>RHKH01000238.1:0-24505 GCA_009829795.1 Lasiodiplodia gonubiensis
GTCAGCGAGTCTGTGGGCACGGGCGGGCGGGCGGGGCGGGGCGTACCACATGGTGCTGAGTAGAAAGGAAGAAGACTAGAAACGAGAGCGCGATGAGTCAATGGCGAGTAATGATCGTGAAAAAGGCGTGCAGTCGTGGCGAGGAGCTGCGGGAGACGGAGAGTGTGGGCGGAGAGGGGAGGGGTCGATATGGCGGGTGGATGCGGTGAGCTGTGAGTTAAGTACAGCTCGGGGACGCCAAGCTGACGCAGCAACAAACCCGCGCCCGCCCCCCCTAAGGCCAGACGGGCTGTTTCAGGGATTGCTCCTCAAGCTGGCAAGTTGGCGACAGCGGGCGAGCCCGTCTGTGCATCTTCCTGGGCGCGCCAGTCGCGCTCCTTTTCCCCTCCCATTTCGTCACCCGTCACCACCTGTCCAGCGACCGCCCCTGGCGAGCGCGCACACGCCGCCGAGCGCGCGATCTTTGCAGGGATCGTGTGGAGCGTCGCCGCGCTGCGCCTCCAAGCCCGCCTACAAAAATAGAGCACCGCGCCTACGTAGTCGCCATCGCAGCCTCATCGCTGCATCCTGCAGGGTCGCCGACGCTCGTATCCTCGCCGTTGCCGTCGCGTCAAGCGCGCCCGTGGTTTGCTCGCCGCGCGTGGTGATAGCACGGATCTCCCGAGCAAGCAGCGCAGCCAGTGCGCCGGGCACACACCTCCGGCGATCATCTCAACGGGACTTTTTCCAATAGATTCCCAATATAGCAGCTCTTTGTCGGCGCCAGTGCGCAACGGCCTGCTTCTACGCGATTCCGCATCCGGCCCTCCACCGCCAGATGCAATGCCGGTGTGCCGTGGCTCGCAGAAGGGGTACAAACAAAGCTTGTTGACGGCGCGCCACAGCAACCACCCAGCACGAACTGCGTGTGATCTCGTCGCTAAGCCCTATCTGAGCCGCGTTGTGTGGAGCTTGCTCTCCACCGCTGAGAGTCCCCAATCAGCTTCCCTGTCGGCCGCGTCCCGAGATCTCATCCCAGCACGCTGACCGTCTAGGGCTCTCTCACACCTCTTGTCTCCTCCACGGTGTTCCAGCGCCCGTCACACCGCCTTGTGAAGGCGAGTTCCGATAAGCTGATGCTCTCCGCCGGCCGCTAACGTTTTCATTCATTGGTTCCGACGCGGCTACTACTAAGCACCTCATGCCAAGCAGACGTCACTGGGGTGAATCCCATGCCTACTTCAGTAGCCGGAATGCTTTGTAGCACGGTAAACGGCATGTGAAGATTGCGAATCACGCCCCCAACTAGCCAATTCCTGCCCGGGCGTCGCGATAGCCCTCTGTTGCTCACATGTCGCTGTCCAAGACCACTGTATGCACGTGGTCACTCCGCCAGCCACACGGCCGGAAGGCAAACAAACAGTCTGCTTATGCCAACAACGACCGGCTATGTCCGAGCATCCCCAGCCACAACCGCCCCACTGGTCAATATCACGCCCTATTCACTTGGCAATCGAGCAACATCTTTGTCGTCTTTCGACAAGCCTCTATTTCTTTGAGCTTAGATCTATACGCACAGCCCTATTGATACGGGGCCCAGCGAACAACCGAGAAGCACGGTGACTCCCCTCCGCTCGCGGGGGATTCCCTAAGCGAGCTCACCCTCCTCAATTCGGCACTTCCTGGGTGGCCTCGCCCAACTGCTCCTCCCTGGGAAAGTCGGTCTCCGTGATCACCGCAGCGCCCCTCTCGCTCTTCCCCATGCCCCCACTCTCCGTGATCTCCCACTCCCTCAGCCTGTATTCTCCGTCCCCCTTGTCCTCCTCGAAGTCGAAGACCCTATAGTCCGCATTGGCGTACCTCCGCTGGCTGATGGCACACCTCAGGAATCCGGAGTGGGTGACGACGATGATGACCTGCTCGGGGCGCTTGTGTAGCCACCCGAGGCACGTCTGACCGCGGGCAACCACGGCACGGCGGCTAAAGGCGTACGGGTTGGTAGCAGGCTCGACCTTCTCGGGGTAGATGGAGTCAACGCTCTGGAAGTTCACGGAGGGGAATTCCTTCTCCAGAACGGAGACAGGGCTGCCCGTGTCGCAGGGCTTGTCCGAGTTCTCTGTAGAGCATGGGGCGTGAGTACAGCTTTGATCAAGTCTCGTCACGTATGTAGTAGAAGCAATAGCGTGAAAGGAAGAGATTGGCCCAAGCGACCAAGTACAGTAATAGGAAGACTCCAAAAGGTAGAAATGATTTGAACAACAGCGCAATAGAAGCCATTTTGCCAAACAATAGAAGAACAAAGCATCCAGAATGATACGCACTACAATGTAAGCTTTCTAGAAAAGTGCCGAGACCTTGACTTGCCGAAGCGCAAGCACAGGTCTCCAGCAGGAACCAGCAACAGGTAGCACAGGGACCCGCCGGTCCGATGGCCAGCGCACTCGCACAGCAATGCCGCTCGCACCACATGGAGGATCAAACAGACGAGGGTCCACGCGGCTCGTGGGCGCGCAAGGCCGCCGGGGCCATTCTCCAGCCTCGACGCAACCCTATGCGGAAAGAAGCGGCGAATAGAAAGAGGCAAAGAGGCCGCATGCTGAACGGACGAAAAGTCTCGACTCCGGTCCATCGCTGGTATGGCCAACCTCATGCGACTTCCGCTCTCAACGCATGCTAAGGAGGGAGGATCTGCCCCCAGCTGGCACCGAAGGAGAGGGGGAAGCAGGTGGCAGGCACGCATGAAGGCCCCAAGTACCACAACAGAGCATGAAACTCAAAATGCAGAACCAAAAAAAGAAAGCATGAGAAAAAAAAAAAAGCACGCGTACACGAAACTGCAGCGAACGAAACATACCTTGCCACCCCGCGTCCGGCCTCAGCGGCACGCCCTTCTCGACCAACCAGTCCAGCCCCAGCAGCGCCGTCTGCAGCGTGCGGCGCATCGGGCTGACGACAATCAGCTCCGCGCGTTCAGCCAGCTCCGATACCTGCGGGCGCTCTTTGCCCTGTCGCAGGTGGTCGCGCAGCTCCGTGCATTGCTGCAAGCCCAGCTGCGAGAGGACGGGATCGGGGATCGAATAGTCTGGTTCGGGTTTAGAGTGTCAGCGGAAGGTTTCGTTTTTTTTTTTTATCTTGCCCTCCCTCCGTTGCTTATTATTATTTGGCTTCATCGCACAGGACGGGTCGGAATCGCTGCTTTCGGATGGGGATGTCGAAGTAGGGTTGGGTGGAGATGGGGACCAGGCTGATAGGAGAGGGGCGTATCCGTACCTTTGTCGACGTTGTGAAGTGCCTCGGCATGGCGGATGAGGATCAGAGTCGGGGGCATGATGGTTTGCCGACGGGTTGAGTATGGTAAGCACGGGAAAGAGGTTCTGGCAGAGGCAAGGGGTAAGTCAAGGGGAATGATAAGGAGCCAGATGCCGTGGCTCTTCAGACAAATGCAGGACAGCTGGTTCGTCAGACGTCAGTCCCCGATGCCGAAGACCTGAATTCGCTAACGCCAGCCTCACCGGTCACTGACGACACATTTTCCCAGCAGAGGAACACCCTCACTCACGGGAACCGTATCAACTATGTAGACGATAAGATGGACTTCGAAGTACCGGGAAGAACCCGAAAGTCTCTATGCATGCCATTTCATAACTCAAGCTCGCTAGCCCATCATGATCCGCATCTCACATCTCCATGTGATATTATACACATCCTACTCCTCCATCCTGTCGCCCTCGGGCCTAGTCTCGTCCTCGTCGTCATCATCGCCCTCCAGAGCCTTCTTAGCCAGCCTCTCGGCCTCTTCCCGCAGCGCCTTGGGAACCTCCTCGTGCCTGCCCTTGGTGGGGCCGGAAGCGGAGCTGATCCAAGTCATCTCCAGCTCGAACTCCTTGTCCTTGCTGTCCTCGTGTGCGAAGTAAATGATGCGCGCAGCCTCCTTGACACCCTGCTCCAGGGTGAGAGTGCCTTCGTGGAGGTTGAGCTTCTCGAGCTCTGCCTTGGCGGATTGCCTGCCTTTGCCCGTCGCGGCACCGTAGTAGCCCTATCAACGTTAACCACAAAGCGTCCGACAGCTTCCCGCCCCGAATGTGACACATACCCAGTACAGGCCACTAGGCTCAACCATGTAGAGGAACGGGCCACCATGAGTGACACCCTCCTTCTTGCCTCCAGCTCCAACCGAAGGACCGCTGCCGACCTGGCCATCAACCTCTGCGGGCTGTTCGCTATCCCAGCCGCCAATGATGGACGTCACGCCGAAAGGGCGCACGCTAGAGTAGAGAGTGTACGCCTGGACGAAGCTGCCCATGCGGTTGGCGAGCGCAGCAGTCTTGATAGGACCCTTGTACATCTTCCTCCACTGCGCAGCCTCGTCACGAGCTCGGGAAACGAAGTGGCGTCCGTCAGGAACGAGACCGGAGGAGACCTGTGATTGTGGTGTCAGCTTTGCGCACCAGACGCGGCGGCTGGACTGAGGCGACGCACGATGCCCATGTTGCGGTCGACGGTTGCTATCCGCTTGTTGGCGCCCTTCTTGAGGAGCTTGCTGCTGATGATCTTTTCGAGGGCGAGGACGACACCGTCCTTGCAGCGAATGCCGATTGCCGTGCCTCCGTTCTCTACCGCCTTCTGGGCATATTCAACCTTTGGAATTGTGAGCTAGCCGTCGCACCAGGGGCGAGCTGCCGGGTGGATGGTACCTGGAAGTTGCGGCCGTCGGGCGAGAAGACCGAGTTGGAGAGATCGTAGCCGGTACCTATTGACGTCTGTCGCCGCGTTGTGCATTAGCGCGGGCGGCGGATGGCAGGAATGCGGGCGACGTACCATGGCGAAGCTGCAGAAAGACGCGGGTCTGAGGGTATTGGAGCTGAGCTACAGGAGAAATGGGCGGGGGAGGATGGGGCGGGTGGGGAGGTGGGCGTGATGTTGATGTAGTTGCCAAACGAAGCTCCAAGCCAGGCTTCCTCCGAGCTACGCGTAGCTCACGTTCCGGGGATTAGCCGATAATCTTATCTTGAGCATGTTGTTGAGGCCAGCAAAGCATTATTTAAATAATTTGGAGCGTGTTCTTCTATGTAGTAAAAGGCTGGGGCTTGCACGGGTCCGCACTACACTGCATTTGCGCATCACTATCTCCACGCCCAATATCAAAAGTGCCCACAGAATCGTCGTGTCTTCATCTAGTATACTCTAGCAAAAAAAAAGGTGAATTATATCCTGATATGATGACTCGTCGCTTAAGAATGCGAATGGAACCATTCCTCACTCCAGTTCGTGAGCGATTTACGAGCCAAGAGCAATGCCCCTCTCGGTGAGCCTAGCCTTCACAACCTCGTAAACCTCCTCAGGAGTCTGGGTGGCATCGACCTTGACGACACGGCCCTGGCTCGCGAATTCGTCCACGACAGGCATCGAAGTCTCGACGAAGGTCTTGAAGCGCTTGCGAATGCTCTCGATGTTGTCGTCTGAGCGGCCAGAGGTCTTGCCACGGTTGATCAGACGCGCCTCCATGGTGCTTTCGGGGCAGTCGAAGAAGAGAGTGAACTTGGCGGGGCACACACTCTTCTCAAAGGCATGGGCCTGGTCGAGCTTGCGGGGGAAACCTTGGGGGTCATTAGCCATTGGTCGGCAGGAACGCGGCGGCGGAGGACGTACCGTCGATCAGGAACTTCTTCTTGTTCTCCGCCTTCATGGCGGCCTTCATGGCGTTCTCGAGGAGCTGGATGGTGACCTCCATGGGCACGATCTTGCCCTCGCGGATGTACTCCTTGATCATCTCACCGAACTCGCTGCCGGGTCTCTCCTGCTCCTCGCGAAGCAGGTCGCCCGCCGACAGGTGCTTGAAGGTGTAGTCGCGCACCAGGTTCGAGCACTGGGTGCCCTTGCCCGCACCGGGGCCACCGAGAACAAAGAGCACGGTGACTTCGGCGGGGTCGAACTCGGACTTCTCGCGCTGAAGGAGGGTCGGAACGGCAGGCATATTGGCGGATTTATTAGAACGGGCGGCTGCTGGTGTTGGAAGGCGGAGCGGTGCCCTGGCGTTGCTTGACGATTTGGACGAACAGGAAGGTGCCGCCGGCAAAGATCAGAGCGAATGGCCAGATGCGAAGCGGTGCGTACTGCGGATTGCGCGGACGAGGGGTCTGCTTGTCGGAAAAGAAGCGAGAAGCACAGGAGAACTGGCGGGAGCGAGAGAAGGGGTTGGAGGAGCTAGGCGCAGGGAGGTGGAAAGGACCGGTGGAGATCATCGTGGGACTAGATTGGGGGTGTCAATGGCGGGGAGCGAGATTGTCCCGCCATGAAACGTTTGGGCTCGATTCGTCCTAGTACAGTCCTGGCAAGCCCTCTTCTTCCGGAATATACCCGTGCGTACATGCCAGGGAAATGCATCCACGCATCCTCACCTAATTTTTCAGTCTAAACCCGCCGGGCAGTAGCTAGGGGAACATTAAAGAAGCCCAGAAATATTTGAACCACGATAACACCACATCAGCACCATATTTCATAATGAATCTTATATAGAAAGATAGAGCTAAGAAAGCGCAATCTTTCTATTATAATAAAGTTATACTTTATCGAAAAACCAGAGAGCTCTTCGTATTTCAGACCGGGAGAGCTCCCATAACCCGATCCTTGCCAGGACTGTACCTAGTGCTCGGCGCCGAAAAGGACCGCCCGCAACCTCATCTCTTGCGACACGTCGCCATCCCCCGGTCACCTTATCTATATACCCATTTGATCCATCATACGATCGAGCAATCGCTCGGCCGTGTGGTCGAACAGCATCGCCCACTGTGATTGGAAGCCAACATGGACCACCGGAGCATTCTGATGATTAAAGCACGTATTGGCCTGCATTGAAGCACAGTCAAAGCTAAGCATTGTTTTACCCGTAAGCGCAGGCAATTCGAGCAAAACCCCTCGGCAGAAGAGCCTCCGTGCTACTGGGAGACCTTCCGGTTCACTATGCTTCCTGATACAAGCAGGGCTTTTTTGACATATTTCAACTCTACAAGGGCGCGTGCCTGCCCTTCGAGAAAGCTAGGCAGGGACGGCGATTTACAGCAGAGTAGCAGTCGATTTTACATCTCAGCGTGGACGGGAAGAGCTAGCTCGACCCTCTGCTTTGTGCATGAGAGATTTTCCGCTAGGTCCTGTCAATTTAATGTATATGCTTGTAAGATGGTGGCGCAGAGAAAAGCGTGGGCTCGATGCACGCGGCGCTCCTTTCCACTTCAAAATGTCTCGCATCGTTCTTCAAAGTCTCACATTTGCATTCCTCAGTTTCCCATTGTACAGTCTTCAAGTGAGGTGGGTAGCGCTTGTCACATGTTGCAGTTCGGATTCGTTGCTTCTGGAACGTATTTCTGTGAATGTCTCTAGTTCTTGGTCCCTTCCTCCGCACAGCATTTCCTTTTCCCGCGCATAAAACCTCGCCGTCGGCAACCATCCTTGCCTCCCTTCACCCCACCACATCGCGCTACGAACATCTCGTTCGCATTGCACTTCGGGACGAAGCAATCTTACCTCGCGACATCGCCCAGCCTTTTCCTTGTCCATATCGTCGCTACACCGCTGCCATGAGCCCGAAGTACGACGCCGCGAAGATCGAGAGCCTCAGCGACGCTGACAAGCTCCGTCTCATTTCCGCGTACCTCAACCATAACGAGCCGAACAACGTGAGGCGATCCAGCTGTGATTTTCTCAAGCTCGTTCATCTCCACTAACGCTTCCAGGTCGACTGGGATACCGCGGCTGTCCAGGGCGGCTCCAAATCCAAGGACTCGTACAAGAAGATGTTGCAGTCCGCTCTCAAGAAGCTAGCTCCCGACACCACTGCGGAGGGTGAAAATGGCGTTCCAGCTCCTGCTCCGAAGCGTGGCCGCAAGCGCGCCACGCCCGCCAATGAGGGCGAAGATGGTGACGGCAACGCCGAGAAGAAGACGAAGAAGCCTCGCAAGCCGCGTGGCAAGAGTGAGTAGCTCTTTCTGTTGTCGCAGAAGCCCACTTCAAAGTTGCTAATATGACATTAGAGGGCATGAAGGCCGAGGATGGCGAGGAGGCCGAGCAGGTGGTCTGAGCTATCGTAACGGCAGGCTTGATTCCCAACGAGTCTCAGGGACAAGGAGCGCGGAATGGCTAAGCGTTGGTTCAACTTGGGCCCATCACCGTGGTAATTACACCAATCAAGATATCTGAATGCTGGTGTAGATGATACAACGAGAAGTGATGTGTTACTGAGACCATCTTGGCCGTGATCTCTTCTGCATTCTGGGGGCCTCTTTGTTTGACGAGGCGATCGTTGGTCGGTTAAGCATTTGCGTGCCTGCCCGAAATGTGCTTGCGTTTCCTGAGCACCCTCGTGGGAGCCTTCACGTGCAAGAGTCGAGAGGCCAAGCTGCGTCGCGCAGTATTTGAGAGCACTCTTCTGGCCTGACCCTTCCTCTCTTCTTCCTACCTCTCAACCTCGCACATTCAAAAAACCTGCAGGGAATTCACGCGCTACAGCCTTCGCTTCTATCGTCATGGCGCCCAAGTACACTAACGAGGCTATCAACAGCCTCTCAGAGGTGGAGAAGTTCCGGCTCGCTCTGGCGTATCTTCACCACAATGAGCCAAAGAACGTAAGATCTTCAACAGCGGTCTGGCTTTACCGAAGCATTCATCTTGCTAAAAGGAAGATCTAGGTTGACTGGGCCGCCGCTGCCGCTCAGTCCGGTTCCAAGTCCAAGGAAAGCTTCAAGGTCCTCTTCAACGGCACCCTCAAGAAGCTGGAGAAGCAGTCGTCCGAGGGCGGTGCTGGTGCCAACTCCGCCTCTCCAGCTGACAAGGCGCCCAAGCGCAAGGCGGACTCTGGCGCTCCCGACAATGACAAGCCTTCGCCTAAGAAGCGTGGACGCAAGAAGGCCGCCCCTGGTAGGTCTCAGTCGCGTTTCCCTATTCTTTGTTGATTTCTAAATCAGATCGCAGAGGAGCCCGTCATCAAGGAGGATCCGGATGTCAACGGTGCAGTAAGCGACGCTGTCGAATTCGCTATGGAAAGCTTCTTCGACACCGCTGAGGAGTACTAGTTGGTGGATCGCACAGTTGGGTGACAGCGTATTATCCCAATAATTTGCGGATCTCTTCCACTCGGAATTCGGGGGAGATGGGTTCTTCGGAGCTGGTTATCATGAAGCTGGATTTCAATGGGCGATTGAAGGAAACAACATGCTCGCGGGGATTCAAAGAGCTCGCCCTGGTTTGAATGCATGACCAAAATAATGACACTGATGTCCACCCAATCGCTTTGATTCCCTATGATTGCTACGCTATCCAAGACGACTCGGACCCTGGCTGCCAACTCTTCAAGCTCGTACTTAACAGCGACAAACCTGTTTTTGATCTAGCATCGACCAATTTTCCGCCGCGAGATACAAGGGAATTGCACCCGAAGGCTAGTGTGACTTTACTTCTCACTCATACCCTGGGTGGAGGCTGAAGCTAGGCGTATTTCTAGGGCCCTGCTATTCTTCGCGCTAGTCATTGGTTGAAATTGCATTTCCTTCTTGGCCCACGATTCTGGAGCCACCATCCTCCATCCCAAACTTCAACTTCCTCACTCCAACGACTCGACCAAACCATCTCACAATGGCAGCGAACCCTGAGTTTAGCCTCTCCGCCATCGCCGCGCTCACCGAAACCGAGAAGACGCGCCTCATCATCATGACACTTTACAACAAAGACCGCAATAACGTGAGCGACAGACGATCCATCAGCCGATCTTTCGCATCTTGGACACTTCACTGACCTTGACGAACGTAGATGGACTGGGACGCGGCCACTGCCCTTTCCGGTGCCAAGAGCAAGCATGCTTTCCAGGTATCTTACTACAACGCCATGAAGAAGCTCAACAACAGCGCCAATGGCGGCGGCGGCGGTGGCAATACCAAGGCCGCCACTCCGAAGCGCAAGCGTGCTGGTGGTGGTGACGACACGCCTACGCCTACGCCGAAAAAGGGCAGAAGGGGCAGGAAGGCGATCAAGTGTAAGTGAGGCATAACCCTCGTGTTTTGAATGACCGCTAACGACTGCTTCAGCGGAGCAGACGCCTGAACCTGAGGCCGAGCATGCCACTGATGCGGAGCTTGAGCTTGAATCCTTCTTCGACGCCCAGGAGATCTAGAGGCCGAGGAACGCGATGCGCGCGAGATATTCCATGAGCATCAGATACCTTTCTGAGCTTGATTCTACAGAACTAGTCTAAGCTCTTCATGCTTTTGGGAACATCGAGGAGGCTCGAAGCAAACCCAGGAATTCAGATACCAATTGATTGCTTCCGAGACCATGGTCACAGATATAGTGAGCCCTTGTATAGAGTATGCCGAGTGCAGGGAAGGCATGATTTCACGCAGCGCAGTCAGTCTAGGTGCGGCTGGTGGTCAGCTTGCGAGGTTCTCGGTAAAGCAACTGGAACCAGAACCTGAAGCTGTGATCATCGCTTTCCGTCGCGCTCCACGCCGCTTGTTTTTCCTCCTGCACGAAAACACAACAACCTCGTCTCAAGATCCCCCATCTCCAGCTCCACTTCACCGTTGCTATCCGCGTCAACGCCACAAACAAGGCTCCAGACACATTGTCGCGATTGCAAGTGTATGGGCGTCATGGCTTCCCTTGATATCACTATCGACGCTATCAAAGGCCTCAGCGATGCCGACAAGACGCGCCTCATTGTCGCCTACCTCCACGGCAATGATCGCGGCAATGTAAGCCCACACTACCCTCAAATTCTGTCTTGATTCTAAGAGAGTTTTAGGTCGATTGGCAGGCTGCGGCATCGTTCACGGGTTCTAAGACCGCAAACTCTTTCCGCACCAACGTCAGTAAAGTCATCAACAAGTTGACCGACGCCTCGAAGAGCGGAAGCGCTGGTGGTGAGGCTTCGTCCACTGGCACGTCCAAGAAGCGCAAGATCGATGTCGGCGATGTCGGAGCGAACAAGAAGCACCGCTCCAAGAAGCAGACCGTCAATAGTGAGGCATCCTCCCCGTCTAGAGTGTCTGGGCCATTCTAATTAGTCACATAGAGGAGGACTTCGAGGTTGATGAGATTTAAGCTGTCGGAGGTGGCTTCCAGATCAGTCGAACGCTGTCCCTCATGACACGTTGTCAAAGCGTTCTACCATATTGACGTTTGATATGTTGGAAGCGATGGTTCTTTTCTCCATGACTTCTCCATTGGCGGCGGAGCTATGCACATGCGTGTTAAGAGAAATATATACACAAACTTAGGCAGTATACATCAATCGATAACTTAAGCTTGCGAAGCGAGCAACTGCCCATTTATGGTGACGTGTTGCCGCTGATCTAGGTAAGCGCAGGTGAGCGGGCCCGCTACAGCCGTCAACCTCACTTCCCGTTTCGCCTGTCACAAGACGGCTCTTGACCCCACTTCTATAAGGCTCCTCCCTTGACCTTCTGGGGCAGCGCATCCACACTTCCACTCTACACTCTCCTCCCATCAAACCTACCGCACACCTACTCGCCATGGCGAAGCGAGACCGCCACCGTAACCGCATCAAACAAACTCAGAGCACTCCCAGTGCCATGGAGAATACTAAGCCCGCCATCGACAAGGTGAAGAAGAAACGACTCGGCTTCCTCGATCTACCTGGTGAGATCCGCAACATGATCTACGCCTACTGCTTCGAAGACGAAGTCCAGGTCAACATGACGCCGGGAACGCATCACACCCTCGAAGAACAGAAAGTCCAGCCACGCACCTGGGCGTCTGTCGCGCGATACACAAGGCCCCAGCTCGCCAACGACGATATGAGCAACAACCGAGGCAGCGACGCCAACCGCACTGCCGCCGTGAACAACAGCGTCCCGCCGCAGCTCACCATCACCGGCAGAAGAACCGCGATTCTCTCCATCGTCACCGCTGGAAACCCTCGCCCCCCAGCACGTTCCAAGCCCCTCCAAATCGACTACAAGCCCTACCGTCGCAGGCACAACATTTCGACCGCCAACCCGTCCGAACAGCCACCTGCAACCAAATGGCCCACTTCCGTCGGCGCCCTTATCCTCACCAGCCGGCAGATCCACTCCGAGGCGCTGCCCTTCTTCTACGCGACACCCTTCTTCATCTTCGACACGCCGAACGCTCTGCTACGCTTCCTGGCGCTGCTGCCACCGCACAAGCTTGCCTACATACGCAAGCTGCAAATCTCACACGCGACCTACGGCGACCCGGTTGACCCGCGCGACGACATGTGGAAAGCGCGGCACGAACGCGCGTGGACGCGGGCCATGGGCGAGGCGGCGCGGTTGCTGACCGGGCTGCAGCTGCTCCGGTGCCGGGTCGTGGCCAACGAGCGGCCGCTGGTCTTTGGGCTGGGCGCCAGCTGGGCGCAGGCGCTGACCAAGGCGTGGAGCGCGGCGTGTCAGCGGACGGCACCCGAAGAGGCCATGAGGAAGAAGGGAGGATTGGAGCCGCTGCGGGTAGAGATTGCGGTGCAGAGCGCGTGGGTGGCCAAGGGCGCGTACATGCCGAATGAGCAGCTGAGGCGCGCGTTGGTTGAGCTGCACAGGCTGTTCGCCGAGGCTTTGAGGAGGCGGCTGTATGGCTGGAGTGAGGAGGATGCTATGGTCGAATACAACCTGGTCAAGTTTGATAAGTACAAGAGGCTGTCGGCGATGTACCCAATGCCTTGAGGGGGCTTGTCTTGGTCGTGGACATCTTTGGGTGGTCTATGACCGCAGGTCGAGCTTCATGAGGTCTACCATGAAGCGGAAATCGTTGGTCTTGAAGGGTGATTACGTCGGGATAAGCGGAGCCAGCAGCAATACCGATACTTATGGTTCAGAGAGATATTACCCGGGATGGTTGGCGGCACATTTTCTTTCGTTCTCTTTCCGTATTCAAAGTCGAGTGGGATGGCTACTCTGGGACTTTGAGCAGCGAACGAGTGCGAAGACTCACTTCTTTTCCTTTCATTCTGGTTGAAGTTTCCACCGCAGCAGTTAGTAAAGTGCTGTACAAGTTTAGACAAGCATAGCGTATACTCCATGGGGTGCTCGACTTTCGCAAGACAAAATACTAGCATACTGGCCTTGACTGGCTGTCAAAACGTCGTGATTCGCTCAATTGACAGGCGCCGTCGTTTAGGACTCTCCGCTCATTCCATTCGAAACAAGGCGATCACATAATGCGGGGCTCCAGTCGTTACACATGGCGCCTCGAACACACAGGAGCGCGAAGCTCATCTAGCGGCAGCAAATCGGGATGAGTCCGTGGTCTGACGGGCAGCAGAAGAAAAAGGCGTGACGTCAGCCTCGCATTATTCGTGCGATTGGCGGTTTTGTGCAAGAGGGAGGGGGGGCCCGGGCCGGGGTGGGACAAGCGCGGCGGCGGCAGTGCCTGGGACAGGAAAGAGGCTGAGATAGGGTTGGGTTGGTTCATCGAGCGGATATACGGGGATAACGGATTTGGATCAAATAATGCCGCGCCGCATATAGTACCGGCGGATTGCTCGGGAGAACGCGGCCGCAGATACTGCGACGACTGGGAAGTGGAGCCGGGCCATGGGGCGAGATACGAGAGGTATACGAGGGGCTGTGTAAGGTTGGTCGTTGCCGGGGGAGAGGGGGAAGCAGGAAAAATCAAAATTGGGCGAAAGGAGATCGGGAGTGTTTGTTCCCCTCGAGTTGTTGTTGTTCTGCTCGTTTGCGAGGTGCGAGAGCGAGTGCCGCGTGTCAGCCCCGCATCATCCTCGTCAATCAGGTCGCGTTTGTTTTTCTTTACATGCAATCGATCGTCTGCGGTGATTATTGTACGGCGGGTGTGGTCCAGAGGTCTGAGCCGGGATTGTTCAGCCGCGCTAGGGGGTCCGTGGGCATGGGTGATGCCTCGAGGCTTGTCGGCCCGTAACGCCTCGTTCCTTGGTTTCCTGCTGAGGTTTCGGCGGTAGGCGTGAATATGGAAATGATCGACTTTTGCGATGACTCGAGCTGAGGAAGTGGTGAGCTGAGCTGGTGAGAAAGAAGGGTGAAAAACTGGAGGTTATGGGTTATATGGGATGGGATCGGTGAGCTGGAAAGCGAACTGCCAGGGGATGTTTGCTAATCTGGGACGCTCTCCTGCTCCTCGTGGCTCCAGGACTCGTGACGGACTGACTCGTTGCCTCGAGACTCAATAGTCCCACTCGCAGACCCCATGGGCAGAGACGCAAATGGTGCTAGCGTCGAGCGGGCTAGCCTCAGCCTGGGGTCCGCTTATGCCCGCATCTGCTACTCTTTCGGTCCAGCCGATAGCCAGAGGCCCGAATGTCGATCAGAGACTGATGAGTCTCGAAATTGGAACTTGCATATGCAGGGGATTTCGAAAAAGGAAAAGAGGCAGCCAGGCAGCCGCTCCATCGTGATCTTGGTCTGCGGCGGCCAGTGCGTTGCTACCCTGCCAGCAGTGTGCTGGAGTTCTGATTGCTTCCGGTTGCGCATATGAGAATGAGAAGTGGCCAGCAGGCGTGGGCATGGGTGTGCAGAGACGGCCCCGGAAACAGCGATCCGGGCTGCTCTAGCGCGAGATGGCCACTATAAATGGCGCAATAGCGATCCGTCGGTTTAGGCTTCTTTCGACCTCTTCGGGTAAAGAAAGCACGGGGTTGCTTTGGCATCACAAGTGGTATGCGCCATGTCATTTCTCCAAGCCAATCGGCAGTGCTTTTGGCGGAGGTCTCATCCGTGACTTATCGCGACGCGTGGATGGGAGGAGGCCACGCTGCAGGGCCGGGTGGCTTGATGGGTGTGTCAGGTGCCTGGGCCGTTCTGATCTCGTCCATCTGGGCAGAAACGCACCAAATGCGGCGAATGGGGTTCTGGACGCAGGCGGTTAGCGGCGCGATCTAGATTGGAGATTGGGCGGAGAACGTGGCTTGTCCGCACGCGCACGGAAGAGGTGTGGAAGCTGCGCAACGGCAGCTGGCTGGCCGAGATATCGATTTTATGGCGCCGGGAGGTTTGCATGGGCGATGCCGTCATCAGGCATGTTCCAACGGCCTGGGAGCGGGACGAGCATCCGCGGCGGCGGATCGCATTTGTGCGCGTCTCCTGATGCGGCCCACCAATGACTTTTTGTCATCAGGTCGGCGTTGATGCCTGCGAGCCGAGCACGGAGCCGCCATGACATAAGGGGCTCATGCGACGCGGTGGAGCAGGCCGGCCGCGCCCTCCGCCCAGCGTCGCTCTCTGCAGCGCGAGATAAAGTTTGCGCGCCTTGGGCTTGGGATCTTCCATATCGGACGACCACGCCCCGCGATCTGACCGCAAGCGACCCCTGCTCCAGGGTTGCAGCGCGCTGCTTGGCGGCCGCAGCTGGCGGAAATAATACAGGAATAAGCTGAGGGCGCAGCGCACGCCCGAAGCTAGCGGCAGCCGCTGTTCTAGGCATGCGGCAAGCGGCGATCCATCCCAGGGGCGCCGGCCCACTAAACAACGGGCAGCGAGCGTCTTCTGAGCGCTGCCCAGGGACCACGGCGGGCTCCCCCCTTGCATAGCCTAGATCCGCCGCGGGCCAGGCGCGTGGCTGCGACGCGCTTTGTTGCTGCAGGCAGCATCTGGTTGTACCGTCGCGGGCGATCCGCTCAGGCGAGAGTGTGCTGGACGTTGCCCGCCCGCTCACTGCATCGTGCGAACCATGCCCGGCACCTGACGTCGCCTCTTGTAGTCGCACCCTTTCGCGCGTTTGTGGAGACGAGTAGATCCGCCTGGTCTAGACGCCTGCCAGCCAAGCTTACTTACCTCTCCTCCAACATCTGCAACCCCCCGACGCGCCTCTTCTTCTTTTCTCTTGCGCGACCCTTGCCACCGCGCAGTCCCCTCCCCCGGCTCCGATCCGCCGTAATCAGCGCCCGTCTCCCGCTCGCCATCAGGGTCTTGGTTCCAAACAACCGCTCGCTCGACATCCCACCCGCCGGGCCGCATGCCCTCCTTTCTCGCCTCGAGCCAGCACGCGTTGCGTTTCTCCCACCGCTGCCGCTTTGCTTTTTGCCACCGGAACCTTTGGCGTAGCTCTTCTGCTGCCACGCTGGCGCCGTCCGAGGATGAGGAATGGTGTCCCGGCGACGCCTGAGGACCCGCAGAACACCATCGACCGGGACACGCTGTGCTTTGCGTGTCCCGAGCCCGATGTAGTCCTCCACGCCGGCCAGCCTGGCTTCCGCGACCGACTGCTGCACCTCTACCACCCTGCCGAGAGCAAGGCCGCCGAGCATCTCGTGAGGTTGAAGGACCGCCTCCGCCGCACCACGACCGAGGATTTTTTCGAGGCCGTCACCGAAGGCCTGGCCCAAATCCTGGGCGCCCAGTATGCCTTCGTTTCCAAACGCATCCTCGTCGACGACGAGAATGTCGCCGTCGAGATGCCACCCATCGGAGAGCCTGGAGCATGTTTGATGGGTGCGGGTTTCTACGTGAACGACGGGCACGACATCCAGCTCAAAGTCAAGAATTTCAAATATCACGCCTATTCATGTCCATGCGCCTACATGAAGCACGACAAGATTTTCATTGTCCCGGAGAGATTGAACGAGTTTATTCCCGAAAACCCTAATGCTCTAGTTATCCCCGCAGAAGCCTACCTGGGCGTCCCGCTTTGCGCCGAGGGGAAGTGCTTCGCTCATTTCGGCGTCATGTGGTCGCGTGAAGGCGCGGAGAAGAGGCAGTTGCGCTGGTCGTATATGGAGATGATCTGCCATGCTCTGGAAGACATGATCCTAGACAGATTATTAGAAGGAAAGAGGTTCGCTCCAGAACCAGTGGCCGATCTGAGGCCCTCCAAAGTCGTCCCTCACGAGGCAGTCACCATTGCCCAGTCTCTGAAGCCATACGCACGGAGCCTTTCCCACGAACTAAGGACACCCATGCAAGGAGTAGTTGGCATGTTAGATGTCATGTATGCCACAGTCCAGGAAGCGGTTGAGGGCCACGGGGACAGTGCTCTCCGGAAGGTTTTCGAAACCTTGAAGGGGAACATAGAAGTAGTGCAGGGTAAGTCTAAATACCTCTCCTCCAGCCTTCTACATTGCCCCCAGTACCAACACGCCACAGACAGCTCCAGGCGAGCGGTCGAGGCAGCAGATAACGTCGTTCACGCCTACGACATGAACATGGGCGTCCCCGAGTCGCCGGAATCCGCCATGGATGAAGAAAAAATGGACCTTTCTCCGGAAGCACAGCCGGATATCGTAGTATCAGGAAACCACAT
This sequence comes from Lasiodiplodia gonubiensis, assembly GCA_009829795.1. Classification (NCBI taxonomy): domain Eukaryota; kingdom Fungi; phylum Ascomycota; class Dothideomycetes; order Botryosphaeriales; family Botryosphaeriaceae; genus Lasiodiplodia; species Lasiodiplodia gonubiensis. The sequence continues at coordinate 17,218 of RHKH01000238.1, forward strand.
GACGCTCGGCCTCCACGGACATGGGAGCAAGAGGAGAAGGGAAAGTAATCCTTGGGATTCCGGGAAGAACCTAAAAATGCACGCAACAGAGGCCCATTGGGCCACACGACCCAAGGTCGATCTTCCTCCACTCCGCGATAATAGGCGCCATTCTCAACCTAGCGACCAAGCATCTACAGCCAGTTCGGACAGTTTCGCATCGATAGCGGCGGGGAATGTGGCCCGAAGAACGCCGCCAGCAACTCCCAACTTTGCCTCGGAAAGTACTGTCGTGCCAGGTCTTCGACATGCCAGCATACGAGACGTAATCCAATACGTGATCAACGACTCGCTCAAGCTTGGGGGCAGGCCTGAATCAGCCATCGCACACGAGACGGACGGCGGAGAGACGATTGAGGTATCGATGAAGGATTTCAGTGGCGCACAGAGAGTCAAGATGATCGAGTGGTCCGTGGATAGCGCCATCCCGGACACAATACTCAGTAAGTACTCTTCCTCGCCGCAAAGTCCGAATTCTCACACAGAGTAGTCGATGAGAGAGATCTTGCCAAGATGATCTCATGCGTTTTCCTGAACGCAGTTAAATTCACTGAAGAGGGTAGGATAAGCCTAACGGCTCGACTTAACACGACGCTTAAACATCGATACATTGTCATCAAAATCGAAGACTCTGGCACCGGGATTCCCGAGGCCTTCATCCCCAACTTGTTCAAAGCATTCTCCCGAGAAGACGATTCGTTGACTCGACAAAGCGAAGGCCTCGGCTTAGGTCTCCTTGTGGCCAAAGGTCTGGCCCGGAAGCTAGGAGGCGACCTCTTTTGCACGCGCTCGGAGGTGGCAGGGCCCAATCGAGGGTCGGAATTTGAGATTAGAGTACCGCTTCACCCAGGTGAAGTTGTTAGCCGGCCGAACACGCCCCTGGGATCGAGGTCGCCCTCGGCCAAACCAAGAACGCGTGTGCAGAGCCCGCACACTTTGAATGACGTGCAAGGCACACCGAGCACCGAGCCTCCATCCCTCGGCTCGCATTCGCCATTGCCGCGACAGCCGTCAGCGCGGCCGTCTGAAGGGTCCCCGGTGGAGTCTCGGCCACGTCCCGGTATCCACAGGCGGCGCACCTCAATCAAGAAGAATTCGTTCGACCGCGACCTTGCACAGCGGCACCCGCTCAATTTTTTGGTTGTTGAGGATAACAAGATTAATCGGAAGCTGCTCGTCAGCATGTTGCAAAAGCTTGGGTACACGTCGATCCGCGAGGCGTACGACGGAACGGACGCAGTGCGGGAAATGCGCGCGCTTCGCGACCAGGCTCATCGGATCGACGTGGTGCTCATGGATCTCTGGATGCCGCTGATGGACGGCTATGAGTCGGCGAAGCGCATCCTCGAGATACCGCTGGCAGAGGCGCAGCCAACGCACCCCAAGATCCTGGCGGTGTCTGCAGATGTCACAGACGGCGCGCTGGAACGCGCAGCGAAGGTTGGGATGACGGGGTTTATGACGAAGCCGTACAAGCTCATGGACTTGGAGAGGCTCATCGTGCAGTACTGCAACAAAGAAGCAGACGAGTCGAACAACATCAACGACCATTCATGACGATGACCCGTTTTTTTTTTTTTTCTTTCTTCGCTTCTTGTTCATATGGATAGTGCGGATGGCTCGGCACTCGGCACGGAAAAGGCAGGCGTTTGGTGGGCAGGATTACGATGCGCAGGCCGAAAGGCACGGATGGACGGCCTGAGGGGCTCGGAAGCCGGGCGGGAATGGCTGCAGGATCCGGGGAAAGCTTCGCGCCGCGGCTCAAGTGAAGGGCCAGCGCCGCGTGAAATGGTGTGCTCGCTGCGACATGTCACTCAAACAAAACTAGTAATAAAACCTGCGCTGCATGCGCGCCTTTCATCGACTCTCTGCATCATCTCGCTCCTCGCCGCGTTCCCCGGGAGTCGGCAGGCGGGCTGGTGGCCGCAGGCGGGGCGGCGACCAGCACGGTGCCAAGACGCCGATTGCCATTCGCGGTCCAGCCGCATTCGAAAGTTCGATGCCGAAGAACCGTAGGGCTAGCAAAGTTGAGGACACCTTTGACCAAGCGTGGGGCAAATCGTTCCCGACCACAACCACCCAGCCGTCGCTCTTTGTCACCCGCATTCTTTCCTCCTCGTTGCAGAGGCGCATACACCACACACGCGCGCGACCGGGCTCGTTCGGCGCATACATCATCGTCTCCAGAAGCTTGGTCCATACATAGCGAGCACGTCCACCACTCAACCGCGCTGCTTGCACAACATCACTCCCGCTCCCGCCCAGCGCTCCTCAGAGCCGCACCCGACGCCATGGAGAGCGCATACGTGCGCACGACGCAAGACGTCCTCAGCCATTTCCAGGTCACCGAGGCCCACGGCCTCACCGACGACCGCGCCAAGCAGCAGCAGCAAAAGCACGGAAAGAACGGTACGCGTCTCGACGCCTCCTGCGCCGCTCTCCCGCGCTGACAGCGTGCAACAGCTCTCCCTGAAGATCCCCCGACCCCGTTATGGGAGCTGGTGCTCGAACAGTTCAAGGACCAGCTGGTCCTCATCCTGCTCGGCTCCGCTGCCGTGTCCTTTGTCCTGGCGCTGTTCGAGGAGGGCGATGATTGGACCGCCTTCGTAGACCCCGTTGTTGTATGTTGAACACTCATCTCGACACCTTGGCCTCTGCTTACCTTCGCCGCACAGATCCTGACCATCCTCATCCTCAATGCCGTCGTCGGCGTCTCCCAAGAAAGCAGCGCCGAGAAAGCCATCGCCGCCCTCCAGGAATACTCCGCAAATGAAGCCAAGGTTGTGCGCAACGGATCCGTGAAGCGCATCAAGGCGGACGACCTCGTCCCTGGCGACATTGTTTCCGTTTCCGTTGGTGACCGCATCCCGGCCGATTGCCGCCTGCTCTCCATCCAGAGCAACAGCTTCAGCGTCGACCAGTCGATTCTCACTGGTGAGAGCGAGAGCGTGGGCAAGCGCGCGGACGCTGTCAAGGACAAGGATGCCGTCAAGCAGGATCAGGTTAACATGCTGTTTTCCGGCACCACGGTTGTTACCGGACACGCCACGGCCATTGTTGTCCTCACTGGCGGCAGCACGGCTATCGGCGATATCCACGAGAGCATCACGGCGCAAATCTCTGCTCCCACGCCGCTCAAGGAGAAGCTGAACGACTTCGGCGACATGCTCGCCAAGGTCATTACCGGTATTTGCGTTTTAGTCTGGGTTATCAACATCAGGAACTTCAATGAGCCAGCTCATGGCAGCTGGATCAGGGGCGCCATCTACTATCTTAAGGTGAGTCATTATCCAGCCTGTGTCGGTAAATATATGCTGATTATTCTCAGATCGCGGTCTCGCTTGGTGTTGCTGCAATTCCTGAAGGTCTTGCTGTGGTCATCACCACTTGCTTGGCACTGGGAACTCGCAAGATGGCAGCCAAGAATGCCGTCGTCCGTAGTCTGCCTTCCGTCGAGACGCTTGGCAGCTGCAGCGTGATTTGCTCGGATAAGACTGGAACCCTTACTACCAACCAGATGAGCGTTAATAAAGTCGTCTTCGTCAACGAAGATGGCTCTGGCTTGGAGGAAATTGATGTTGAGGGTACCAACTTTGCTCCGGAAGGTGCTCTGACCTTTAGGGGCCAGCCTTTCCAGAACCCCGCCGGCGCTTCTTCCACTATTGCCCAGCTGACCGAGGTCGCTGCTCTTTGCAACGAGGCTAAGCTTGCTTACGACCCCAAGAATGGAACGTACAACTTGGTCGGAGAACCCACCGAGGGCGCTCTTCGCGTTCTGGTTGAGAAAATTGGAACCCCGCAAGGCGCCATCAACGCCAGGAGGAGCAGCATTTCCCTCGCCGAACGTGTCCACTGGGCCAGCAAGCACTACGAGGAGAAGAGCCGCGTCCTTGCTACCTACGAGTTCTCGCGCGACAGGAAGAGCATGTCCGTTTTGGTCCAGAATGGAGGCAGCCAGAAGCTGTTGGTCAAGGGTGCCCCGGAATCGATTCTTGACCGTTGCACTCATGTTTTGGTCGGCCAGCAGGGACAGAAGGTTCCTCTCAACGGAAAGCTCTCTAGCCTGATCTCCAGCGAAGTCGTCGACTATGGTAACCGTGGTCTTCGTGTCATCGCCCTCGCTACTGTTGACAGCGTCGACTCGAATCCACTCCTGAAGACCGCTACGACCACCAAAGAGTACACCCAACTCGAGCAGAACATGACTCTGGTCGGTCTCGTTGGAATGCTCGACCCCCCTCGTCCCGAAGTCTCCGAGTCCATCCGCAAGTGTCGCCAGGCTGGTATCCGTGTTATTGTCATCACTGGTGACAACCAGAACACCGCCGAGTCCATCTGCCGCCAAATTGGCGTCTTCGGCTTTGACGAGGACCTCACTGGCAAGAGCTACACCGGAAGGCAGTTCGACGATTTGAGCGACGCTGAGAAGCTCCAAGCTGCCAAGCGCGCATCTTTGTTCTCTCGCACCGAGCCTTCCCACAAGTCCAAGCTCGTCGACCTCCTGCAGTCCACCGGCGAAGTCGTGGCGATGACGGGTGACGGTGTGAACGACGCTCCTGCATTGAAGAAGGCAGACATTGGTGTTGCCATGGGTTCTGGTACTGACGTTGCCAAGCTGGCTGCCGACATGGTCCTTGCAGACGACGACTTTGCAACTATCGAGAGCGCCGTGGAGGAGGGCCGTTCTATTTACAACAACACCCAGCAGTTCATTCGCTACCTGATCTCGTCGAACATTGGAGAAGTCGTCTCTATCTTCCTTACTGCCGCGGCAGGTATGCCTGAGGCGCTTATTCCTGTTCAGCTTCTTTGGGTCAACCTCGTCACCGACGGTCTTCCCGCTACCGCCCTTTCCTTCAACCCGCCCGACCACGACGTCATGAGGCGCCGGCCGCGTAAGAGGGACGAGGCGCTCGTGGGCGGCTGGCTCTTCTTCCGTTACATGGTCATCGGCACCTACGTCGGTATCGCAACTGTCTTCGGCTACGCTTGGTGGTTCATGTTCAACCCCGCCGGCCCGCAGATCAGCTTCTACGAGCTGTCGCACTTCCACCGCTGCTCGACCCACTTCCCCGAGATCGGCTGCGAGATGTTCTCCAACGAGATGAGCAAGTCGGCCTCGACCGTCTCCCTCAGCATCCTCGTTGTCATCGAAATGTTCAATGCCATGAACGCGCTAAGCAGCAGCGAATCGCTGCTCACGTTGCCTCTGTGGGAGAACATGGTGCTCGTGTACGCCATCACGCTCAGCATGATCCTGCACTTCGCGCTGCTCTACATCCCGTTCCTGCAGGGTCTGTTCTCCATCACGCCGCTGAACTGGGGTGAATGGAAGGCGGTGCTGGCGATTAGTGCGCCGATCATGTAAGTTCATTTCCATTTTTCTCAATCCCTGGCGACATCGGTTGACTGACTTTGATTTCTGTAGTGGCATTGACGAGGTTCTGAAGCTCGTCGAACGTCAGTTCTTCATGACGAAGCTTCCCGCAAAGTCCGCGAAGCCGAAGAAGGAGTAAGTGGTCGTGGTTGTGATGGCATAGGAGAGTTGTTTTTGGTCTTGAGAATCCAACACATGTGATTGATCTGTTTGTGTGTGTCTGTGTGCATAGAGACGGCGGTGGAGGGTTATCAAGATAAGGAGTTCGTGCTTTTTTTTTTTTCTAGAAGGGAGAAAAAGAGTACGCACCTGCCTTGTCCATCCTCTATACGTATATACCGGTGCGACACTTCTTTCTGGGTCTCCCTATCCTTGTATCATCATCCCCACCTATCTCACTTTTTTATTGGTATCCTAGAAAGAAAGAATTAAAAGATAAAGACGGGCGGCTCACGCGCGCGATTGACAAATGCTTCCTTGCTTCTTTTTTCCCTTCCTCTTAGAGGTCGTGTCGGTGTCGCTTTCTCCAAAGCTCTCTCTCCTGGTTAAGAGTGACGGTACGTGTGGTAGACTAGGTCAAACGGAAGCCTGGATGGCTAGGTACCTGAAGAGCTGTGCTGGCCGGTTTGCACGCGTTAGGTTCTTTCCCTATTATTTGCATCTTTTGGACTCGCGGGAAGCGCCTGGGTGGCTTTGGCGTTCGTTTGCTTAACATTTTCTTTTGATGGACCAACTTCTCTCTTTTTTTTAAAAAAAATATATATATATCTGGTAGAAGACGCGGTCGGATAGATGACGCACCGGGCTTTTGTGGACATGAGAAAGAGGTGTCTAGTAGCTAAGGGCCGGAATGTGCTAACCCCATGGCCGGTTGATGTAGAAGGTATTAGAAGATTGAATTTCGTTCAGTCTGGTTTAGCTATTCTACGAGCGATAGGAAGTAGAGGTCGGTATTTAGATTGTTATTCGGTGGACTAGATATCTACTATTGAATACACTTAACATATAAAGGATGAACCCGTTTCTAAAGGATGCTTGAGACGAGAAAATAAACTGCTAGACAATCATTAGCCAAGTACTGGAATCGGTACGGCGTTGTGCTTTTTTTTTAGTTTCGACATGAACTTATTGTAACAATAATATTCCGCATTGGAAGTCAATAGCGGAGTAACTGTGCTAGGCAATTCAAATCAGGTTAGCTGGGTCAAAGGAGAAGCAAGAAATAGGAGTTACAGATAGATAAGGCAGATGTTAGTAAAATAGTAAGGACAACACGTCAACTGAAAAGACGGATAAGATGTTATCTTCAAGGCTAAACGTCATACCTTTGGGCGATGGGATTTCGTGTTGGAAATTACATGTGTACGGTAGATAAGCGCAACCCTGTTTACAGGTATCTACCCGTACGGCTCTTATCTATTAGCCGCCCTCCACGCCATAGAGTGGCGCCGCCTGGGTCAGCATGGCATGCTCGTACAAGGATGCTTTCGAAACGCACACAGCCCCAATGCCGAGAGAAAAAAGTAAGACAGAGGATGAGCTAAAAGCTGCGAGTGACGGGAGCCCCCGTTAGATACCACTGATTATACATGCATCCGTCGCCCTTACCCTCTCTCACCCTCCCATCCCACGTCCAGTTCCCATGTCCCTGAATTATTTGCTTTTACATTGCATCACCGCTCGCTCGCCTCCGCTTTACCCCTGTACATCCCTCACAACGCTAAGTTCCCGCTCATTGCCGGGAAAGAGGATCGTCAGTATCACCGCACTGTAAGAGGCAAAACTTCCGAAACCCATGTTCAGCCCCCCCCACGAAGCCAGAGACCAACCAATGATTTCATATGCATATGCAAAAAAAAAAAAAAAAAAAGG
>RHKH01000302.1:0-14785 GCA_009829795.1 Lasiodiplodia gonubiensis
GGGGGGGGGCGACCAGCACACCGTCGGTCATTTCCCATTCTGGTAAATGCCGACGCCGCAACACTGTAAGCTACGGTTTCCGAAGTCTGCCGAGCGCTATATGCCGTGCCCGAGCGGCGCACGGGGACTCCGAGATCGAGGAGGCCGGTAAGCTAATCAACGACTAGTGTGCGCCCATCAATGGGCCGAAGTAGTAAGACAAGGAAAGGGAAGATAGGTAGAGTACAAGAGGATCTGTAACGGTTTTCTTGTTATGAGCTTCAAGATGCACTGGGGCGAGGCGAAGACAGCTTATTCTAGAACAGTGAAGCCCTCTGTTAGGGTTGATGCAATAAAAGTGGTGCGCTACCACGGCGCAATCATATGTACGACGTTTCCTCCGTGTCTGGCCGAAGTGAAGCGAAATGGCGGAGAGTAGTGTCATCGGACAGCGCATCCCCCCCTTATATAGCCCGAGAAGCCGCTAATCGAGACACTATCCTCACGACACTGCCCAAAATCCAACACGTCTAACAATATGCACTTCATCGACAAAGACAGTCGCGGCCAGTGAGTCCGACCCGTACGCATTTGGCATCAGAAGCATCAAGGCTAAGGCACATCAGCTTGAGCATCCACGCTCTACACAAGCCCGAATGGGGGGCGGCATCCGAGCTCTGCCCGCAGCAGGGAATCGTCACTTACAGGCTTGCTCCCAACCGCATCAACCCCATGGCCGGCACGCTCCATGCAGCAGTTTTCAACGTCTGGAGGAGAACAAGACAGCAGATATTGTATTGGGGCACGCCGATGCTGCTGGGTTATCTCACGCTACTGTGGGCAGAAGAAAGGTATGTAGGAAGTCGGAAAGAAGAGCCAAGTCATGTAGGGGACGGGACATCCATCTCAGGGTTAAAAAGGAACACGAAAAAGACTCCGCAAGAAAGCCAAAGTGGCCATTGACAGGTCTAACGCCGACGTGTCCAGGAACAAATTCATAAACAGCAAAGAAGGAAGAAAACTTCACCAAGAGGAGGACTGAGTGAGGAAATTTCTGAATAAGGCAAGAAAGTATACGTGAACAGAGCTCAGAAAGATAACCATCTACTCCAATCCTCATTACCGCAATCTAGAAAGGAAAGATGATCGTGAAAAGCTCCTTCGAACACGCCAAACGGTATCTCGAAGCTAGGAATGGCGATGCCGGCAGGGTCGCCTGCGGAGGATGGCGCCGCTGCGCCACCGTCGAGGGAGGAAGAGCTCATGGCGGCCCGGTCGCTTGCCACCTGTGCAGCCCCATGGACTCGGGCAACGCACCGCCGCCGATCCTCTTCCAGGGAGCCGATCATGTTCTTGAGAAACGCGGCGTACCTCGCGCTGAAGTGCGCGTCGTCGACGCTCGAGTCCTCCAGCGCACAGGCGAGCTGGGTCAGGAGATGGGGCGCATCGGACGTAGTGCGAAGCGGCAGCCTTTCGGCTTTCAGTAGGGCCAGTGACGCGGCGATGACGTGGTAGAGCATGTTGAGCGGGGCGTAGCGCAAGAGGCCGTCGCGGTGCAGCTCCAGCGCGATGCCGATAGCCGATTCGGAGGCATGCAGCCACTCTTCGGCCATTTGCTCGTCCTGGCGGCGGAAATGGTTGATGGGTCTTGCCGCTTGCCCGTTGCCGTAGTTGTCAGAACCGAGCCCACTAGGCGGCGGGGATTGCTCCCGCGGGAGGAGGATGGCGCGCACGGATATGCTGTAGAGGAATGCGCGTGTGCCCTGCCACATTATTTCCAAATGCTTCCCGAGTGGTGGCGAGGATGCTTTGACACGGTCGAAGCGTGTTTTCCATGCGGCCAAAAGGCCTGAGAAGTCGTCGACCGGGGTCTGGTAGTTTCCGCGGACGATCAGGTCCGCCGTCTGGCGGGCACTGGAGTACAAGGTGTTCTCGATTAGGCGGGTAAGTCTGTAGAGTTCCATCCTACTCTCGAGGATATTGTTGAGGAATTGACCGTCCGAGGCATTCGTGATTGCTTTAGACGCGTCGGCTAGATGGCTGAGCTGGCATCTACGACCAAGGCGAAAGCTCCTCTCCCAGACAAGCGACACCAGGAATTCTTGCACACGTGCATGGCGGACGCCAGAGGTTTGACTATGGATTTGCTGTGACTTTGTAATCACACTGTGCAGACCAATCTCATCTGCAAGATTGACTGCCGTGCACAGGAGTCGCCATGATGTGATATTGACGATCTTGAAGGTATCCCAAGCTCTCCGCACATCTGATTCCAGGGAGGCATCAGCTGTCGATGGTGCAGGGGCATATCCATATTGCTCAAGAGCATAATCACCCACGATGTCTTTGGATGGTGTGATCATGTCCATGGAGCGCGGACGCCACTCGACAATCAGCATGATACTCTCGATGATGCTCAGCGTCCTAGCCTCGCTGTGTCTTCCCGAGCCAGAGCCCCAGAGACACTGCTGGAGTTCTGATTGCACATGACGATACAATGCGCCATGGACTTCAGTTGCCCTTGCAGAAAAGGTGCTTGCCTGGTACCAGGCGTATCGTGAAGTAACGGCAAGGATAGTGGTGCAAAGGAAGGCTTCCTCGGTAGCGAACTGGGCCCTATTGACAAGATTACAATATTTGTGATCGACAAGAGGGTACATCGGATGCATGTATTGAAAGAAGTAGTCAACCAGGTAGTCGGCTTCTTGGGGCGAGAGGTAGCCTTCTCGGCAAAGAGCGAACTGTGTCCAAGTGAAAGCGGGTACGGCAGCCCGGCTCGCTTCGGAACGCTCGACGGCAGGGGTGACGACTGGGCCATCACCAGTGCTCTGCAGCTTCGGCCTGTTCGGAGGTTCGTCCCTCTTCGGCATTCGGGATAGAGATGGGTTTTGCGAGCGGTTCGCGCGCGGCCTAAGTCTCCGTGCAGGACCAAAGACACACGAAAGTCTCGCTCTACGGCATCGAACGCAGGGGGGGTTCGGTGATTCGGTATCTCCCAATTGACACTTTACTTTGTGCTTTTTGCACTCAAGGCACGCCTGGTAGTTTCTGCGGCCCAAGGGCTCGTGTGGCGCCGCGCTGAAATTAAACGTGGTTTCAGGCATGTTCGGAACAAATGTAAGGGTTGAGAAGACAGTGGAAAGGATGGAACGCTGGAAAGAACGTCAAGTCGAGGGGGTAAGTACCGGGAGCGCTAAGAGTCACCCGAAGTTAGCCGGCTCCCCCGAAGTTAGCCGGCCGCTTAGCCGAAGCCTAAAATATATGCTCCAGTCGACTCTACTCTTTCGAGTCGACTCTCCATAGGTCTTTTCTGTTCTGTAAAAGCCTTCACACAACCTCGCCGCCTTAAAGAAAATAGCTCGGACGTAAGACGTAAGGCGGTTTCTTCTCTAATTCTTCTAGCTATCTTTGGGCTATACATGTATTGAAATCCTACATATCTAGCTGTTTGATGGCTTCTTTAACGAGACATACAGCTCGGAAACAAAATCTGCTTTCCTTATCCGTCGTTCCTTTCATTGTAGCCCTTTGTCCAAACATCTTCACCTGCTCATCATAATACTCCGGGCTTTGGTGCCAGGACTCCTGTCTCTTTTCCCAGTAATTGACCAATCCAAAAAGAGTGTCTTGCGTTGCGTCATCAAGAGTACCAATTATTTCTGATCGTAAAGTGTTCCGCACAAATATTCGGTACTCCACACCCGTCATGGCTTGTTGTACACCTTGAAAATGAAACATAGTCGGCGGCAAGGACTCGCTCCGCGTGAGCTCATCAAAGCGACATGCATTCTTCCTTAGACTATCAACGATAGTCACAAACAGAGAAGAGAGTGCATTGACGTTTTGTTGTGCTGTTAAGATATCCTTAGGACAAACACCGCAATTCATAATTTTACCGGCATCAGCCAACGCTAGATGTAACTCAGTCAACGAGTGGGAGACGTTGACGTCGTCAATCTTCATTGCTTGAAGACGGGACATCGCCAAGTAGCTCACGTGCATGCAGGCACATGAAAGAGCTGAGTGCGATTTCGTAGAAAGAATTTGATTCGGCGCTCCAAGCTCGTCTAGCGGGACTGTTTCATGCATTAGCAGGACAACGTCATCGTAACGGTCGAGACACACCTGTAGAAAAGAGGGAATCATCTAGGAAAGAGAAGTCATCCGGCGCCAGGAGAGAATCATTACCGACAATGTCCTCTGTCTGGGGAAATGCCTCCGAAAAGGTGCGAGATGAGCCAGCGGCCTCCGATTCGGGCTTCCTCTTCTTCCTTGGTCTGCCGAAAGGCTTCATAAGCGAATACGCGCATGGGGAGTTGTCATCCCTGCATCTTTGGCAGGGCGCTCCACCCGGGCACTTCACTTTCCGTTCACCTTGCGAAAATGTAAGTTTCGTTCTGCTATCTGCATGACCACGAATACTCACGACATTGATCACAAGCGCTTCGTAGCTTTGGTTCTTGGAAGACAATCATGTTCGATGTGACTGGTTGTGTGATAGGATATCCCACGAATAGCTCGCTGAAATCAAGATCTTCACGGAAGCCCAGTGTGGATCCAGTCACTCCGGTAGATGGTGAGGGTGTTTAGACTGTGAGTTGGATAGACGGAGGTGCGTCGGTGGATTTCTACAATCTTTAGGTAGATCGTGATGCCACGTATGCAAATTTAAGCCATAGCTGCCGAAAACTCTCCGAGGCTTGGAATCTCGATCAATCAAGCTAAGCTGCTTTCAGAACACTGCCAAACCTTATAAACAGTCAAGAAAACCAGTATGCTCTTAATGTAGATGCTACTCATTCGTTACAACACTACAATATCTTGACCCACATTTCCATCTACCGATGCAATCGACACGGGATCTCAACGCGTTCCCATCGATTCTTGCTGTACCAGTCAAAATCTTTACGCAAATTGGCGACCGTCTTGATACTACAAGCTTGGGCTCTGCAAGACTGACTTGTAGAGCAGTTGAGAGGAGATCCTGGAATTCATTCAGATCCCACCTCGCGACGCTTTCTCTCCGCTTGAATCGTCGGCACGTTGATCGACTCCGAGATATAAGCCAATGCAGCAGGATTTCGCCCGCGATCAAGGAGCTCGAGCTCTATATACCTCGATCAAACCTTGTCGACTTAGCAATCCAATAGCGGGCGCTCCGGTCATGCATTGATACCATCGGCGCGAAGAACCCATGGGGCTCACTGCTTCAGATGTTCCCCGCACGCATGTCTGAAACAGGAGCTGGACACGCTGGAGAAAGGTGCCAGGCAGGCGTTGGCGCGGGTATTTTCATTGAGAAGAGAACAGGTCGAACGGTGCCTTTTGCAAAATTCGGACGAGTATAAATCAAAGCTCAAGAATTCACTGCGCGGTTTGTCGAACCTGACGAGCGTACGTCAGGCCGCCGAGCCTTATCTACCGCACGACCGCTTAGGGAGGATTATAAACATCAGTAGCGTCAGCAGCAGCCCGGGGTTCCCCGGTCAGAGCATATACGGAGGAACAAAGGCGGCCCTTAAGGCTATGACGAGGACATAGGCGCGAGAGCTCTTAGAGCGTGCGACTGTAAACTGCATAAATCCCGGTCCAATGGCCACTGAGATGCACGGTGGTAACGCCACCAACTATTTCAAACTAATGCGTCCATGCCTCGAGAACACGCCACTAGCAAAGGTAAGAGATGGCATAGATGGGGACGAGATTGCTGGGGAAGGATCCATGACAGGAGGGCGACCTGCGTATAAGACTGAAATTGCCGGTATTGTTGGCATGTTGTGTATCCCAGAGGACGGGTGGAGCACCGAGAGCGTGGTAAATGCAAACAGAGGTATGAAGTTCTGCTCTTAGCCTGACTTACTTCGCTGGCGACCCAGGTGATGGTGTAGTGAACGGACACATCTATACAAAGGGGTAAAGTAAAAGTACCTTCAGCTGTTGCTCTAGGAGAACATGCATCAGACAGGCTGTAATTTTTCAAACGCAATGTTTTAGCTTGTGCAGCAGCATCAATCACTGGTAGTGAGACTTCTTCGGTCAACTATAATGATTGCAACCATGTCTTGCATGCGCTCCTAGCTTTTCCAAGAATAACTCTAGTCTGGTTGCCATGCTCATTATCCGTAATCAGTATTACCGAGCTGCCTTAGTACTTCCTTGGACTCTTCTCGGTTGCGGATGGCGCTGGTTCCTCGGGGCTGAAAAGTCACGAAGGTTCCGAAAAGTGTCCAGAAATCCGAGGAGACTTTCATGCCGAGTCCAAACCGAAAAGACGCCGCCATAGTTTTAAGAAGCGGGTTCTTCGTCTCACAATACGTTGTAGCCACCGAGCGATTAATCCCCGTTCGCAACAATGCCAGTTGGATCCCTCCTCGACGTCCTTATAATCGGCGCCGGTCCGGCCGGACTTTCTGCCGCCCTGTCCATGGGACGCGTCCTGCGAAGCGCCGTGGTCTTCGACTCCAAGTCTTACAGGAACAGCAAGAGCTCGAACGCACACACGGTCCCCACGAGGGACCATGAAGATCCGGCGGCAATCCGCGAGATGATGAAAAGGGAGCTCACCAGCAAGTACAAGACGATCACATTTGCCGAAAGGGCAGCCAAATCCGTCGAGGTGGTGGACGGCGGCTACCAGGTGGTCGATGAGAACGCGCGCAGGTGGAACGCAAGGAAGCTCATCATCGCCACGGGTGTTTACGACGTGCTTCCGGACATAGCCGGGATTTCCCATGCGTGGGGGAAAGGAGTGTAGGAACGCCCCACGCAGAATGCTGTTATGATAAATTGCAGGCTGATGCGTACAGGTTTCACTGCCTCTACTGCCGAGGATTCGAAGAGGCTGGGGCTAAAAATGCGGCGGTCGTCATCCATCAAGGCGACTCGGTGGAGATTGACACCACCATGTTCAATAGTCAACTGGCCCACCAGTTCACACGGAACCTTACGATACTGCTCAACGGGCATGAGCAGCTTCTGAACAATGACAAGATCAAGACAGCAGTGGATCACGGGATGAAGGTCAATTCTCACGCCATTCGGCGCGTTGAATGGGTCGGTCCGGACCCTTCGACAAAGGTTATTTTCGACGACGGGACTGAAGAGACATTTGGATTTCTCATCCACACACCCAAAACGAAACTGGTTGGATCTTTCCACGAAACCCTCAATCTAGAGCTCACGTCGGATGGCGATATTGCCGTCACCTCGCCCTTTCAAGAAACATCACGACCCGGGGTGTTCGCCTGCGGGGACTGTGCAACGGGCTTTAAGAAAGTAGCAATCGCTATGGCGGATGGAATTCGAGCTGGAATTGGGGCAAACATGCAAATTATGGAGGAAGACTTCTTACGCAGTTGGTGGTAGTACATATAGATTAGGCAGCGCCGAATGATAACCGCCAGCCCCGAACACACTCCATCCCCTTCCGTACCGGCATGGACGATGCGGCCAGGAAAGCCAAGATCGAGCTCACCAAGATCGCGCGTAGAAGATCTCTATTAACCTCTCCCACTCGCGAGAAGCATCGTTGCTCACTGCTATGAGTCCGTAGAAGACATCCCAGACGTACTCGGGGTGATCGAAGCGCGCCAGGCCGAGAGCTGGGCCAGAAACTCCCGCAAGCCACCTACTCCCAGCAACCTCGGCAACTGCCGACCTGGTAATCTCGCTCGAGCCTTGTTAGAAACCGGCTGTTTCTTGGTTGCTAGCTCGGCCACTGCTATGATTCGCAATAAATGTTAATTTCGCGACGAAAACAGTTCAACCTCTGCGCGTCACGCTCAAATGGAAGGCTGTTTTTGGTCATGATTATGGAAATCTCACACCAGACCGGTCTCAACTATCTCAAGTTTCTATAAGAGTTTCTTGTAATTCACTAAGTGAAATTCAACCGCATATAAACCAAATTCATTTTCTACATCAATCTAAAACTTCGCCAACATACGTTCCGGCCTCAAGACTGAGATGTGGCTCAAGTTAATTTCACCCACGGACTTGCATCTATAAAGTAGTTAGAATTCTATTACCCTGCAGCGAACTACAGGTCTTACCCTGTCAAAGCCATCGTTGCCTTAAACTCCTGCATGAGAATCTTTATCGCAAAATCTACGCCTGCCTCACCCTTATACTATTGAAAGAAGTATTAGCAAAGTATTATGCCTGATGAAGCGATCTTACCGCCAACCCCCAGACTGGGATTCTCCCTACAAAGCAGTGCTCGGCGCCTAGTGCCAGGGCTTTGAAGATGTCAGATCTACGTCGAATGCCCCCTT
The DNA here is from genome assembly GCA_009829795.1 of Lasiodiplodia gonubiensis. NCBI lineage: Eukaryota > Fungi > Ascomycota > Dothideomycetes > Botryosphaeriales > Botryosphaeriaceae > Lasiodiplodia > Lasiodiplodia gonubiensis. The sequence goes on from RHKH01000302.1 coordinate 8,253, forward strand.
CGATGGCAATTCTAATCTTGCCCTTGGCCCTTGGAGCGCACTCCTCTAGAGCATCCAGAGTGGCAGGAACTCCATCTAGTTGACGGCCGCCGTGGTTCGAGATGACCACCCCGTCGAGCTTGTGATCGATGGCGAGCTGGACGTCATCGGCCGTATAAACTGTGAAGCAGTGTTAGAGCAAGAGAAGAACTCTTGGGAAGACTGGAGCTTATACCTCTTTTCAGCCAGATCTCCATCTCTGTCTGCTGCCGCAGCCAGGGGACAACTGTTCCCCATTCAATTTTCCGGTCTTCAGAGGATCAGTCTCGCGTACCTATGCATTCTGCCGCAAGCCTTACCGTAGTCATCTCCATCTTTAACTGCAGGCACAGCTTCATCTCCCGGCCGAGCCTTCAAATTGGGGAGCCCCAATTCCGGTGGGAAGGAGAAGCCGTTTCGGGCCTCGTTGAGCCTGTTACCGAGCACAGGCAAGTCTACCGTAAGAAATACCGCTCTGTAGCCGGCGGCTTGCCGTGCGGTCAGCATCGGAGCATGTACTTTGCCAGCAATCATACCTTCAGCCCGCTTGAGCACCCTCTGTGCCGAAGATCTGTCTTTGAGTAAAGACACCTGGATGATGTAGGGGTTGCTTGCGCCGTTCTGAGCCACCTCTTCCAGTGCAGTGTTGGACCATGACGAGAGGCACATGGCGATGCCGTTCTTGGCGGCGGCCCGCGAGACGCCGCTTTCGCCATCAGCATGCGCGAGCTTCTGCACTGCGCACGGAGCGAAGCCGAGAGGCATTGAGGTCTGGTCGTAAATTTTTTTTAGGGCGCCGTTCCGAAGAGGAGATGTTTCGGTCCATGAGAACCCACCTTTACGCCAAAAATTGCCGTCGACGTGTCAATAAAATCAACATTCTTCAGGATCCGCGGTCGCAGCTTGTACCGGTCAAACGCGGCCTCGTTGTCTCGCAGCGTGATCATGTCGGCGGCGCCATGATTGAAGTATTCTAACAGTTAAATACACTTAGCAGTCCGCTACTAGCGGGAACTCTGGGGTTGATTCTGGCGAACCGCTGATGTTCTGGGGCAGTTTGTTGTCCGCCTCCGCCTTCAAGTCCAGGATGGTCAAAACCTTGCTATCCGGGCGTCTCGGTCGATTGGCCATCTCGATGATGCAATGCAGCCTAACAAATCACCTGGAGATTTGTTGTCTGGTTTGCATCTTTTATTTCTTCAAAGCACTGGTGTTGCACAAATTATCGTGGTCATGGTGGTTGGGAAACACCCCACTTGTCGGAGTCCAACTCCGGGCTTTGGGGACCGGAGTCGGCTACCGGTTCCGTGGTCCAGAAGAGAGCCAGTGATAAGCCACAGGTCACAATTGCCATTCAAGATTTACTTCATCGGAGGCGGGTGCGAAGCGAGTAAGAAAGCTGTTTCCGAATACACGACTGAAGGCCCTGGCTAGAGCGCAGAGGCAGGTCACAGCGAAACAATGGAGAGACGTAAACATAGTCGCCACTCGGCTGTTTGGAGCAAAACAAGCGGCAGATTGGAGCTATGCGCGTTGTAATTCTCGTGCTCTGCTCGGACTTCTTGCTGTTGCTCTGACCTCGTCTTGATACCTCGTTCCCCCGTTTCAATCCGCGGTCAAATGGACTCAGAGCCGAAAGTGCGCGTGCTAGTTGTAGGCGCTGGCGGTGTCGGAACGATGACGTGTGTTGCTTTGGCACAATCCGGCCGTGCAATCGTCACTGCTGTTCTGCGGTCTAATTATGAGCACGTCAAGAATCACGGCTTTGAGATCGACTCATGCGATCATGGAACGTTGTCCGGCTGGCGACCGTCACACAGTAAGATGGCACCAAGAACACTAGGAGCATCCTTCTGACATTCCATGTAGTTGTCTCGGCTGTCCCCTCAGCGAACCCGGCAGAGCCGTTCGATTACTTGGTCGTTACCATGAAAAACATTCCCGAAGTATCGAATATTCCGGACACCATCAGACCAGCCGTTACCGAAGCCCATACGTGCATCGTATTGATCCAGAATGGTATCGGCATAGAACAGCCGCTGGTAGATGCTTTCCCCGGGAACGTGGTGCTTTCGGGCGTGAGTTTCATCGGCGCGCATCAAAGCAACGGCCGCGTTATTCACGACGACCACGACAGTTGGGCTCTTGGAGCATTCCACAGTCCTGTCTTGGACTCTGCGGCGGAAAGGTCCAAGGCCGAGGAGTTTGGTCGTATCTACAACTCGACGCCTGCGGACTGCGAGGTTGTGGACGACATTGTCTACAGGCGATGGAGGAAACTGCTTTGGAACGGTATATTCAATCCAGTAAGTTCCCTAGTTGGTGAATGGCTCCAGGCCAAAGGGTTGACGTGTCCGGCCAGATGTGCGCCATCACCCAGCTGAACAGCGCTGCCATCCGCTGTTACGGAGGCGAGTACAGCCTGATCAGACCGGCCATGGCGGAGATGGCAGAAATCGCTCGTGCGGATGGGTACAACCTCCCGCACAACATCGTAGATGTCATGATTGACTCGACGCCCATCGAACTGTCGTTCCGGCCGAGCATGCTGGTAGACGTGGACAAGGGGAACCCCATGGAGGCCGAGGTTATCCTGGGAAACCCGCTACGTATTGCGCGGAAGCTCGGAGTTGAGACGCCGATATTGGACGATACTTATCGTCTGCTGAAGTTGACGCAGGCTAGACTTCTGGATGCACGTGGTCTTATTACGGAACCGAAGGAAATTCCCACGAGTGACTTCATTTGACGTCACTTTGCACTGTGCAAATGTAGATAGTCAGAACGAATCATTGAAAGAAAAACTATCGCTGTCAAGTAAAATGCTCGGCCGTGCATCGATGTCGGAACTCGATGCCGACAGTGTAATCAGCAATCAGTGGCTGCTGATAAGGTGCAGCGTCATTGGCGCCGACCGGCAGCGTCCACCTTCCCCGCACTGATGTTCCGAGCAATAAGTGAATTCCCGTTCCTTATGCACAAGCTGCCTTTCTTCGAGATCTATGATGCATACGATGCCTCAGAGTGCCCGGCGCAAGACGCGCACAAAAACCTTTACCGGCTGCTGGACCTGCAGACTTCGCCGCCAGAAGTGCGACGAGACTAAGCCCGAGTGTGCCATGTGTGTTGACAAGGGCCTTGTCTGTGAAGGTTACGATGCTCGGCTACAATGGCTGCCTCCGAGCCACCGAGGAGGTACCAGAGCAGGTGCTAAGGGCGAGACGCCGCGACGAAGGCTTCTTCCAGGATCGTGTACCCATCCATGATCACCATACCAGGTGCTGACTGCTCCACAGCAATGTCCATGCCTTGGCTGTCCGATCAGCAAGTTGAGGCTGCCATTGCGGACATCGATCAGAGAGACACCGTGCAGCGAGCAGAGACGTGTGGGCCTTTTTCTGTTTTTCGGATTGGTGAAACAGACTCTCAAGAATGGGTTCAAGCAGGAATAGCTGGCGATCGAGAAGAAGTATTGGACACTGTCGGCCAGGATGCCGACCGGGCGGCCGAAGCCTTCCCTGAACTGAATGAGTTCATCCCCGCCTCCGATGACAGCACCGCCGATAACCACTACTCGCAACCTGTAACGGTAATTACCTCACATCCGGAAACTATGGGGGGATTTGGTCCCAATCTTGAACAAGCTTCCTTGACTCCCCCATTACAATCCATTGTCTCGGAGCATTTCCAATCCCCACCCCTGCTGCCGAATCAGATCCATTGTGCAGATGAAACGTCCCCGGGTCCGGCCAATGCTGACTTTAGCGTCAGCATTCGTTCTGATTTGCTCTTTCGGCCGACGTTTCTTACCGTGCAGGTCAAGCATCTCCTGGACCATTACTCCAGGAATGTGCTGAGGATATTCAGCATTCTTGACAACAAGAACACTCCCTGGAGCTCGTTCCATTTCCCCCGCGCGCTTCAATGCTGCAGCGAACTAGAGGTAGCCGGCAAGTCAACACCAGCACGAAGTGCCCTACTTCATGCCATTCTATCCGTCAGCGCCTACAATCTGCAGTACAGACACGCGAGCGAGAACCAAGACGTAGTCGCGAGGAAATGGGCTGAGATGGGGATGAAATACCGCATGGAAGCGTTGCAGTTCCTCAAAATGTCTGCCGGCAACCCTCTCGTGGCGACGACCGATTCCGAATACAAAGAACTGCTGGCCGCAATGCTCTCCATGGTCACGGTAGACGTCGTCTCTGGGGACACTCGGATGTGCGGAACGCATCTCGATGGTTGCGAGAGCCTGATCAAGGCTCGAAGGGCAGAAGGCAATATTTCAGCTAAGACCAGGGCTCTGCACCGCACTTTTTACTACCTGCGAGTCATGCAGGATGCTACCGAGCTGACATGCAATGCTTTTCGACCAACGCATAGCCAAACTGGATTCGATGGTAGCCAAACGTATTACGAGCCACTGGTCGAAGAAGAACTTGGCTCTGCGTCGTACGAGCTCATCTACGGACTCCCGCAAAGCCTACTGGCGCTCCTTCACAAAGCCTGCAATCTTTTAAAAAGCATCAACTCATCGAAAAACGCTGGCATTACTCCACCACTGATTCAGGCGTGCAATCGACTGGAAGACGAAATACTGGACTGGCCAGTGGATAAAGAGTCTGAGAGACTCCAGAGGGCCGGATTGGACAAGCGCAATCGCATCATCATCCAGCACCATATGCGAGCCTTTCATAACGCCATCACCATCTTCTTCTGCCGCAACATCCGTTTGATGAACCGACGGTATTTTCAGGGATACGTCAAGAACGTCATCGGCAATTTGGTCGAAATCGAGAAGATCAAAGAGAGGGAGATGATCAATGCCGGGCCATTGCTCTGGCCGGCGTTCGTTGCCGGAGAGCAGGCGGTCAACCATTCCACACGCGAAAAGTTCGTATATTGGTTCAATATCATTGAGCAACACGGAGTCGGCACGGCCAAAATGACCAGAGAATCTCTCGAGGAAATCTGGCAACGTTCGTCTCACAACCAGCCTCTAGTTGATGTACTACAAATGCAACTCATGCTCACTTGAGCCTTGGCTACACGAAAATCGAATTGACACCATGCCGATGTAGCATTTCTATTGACAAAGTCCCCCTCACTACGCCAAACCGGCTACCAACTCTATTTCCACCTCAGCGTCCAGTGGCAGCTTTGCAACGGACACACACGTTCGGCACTACAAAGGTTATCAGCTAATTTCACCACAATTTGAGAAGTTTGCGGATATTTACCGGCTTGGGATCGAATGTGAAAGCCTCGCCGTAAGCTTTGTTGACGTCTCCATAGTAGTCCATGCTCGACAAGAAGATAGTGACCTTGATGGTCTTGCTCAGACTACTGCCGGCGGCCTCGAGCACTGCACCAAGATTACGGATCGCCTGGGCCTGATAGAGTCATCGGTTTGCGTCAGATTCGCCTAGGTTCGAGAGGATGATGACTCTTTTACCGTGCGCTCATACGGGCCACCCTCCACCATCTTTCTCGTCGCAGGGTCAATTCCAAGGGACCCGGAACAGTAGACAGTGTTGTTGTAGATGACTGCTTGCGACATCAGCGGGCTGGGCGCCGGCGCGTTTGGGCTGAGGACGGCGGTTCTGGCGGCCATATCTGAAAGAATGGATGAGAGGGGGGTGAATAGATACTTCCATTGTAAACTTTCGTGCTCTTTCTATTGATATAAATCCTCTCCGGCCGGTTTGTGACTAACGTAGGAGCATTTGCGAGCCGAGAAGTGGGTATTCCTGGGAAGGAAAGTGATCCCGAGGAGGAAGGCAATACCTCGGAGATGCAAAGATTCGTCTGAACACCGTATCAAATAGTAGCTTCACCACTCAGTTCAGGAACTCGCTCCCAGGAAACTCGCCCAAGCCCTCGACATCCCTAATCGCCTGCACAACAACCCCCACCGCCTTCACCAAATCCCCCTCCGGAATCGTCAACGGCGGGCTAAATCTCAACCGATCCGCGCCATTCCCCACGAGCACCCCCCGCAACGCCGCCAGCGCCGCCACGCGCCGTGCCGACACGCCCGGCACGGATTCGTCCAGCACCAGCGTCTGGAACGCGCCCCTCCCCCTGCCGCGATGGTCGACCACGTGCGGCGGCGCCAACTCATCGATCGTCCGCGCCAACACCTCACCCAACCGCTGCGCACGCGCAGCCAGCTCCTCGTCCTCGAGCACGTCGAGCGCGGCCAGCGCCGCCGCGCAGGCGACAGGCGACGCGGCGTAGGTGCCGGCGACCTCGTGCTTGGCCAGCACGTCCATGACGTGCGCCTTGCCCATGACGACGGACAGCGGGTACAGGCCGCCGGTGACGGCCTTGCCGAGGGTGACGAGGTCGGGCTGCACGCCGGGCTCGCATTGGTAGGCGAGGTCGGTGCCCGTGCGGCCGAAGCCGGTTTGCACTTCGTCGCAGATGAAGAGGATGTTGTGCGTGTGGCAGAGGTCTTGGACGGCGCCGAGGTAGCCGGGTGGGGGGATGCGGGTGCTGGTGGGCGGGGGGGG
>RHKH01000241.1:5784-18255 GCA_009829795.1 Lasiodiplodia gonubiensis
ACGCAGACCGGTAGACGCGCGTGCGGCGGATTATCACGAAAAAGTTCAGCCTGGCGGCCAGCTCGAGCCAGATGTGGCGACCGGTCAAGTCTCTCGGTGCTGTGCTTGCTGCTGCAGATGTTTTGTCAGTGTTGGGTGGGGACGGTGACGGGACTTACTGGCGGAGGATTCGTGTAGAAGCGCTTGCGGACGGATGAGCACGGATGGTTGTTGGATGGATGGATGGGAGGCGCAGCAGCAGCAATGCAGAGAGGATGATGGTTGACCGGTCGAAGACGTGTCCTTCTGCGGTGAATGTTGATCGTCCCTTTGGCGCTCGGCCTGGTGTGCGCAATGATTGCTTTTTCTTTTTTTTTTCCTCTACGAAAGAGCGTTTGGGCAGGAAGCGACGCCGAGATGGAGGGCGGTGAAAAAGTTGAAACCAGGTGGTGTCGTAAGCAGCGGAGAGAAGGTCGGTGTTGAAGTGTATCGATGCGGTTGGTCGAAAAGGGGGAGGCACACCGCAACTGCACAGCGAGTGTTAGTAGATTTATTTCGGCGGGCGGTTGGGCAGCTGTGCATCGTGGAAAGCAGCAGCAGAAAAGGGACGTACCAATAACTTGAGACGAGAGTGGGTCGCGTTTCAAGCGGAAGAGACCCGCGGGGGACGCGCGTGCGAAGATCCGCAAAGGGTCCGTCCGTTCGTTCGTCCCTGTGCTGATGACTCTTGGCCACCAGGGGAGGAGCAGTGGTGAAGAAAGTCAGGAGGACAAAGAGCGGTATGTGCTGCCTGAAACGAGCGACGTCGACAAAAGCAAAAGCGATAATGCACCAGCGTGCTAGATCTCGTGCGACGTGAGATCTCGGAGCCAACAAGTCATCATCAATGGTCGGGGTGATGTCACCTCTTCCAGACGTGAGATCTTTGCCCTTCACACCCTTTCTCAGATCATGGTGCATTAGCGCCGAGCGAATGTCCCTTCTCGCTCCGGCATGGGGGCCGAGGTGCTGCTGCAGGAACACGTTTCTCGCTCGAGGGGTCTTCCCTGATTCGAGGCAAACACCTTCTCTCCCATCGGCCCGAACCGAAACGAAATCGAAGCGTCGACGAATGCGACGAAGGCGTCGCGAAGCGCGCTGGAAGAATCCGCGACGTTTGAACAATCCAGGTCGCGGGTCTCGTGGGCGCGTCCATGTGCAGCGACCCTGATTGGCACGGCGCTCGGGTTCCCGTCGTGTAGGCGCCGCCGGGTGGACACAATCCCCGAGATGCTCCGAACTGCGTGTGCCCACCCCGGTCCCGAGCGTTTCGCTTGATTTGCGGTATCAGGTAAGGAGCCGACGGACAACACATCAAGCTAAAGACGAAACCGCCATGTGCCAACCTGAATGTGGAAGTGTCCCTGAGCCGTGTGTCTGTTTGATCGGAGGCGATCCGACAGTGTTTCCAAAATCCTGTGACTCACTTTTCCCCTGGGTGATGATCTGCAGTTTTGAGGCCTGAGGTGAGCAATCTGGAATTGCAACGATGGAAGCTGGAATTTGCAGGTTAGAGGCTGCACAGAGCAGTGTGCGTCTCACAAAGAGCGGAGATGCAGATGAGGTTTCATTCTGTAGAACTAGTTCTGCTGAACCAAAAGAAATATGGAGCTTGGCCGTAGATAGGAAATCCAAAAATTCCTGAAAAGCAATCTGAGGATGTCCAAATTTGGTAGTCATTGATCATAGCTGGAGAGATCATGGAAATTGTCATGCGACCGAGACGTTGCACATCAATCGGTCGTTGTAGCGAGTGGTGGAAGACTGGCTTCCTGGAGACGTTTCACAGGCTGCGCCTGGTTCGAACTGGTCGTGATAGATAGTCGTGACGTCGTAGACACTCTTTCGAGGCCTTGTTCATCCGCATCGGGTCTCATCGAGCTGAATTTGCCGAATTACCGACTCCGATTGCCGACGACAGTAAAGGAGATGAGAGCTTGCGTCTCAGAAATTACTCCAATCCGGGGTCGCGTCGGCAGCGGCGGAGATGGCCGTCGTGGTAACAAGGCGCCTGGCCTTGAAGGGAGGAGGAAGTGCGTGAATATTCTCCGGGAATTATTCAGCGGAAGCGACGGGTGGGGCGGGGGACGGGCGTGCGCTGAAGGTAGATGGCCTCGTCCTCCTCGGCGACGACCTGGAAGGTGATGTCGCCCTTGCTGGTCTTCCGAGAGTTGATGGTGCCGGCGCAGGAAGTGCCCGAAGTGGACGAGACGGTCGAGCCCGGGCGGTGGGGGCCGCTCCTCTTGCTGCGCAGCTTGTAGACGTCGAAGTCGCCAAGAGTGCACGAGTCGGGGCGGTTAGAGTTGCACTCCAGCGCATCCTCGTCCAAATCCGTCATGACGGTCGAAGCCGAGGAGTCAACCGACCACGAGGTGGCGTAGGTTGCGTTGGAAGACGACGAGCTGGGACGCTCAGACCAAAGAGAAGCGGCGGAGCCCTTGGAGGAGAGGGTGGCGGTGCTCTTGGTCGAAGGAGCAGTGCTCTTGAAAGACGAGACGGAGCTCTTCGCAGAAGGAGCCGTGGCCGTGGTCTTGGAAGAGACGGAGAGGTGCTTGGAATCGGACTTGGGCGAACCAAACTTGGGCGAACCGTGGTAGCGGGAGTGCTCCTTGGCCTTGCCGTAGAGGTTCTCCTCCTCGGCAATGCGCCTAAGCTCGTGCTCGTCGTAGTGGTCGGGAGGGAAGCGCAGGGTAGCCATGACCTGGGTGGTGGCAGAGGCGAAGGGCTTCGTCCACTGGCGCTCGTCCCATTGGTGTTCGGAGAAGCTGGGCTTGCGTTCTGAGGGTCTAGATGAGGTTGTTTTGGCTGCAGGCCTGGAAGGGGTTGCTTTGGCGGCTGCAGGTCTGGAAGGGGAGGCCTTGGTGGCAACTGCAGGCTTATGCATGGAGGTCGTCATCCCGTTGGACTGGGGTTTGGAACGGAGTTTGGAGAACATGGTGGCGCAAAGTGAGTTTGGAGAGAGAACTTGGGGCTCCGGGCCATGATGATTTATCTTCAGCGGATGGTGTCTTTGTCAGAACTCGTGATGTCTGTTCTGAGAACGCGGTGAAAGTCGTTCTCCCCACTGACGAGCACAGACGTTTGGCGAACTTCACCGCTACCTTCAGCGCTCCGGAAGTTGGCCGGGGCGCTATCGATAGGACGCCGGCTGTTTCGGGCAGCCTGTCGCGCGCTACGCCGCCAAAAGTTGACGTCCTGCCGCAATGAAGCACGTGACTTGGGCTGTCCTGTTCTGACGTGTCAGGATCATGCCTCCAGCAGTCGGCCATCAGCTGATGAGTCAGTCTGCGACCTGCGCCCTTTTGGGAACTGTCCAGCTGGGTGTTGCCGCGGGTTAGGTGCCAGCGCAACGCAGGGTCGTCATGTCGTCGCAACACTGGCTGCCCCATCGCATTCCAACCTCCGATTCATTGGCGCAATGCGGCGCAGTCGACTGTTGAGGATGCGTCCGACCACGTAGCAGCGCTGCGCTGGAGTCGGTTGTGCAGCGAGACGCCGGAGATGTTTCCCACACACCCTCACAGCCTCCTCACCTGTCGCCAATGATTTCTGCTTTGCTGGCGCCGCACGTGAACGGATCAACCATTGTCCGAGATTCTGCGGCTGTCGCGCAGAACTCGCAGCGCTTGCGGCGCTTTCCCATGACTGGCCGACGTTATCAAATCGCATTTGCTACGAGCCGCGATCCGGTGCATCACATAATCTCCGCCCCACCCCTCATCTTCCGAAGCGCTTCGACGGTAGTGTCCGCTCTAGCCGCCGCCGCCGCTGCTCTTCTCCCGCCGAGCTTGTCGCGACGTGATCACTATTCCCAGTCTCGAACCACGCACTATACTCTTCGCAGTCTCGAACCATGCACTATACTCTTCCCAGTCAGGCTCCGCTGAGGTGTAGCGCTGCTCCTTCATGCCTGAGCCTTCTTCCGCATTATCCGAGCTTCCCCTCCACCACCAGCCATCCAAGCTGTCTCACGCGCCTAACCTCGCTTGCAACGCGGCCCCCTCCTGAACTCAACGCTAATCTCGGTCTCACGATGAGTTGGCTCAGCCATTCCAAGGCACTTAGCTGCAGCTCAACAAGTCGGCGGCTGGAGCGGACCTGTCCATGAAGCTGTCGGTCTCTATAACAATTGCACCTGGCAAACGTCTATCTACCGCCATAATACGGATGACCCTGCGCCCACGTGCTCTCCACACTATAGCTATCTCTACTATTCACTATCACTACTGCTTTAGTGACTGCCCTCGTGCCAACAACAACAATGCTGCGGGGGCTGAGGCCAGTGCACGAGCAGGCCCCTCACGAGAATTGCGGGCTTCCCAAAGCAGTTGCGGGGAGCTCCCGGTCAACGTCATACACTACCGATTTAGCAGGCGCTCCACCCGAGCTGTTGAGGTAGCATCGGATAGCTCTGGTCAAACACCCTGATGGCTGTTGCCGGCTCGACTCCACCGCGGCATCTTCCCAGCTAAGCACCGGGAAAAGCGCCGACACGCGCCAAGCTCTCTGTTGTCCCGGCACCGTCCGATTCCAACACGCCCCGATCCGATTTGTCCTGTCTTTCTTTCGACGTCCTTCCAGAAACAGCCTCGAACCAACGCTACCTGTTGGCGCTTGGCGGTAGCCTCGTTTCTCCGTCGTTTCGAACACCAGCCTCCCCCTTCGTCTTGGTCAGGCGCGCACCAACTGTCTTCATTCCCCAACCAAACAATCGCGCTGGCGTCATCCATCTGTCAACGCCCGAACACAGCCATCGCGCCTTAAACCGGTTTCAAGTTCGCGATGTTCATGCGAAATAAGAGTTGGGCTCTTGGCTCGCTTCTTTTTGCTGACTTCGATAGCCGCCCAAAGCATACCGTTGTTCCCTTTCGCAAGGAGTCTCCCCTCAGCTTTGATCCCCGAAGCAAGACGCACTCAGACAGCAACCAAGATAACGTGTTCAAGGCGATGCAATCAATGCAGTTTACGCGTACACCAAAAGTTGAGACTAACAACAGAAATCCAACCAGCTCGAAGGACGGTTATTGTTTCATAGCAAATGCAAAACCCCATGGTCATCAGACCAACACCAAAAGTCATGTCGTTTTCCTTGATACTCAACCGTCTTTTCCCCTGTCAACACGTCATTCACAGAGCGTATCTGAAGTGCGGGTTTTCTTTCTGCAGCAACAAGTCAGCACGCACGCGTCTTCGAAGAAAACACCAAACCCCTTCTGAACTTACATCAGTCAAATCCGACAACCCCTGCTCAATGCTCTCTCTACCCGCATCACCATCCGGTTGGCCGTACGCCAGATCACGCTGCAAAAATCGTCAGCACGCATCATCCCACACCACCACCACCCCCTCCTCACCCAACTCACCTTCCGATTCTCCCTCCTGCAAACCACCCAATACACCACCAGCACCCCGGCCTGCGCCGCAAAACACACAATCATCGCGACGAACCCCGACCGATAATGCGGCGCCTCCCGACTAAAAAACAGCTGCGGCCCCACGACATTCCCGATGCAATACGCCACGAACAGCGCCGCCGTCACCGTGCCCTTTTTCGTCCTCCCCGCGACGTTCGCCTGGATCAGCCCCAAACTAAGCACATACGTCGCGCTGAAGCCCGGCAGCAGGTAGTACCCGATCAGCCTCCCATACTTCCCCTTGCCCCCTTCCTCCCCCTCCTCCCCCTCCGGAATCGCATACATCAACACCGTCCCCACCAACGCGACCGCGATGCCCCCCAACATCAGCCCCACCCGCTTCCCGGCAAACCTCCCCGCCATCCACCCGCTCGCCCACAGCGCCACGATCTGCACCCCGCCGCTCGGCATGCCCAGCAGCGTCGTGCCCAGCGTGCTGAAGCCGAAGCCCTCGACGATCAGCGGCCCGAACGCGACCACGCCGCCGTTCGGGATGTTCGACGCCACGGTGAAGAAGAAGAGGAGCCAGCACTTGGCGTCGGTGAGCGCTTCGAGCGCTTGCGCGGGTTTGTAGATGCGTGTGTCGAGGCCGGTGTTGTTGGCGGCGAGGCGCGCGACGGCGACGGCGCGTTCGCGGGGCGTGAGCCACGGCGCGGTGAGCGGGTTGGGCGCCGCGAGGGTGGTGAAGAGGAGGGACCACGCGACGGTGAGGGCGCCGAAGATTATGAAGGGGAACTGTGCGGGTGGGGTGGTTAGTTGGGTGGTTGGTGGAGGATGGCGGTGGGGGTGGTGGAGTTGTTTAGTGGGTGGAGGAGGAGGACGGGCGGCGACGAAGAGGAAGGGAGGAGGGGGAGAGAAGTGGAAGACTCACCTTCCACGCCGGCAGCGCGTTGTCGATGTAGCCGATGCCGTAGGCGACGGGCCCGCCGATGATCTGCGCCATGCCGTTCATCGAGAACCACAGCGCCGTGCGGAGCGGCTGTTCGGACCTGGACCGGATTATATCTCGCGTCAGCCAAGAGCTGTCATTATCGTCGCCACGGAGCAGCAGCAGCGTTGCACCGTTCCCGCCAGCAACCAACCTTTTGTAGAACATGCTCGTGAGAAGCACGAAGCAAGGACTGACTCCGGCCTCCAGCGCACCAAGGAAGAACCGGGTCGTCATGAGACCGGCAAAGTCGTCGGCGGCCGCCATGCACAGGAGGACGGTGCCCCAGAGGCCACTGAATTGGTGTTAGTTGGTCGAGAAGTCAAAGTATACATCCCCAGCGGGCGGCTTACATGATGACGCCGCAGACCCTGGTGATGTGCAGTTTCTGGAAGAGGTAGTTGAGTGGGAACTCGGCGGCGAGGTAGCCGATGTAGAAGATGGTCGTCAGCCACGAGTACTGGCTGCCGTGCAGGCCGACGTCCTGACGCATGCCCCATAACGCAGAGTAGGAGATGCAGGACTTGTCGAGGAACTGGATGAGGTAGGTAACCATGAGCTGTTTTCTCTCGTCAGCAATTCCGTGGCGCGTTCCGAGCCTGATGGGGGGATGGGATGAGATGACTGACTAGAGGCATGAGGTGGAGGTCGATCTTCCATCGCACTGCTCGATCCTCTTCTTCGGTGAAGTGTTCGACCTCGCCGATTTCTGCGACGACTGCGACGCCGATGTCGTCGTCATGAGGTTTGCCATCGTGTGGCGAACCCATGTCTGAAGGCTTTTCCGTCTTGGTCTCCATGCTGGGACCGCGTGCAGGGACCGAGGGGATCTGTGGAGCAGGTTAATGCTCGGACAGGGAAAAAGAAGATGCAAGACTGGTGTCCTGCATCGAGCCGGAGAGCGGTCTTTTCATACAGCACGACGACGGTGCGGCCTTATCGCAGACATCCCGAGGAAAGTCTGGGGTGGAAGGTGGCTATTGGGTCGGGGCGACAGGGGTGTCGGATGCGGCCCGGCCGATGTCCCTGTACTCAGTTACAACCCCATATGACAATCGCAAACTCGCTTTGGCGTATAACAAGACGGCTACCCCGCATCTTCCAAGACTTTTTCTCTCTTATCCAGACCTGCCGACGAGATCTTTCCCAAAAATGTCCGAGTCCAAGCTTTCTCCCGAGGTCATTGACCACATCTGCCAAGCCATTGACACGGCAAGCGATGAGCTGCGGCGTCTAAATCTCGAGGTAAGCAGTCACTCTATTTGAAGAACGCAGACGGGATAGTAACAAGAATTAATAGATCTACAACAACCCGGAGACGAAATACGAAGAGTTCAAAGCATTCAAGCTGCTGACAACCTGGTTCGAAAGCCAAGGCTGGACAGTGCAGCGGTCAGTCTACGACATCGAGACGGCCTTCGAAGCCCGCTTCAGCGTCGGCGAAGGCGGCCGGACCATAGCCTACAATGCCGAATACGGTACACATCCCCTCCTCCTTTCGAAGACTCATCCATTAACGCTCCCTCCTCCCCCGCCAGACGCCCTCCCCAAAATCGGCCACGCCTGCGGCCACAACCTGATCGCCACCAGCACGCTCGCCTCAGCCATCGGCACGGCGGCAGTTCTGCGCCTCTCCAACATCCCCGGCACCGTCCTCGTCGTCGGCACGCCGGCCGAAGAAACCGGCGGCGGCAAGTACTACATGGCATTGCGAGGCGCGTGGCGCACAGCTTCCGCCTGCCTGATGACGCACCCGATGCCGGATTTCTCAACGCCCGTCTGCGCGACCAAGGCGTCGTGGAAGTTCCGCGCCTACTTCCGCGGGCGCGCCGCGCACGCCGCCGCCGCGCCGTGGGAGGGCCGCAACGCGTGCGACGCCATCGTCGGCGCGTACGAGGGCCTCGCGCGGCTGCGGCAGCACCTGGACCCGGGGCAGAGCGTGCAGGGCGTGATACTCAAGGCGGGCGAGGCGCCCAACGTCGTGCCCGACTACGCCGAGGGCACGTTCAGCATCCGCGCGCGCGACACGGCGGGGCTGTATAAGTTGCGGGAGCGGGTGGAGCCGGTCTTCACGGGCGCGGCGGCGGCGGCGGGGTGTGAGGTCGAGCTGTGCTGGGACGCGCTGTACGAGGACGTCGTGACCAACGCGGCAATGGCGCAGAGGTACCGTGATTATATGTTGAGCCGGCTGGGAATGTCGCCAGAAGAGATGGTGCCGCTGGATGAGGCGGCGCGCAAGCACGAGCAGAACGGCAGCTCGGACATGGGTAATGTTACGTACGTCTGTCCCGGCATCCAGCCCATGTTCCGCATCGACGCCGACGGCCCGCCGCACACGCCCAAGTTCCAGCAGGCGGCGGGGACCGTGTTTGCGCACGAGAAGGCGCTGCAGGCGGGCAAGGCGAATGCGCTTGTCGGGTACGAGGTGCTGGTGGATGATGGGTTCTACGGCGAGGTGCGGGCCGAGTGGGAGGAGGCCATGAGGCGGGCGGGTAGAGAGATAGCGAAGTAGCGAGGAGAAGTTGTTGCCGGTTCGGCTGTGAATAAAATCAACCGCGAATCTCACCCCACTACCCCGACTCTCCAGATTTTACCTCCATGTCCGACCCGAATCCTCGGTCAGTGTCTCGCTCGCGCTTCGGAAGCCTCCGAGATGGACGCCAGCCAGCTGACAGCGGGACGATAGCTCGCTCGCCGCATGCTTGAGGTGCCGCCGCTTGAAGTGCGTCAGTCATCCGGGTCGGAGGATTGTGGCTAACCCAAACGTTGCAGAGTCAAATGCGCGGGTCCGGCCAGCATCCCGTGCCAGCGGTTCGTCAGATGGGGATCCCGCCCGAGATAGCGGGTGCTGATTGGCAGCGACAGATGCAAGAGCAGCGGAGCAGACTGTCAGTTCGTGCAGCCGCGAGCGATAACGCGGGCCGCCACCGGTCCCAGCGATGATGCGCAGTGAGAGAATTAGGCTACGCTAAGCTTCACATGGTGCTGACCCGCTCAGATCCGACCGTTTGGCGAGGCTGGAGAGTCAGCTTTCCCGCCTCACCGACGTCGTCGAGGGCCTGCGAGGCGAATTGACGTCGAAGCCTGCACATCGCTCCTACGCCGATCCCCCCGGGTTTAGTGATCTCGACCAGAACCTCGTTACGCGAGGACTCATTACCGAAGACGAATGCGTCCAGCTGTTCGAGACGTCAGCAACGCCTCATTCCGCATCGGTGGCTGCCCATCTCTGACAATTGCAGGTTTCTTTCTCGATGCAACGACACCGTGGCCATCTTCGACGGCATTCCGGACTCCCTCGGCGTCATCCGCCAGGAACCAATCCTCCTGGCTGCAGTATGCGCCGTTGGAGCCCGCGCATCATCCTCTCGCGAAGCCGATCTGCACCAGAAATGCCTCACTGAAACGAGGGCCCTCATATCGTCCGTGGCCTTCGGCCCGGCGCCGAGCTTGCTGGCTCTGAGGGGCATCATGCTGGTCTGCGCTTGGTATCGTTCCGACCGCCTGTGGGGTACGGCCATCACCCTGGCCTACGAAATGGGGCTGCAGGAAGAGGCGCTGCGCTTGCCCAAGGAAGCGAAGACGATGGATCGCAATGACATCGAGAGAGCGAGGACATGGCTTTCCATCTTGACCTATGAGCTGATGTCTGTCTTCCATTGGCCCGACCCCATTTCCCTTTCTGATCTCATTCCAGGGCGAACACCTCTCGCCCGTACCTGGTTGAGAGCAGCCAGCGATACACCGACCTGGCCCGATATTTAACCCTGTCGCCATTTAGTAAGCCTGTCGATCAGCGCATCATGGCGTACCTGGAGCTGTTCAAGATCATTGGTGAGTTAACCACTCTGGGAATGGAACAGCTCTCACGCGCGCAGTCGAAGGAAAGAACAACGCGCTCAGCGACCTGTCGATGCCAGAGCAGGAGGCGCAGCTGGTGGCGCTCAACGCTGCTCTGGACACCTGGTTCCACCGCGTGCACAACTCCATAGACCCTCTCTACCAGACATTTTCGAAGCCCCAGGACCGCAACCGGCTGGTGATACCCTACGCCTTCGCTCGACTGTGCGTTGGACTAGGCTGTTTGTCGCAACGCTGGCTGACGGCTGCACAGATACATCAACGGCCGTGTGATTGATGCCGGTACCTTATCGGGCGCTATCCACGATCCCGAGCACTTCGCATTAGCCGCCGTCAACGCCGCCGTCGATGCAGCCTTCCTTCTGCTGTCGACGGCATTGGATTCCAAGGCCCTGGCGCAAAGCCTGCGTTACACAATCGTGAGACAGCGTCTCGTCGGAAATGTGATACGCTAGCTGACTTGCTCCAGGACTACTCGAGCATGACGCTGACGGCGGCCCTTTCGTTCCTGAGGCGTCTTGTGGCGCTGCGGCAAGCGACCGGGCTCCCGGTCAACGTCGCAGCCATCGTCGACATTCTGGAAAGAGCGCGGGATGCCTTCGAAAATGCCCGCGCCTTTTCGCATGCCGAGTGGACGAAGGGGTTGATTGAGGAATGCGTCTCAGCGTGCTGATGCTTGCCGGGATGTGGCGCGTGGCGTGCAGGAAGCCCGGGATGGCTCCCCCAACTGCCAGCCACTTAAGCAACACGAGCTGTCCCTGACAACTGTCCCCGGTTAATCGTTGCGCCGACGTACGTTTTCGTTGCACCCCTTCTCACGACTCGGAAGCTCGCTGCTGAGTTTGGCTCGCCCGACGCGGTTAGTAGCAGCACCGCGGACTGTGCTTCTGAGATAAGCGACGATCGGAGCAGCTTCCGGAATAACATGGTCCCACAGTCTATTTCGCGTTGCTGTACATAGAAAGCGGGCTGGTCACAGCGCGCCGACGACATGGCGCTCCCGAAATTGGGTGGCGGCCAACCGCAACGACACTGAACCGGCCCGGAAAACGTTTGCATTCTTTACGCTTTTCTGACGCCCTTCTCGCTCGACCGAGACGGTCTTGTCCCGAAGGATTGATTGGCAAGCTCGCACGTCAGTTTGCAGGGGGCATGGAAGAGCCCTGCGGGACGAAATGGGGATGTGTCGTGGAAAGGAGCCCGGGCCCAGACGATGTGCGAGGCCATGACTAAGAACCAATAAGCTGAAGAGCCACTAACAATCCGCATGGCTGCGGTGCCAGTAGGCGCGTTAGTCCGCATCCAGTCTAACTCAGGGCGCAATCTGCACTCTCGACGTGCGCTAGAAGCTTATCGGGGGAGCGGCGGCGCTGGTCCATGCCCCCCTTTAGAGGTGTAGCAAGTGTCGCCGCGGGGAAGCGGGAACGCCGCGCGAAGCTGCGCGATCCTTTTCTCCTGGCCGCATTGAAAAACATGTGCGCTCCCTAAAGCCTTTTTTCCCTCTTGATGCGCTTCTCCCTCACTCGAGTCGAAGACTGGTCGCATTGAAGAGCGAAGCCGCAGCAGCTCAACCCCGCACAATAATTTCCAACGAGAGCATCGACCCGTCACCGCCTCCCTTTTCCGTCCCGCGTCGTCTCGAAAGCAAACCCGCACGAGCTCCCAAGGCCACCCAAGCGACACACGCCATGTCCTCCCTCTTCTCCTGCTTCGGCCCGCGCAAGCCGGCCGCCGCGGGCAGCACGACCGACGAGCATGCCGAGACGAATACGCTGAACGAGAAATCCGGCGGCAACAGCGCGCCGGCCGCACCGGCAGCTCCGCCGCGACCAGCGTACGAGGCGCTGCTGCCCAAGCCGGTGGCCGACGCGACCATCGGCGCGGCCGTGTCGGGCGTCTTCGACAGCATCGACAGCTACGTCGAGAAGTACTACCGCGACAAGACGTCGCTCGAGCTCGACGCGACGCACGAGGCGTGCCTGATGCTGGTCGGCACGCCGCACCTGCCGTCGTCGCCCATCGACCTGGTGCAGAGCAACCGGCCCAACCCGCTGGTGTGCCGCCCGACCAGCCTGATCAAGCACTGCATCGCCTTCCTGATGCAGCAGAGCATGACGATGGACGAGGGCGGCAGGAATTCGCTGCTCCCGCCGTGGGCGACGAGCTTGCCGCAGGCGTTGAAGGGGCAGGAGAACGATGAGGGTGAGTTTCTTTTTCCTTTCTTTTTTTTTTTTTTTTGGTTTTA
Source organism: Lasiodiplodia gonubiensis (assembly GCA_009829795.1). Lineage (NCBI taxonomy): Eukaryota > Fungi > Ascomycota > Dothideomycetes > Botryosphaeriales > Botryosphaeriaceae > Lasiodiplodia > Lasiodiplodia gonubiensis. The sequence goes on from RHKH01000241.1 coordinate 18,251, forward strand.
ATTTT
>RHKH01000241.1:18417-31575 GCA_009829795.1 Lasiodiplodia gonubiensis
AAAAAAAGCTAACGCACCTCCCCCCAACAGCCTTTGACGAAGCCTTCGCCCACTGGCGCGTCCTGACGTCGTACCTCCAACCGGCATCCGCGTCCGCCAGCCCGCTCGCCAAGCAGTCGCGCACGCAGGCCACGCGCGCCATCGCCGACCGCATCGGCGGCGCCTTCTCGCCGTGGGAGAGCATGCCGGGCGCGCCCGAGCAGCGCGCGGACCTGGTGGCCATCTGCGAGGAAGCCGCCAGCGCGGCCGCGCTCGTCTTCGCCCAGCCGGCCAGCTTCGCCTACGTCTGGGAGCCCGTCAACCTCGGCCTCGACGAGGAGCCGCGCAAGGTGACGGTCATCAAGCCCGGCTTGGTCAAGGTCGTCAAGAAGGGCGAGGAGGATCCGACCAGGTTGCTGGATGCGGCGGGAGCGGGTGAGGATGGTAGGGCGACGATCGTGCAGCCCAGGCATGTTTCGTTGACGTTTCCGGTGGGGTATGTGGCTAGTGATTAGTGGGGGGGAGGGGGAAGAGGAGGGCGTGGTGGCTGGCTGCAACAAAAAAATGACTGCAACATCTTTTAATGGGCGGCGGAGGGGAACTGAACTGAAACTCTGACTACTGTACGAAATGAAGGCGGGGCGGAGTGGTGGATGAAGTGGATGATGGATGGCTGGATGGGAGTCATGGTGCCTGAACTTCTTTCTCTTTTCTTTCCCTCTTCCTTTTCTTTCTTCTTTTTTTTCTTATTCTCTCTCCTCTCTTCCGGGAAATCTGCTACGATGATGGACGGGGGGGCGCCTTTGCCGCGGGAGTCCCCTGGAAATTTGAGATACCATTGGATTCTGCTTCTTTTTTCTTTTCTCTTCGTCGGTTATTATGGCAGGTCGCCGCTCATGTCGTTATTCTTTGTTCCGTCCGATGATGAGTGCTGTTGTTGTCGTCCTTGCTGCTGCTGGGTGGAGTCGTCGCTACTACTACTACTACTACTACTACTCCTGTGTGGGGTGTGCATTTGTACAAATAAGAATGTGTATCACAAAAAAATGAAGGAAAGAAAAGACATTGCTGCGCACTTACTGCTGCTGCTGCTGCGGTCGTCGTCGTCGTCCATCAGCATCGTCGTCGTCGTTCAACATCGCGTCTGCAGTGCCGCTGCTGCTGATGATTTCTCTTCTTCCACTTCCTCCTCCTCGTCCTCGACCTCGACCCGCCGCCGATTCGGACGATGTTGAATGATCGCTCGTCATCGCCTCCGCAAACCTCGGCGCCACCTTCTTGACCAGCTTCCACGTCGCCGGCGCAGACACGCAGATCAGCCCGACGTCGACCTCCACCGCCGACCAGATGCTGCTGTCGTACGACACCCACGTCTTGTCGGCCGAGCGCAGGACCGTCGAGATGCGCACCGCGCGGATGATGGCGGCGATGATAGTCAGCCAGCCCAACGACAAGGAAAACAACAGCAACCCCTTCTGCCGCCGCCCCATCTGCAGCCCCACCACGCGCGGCACCGCGTGCCCGATCAGCCACGCGTCGGCCACGATGTTGCACGCCGCGCTCGCGTAGAACGCCGGCACCGTGTCGACGCACCGCGCCTTCCCCGCGGCCACGAGCGCTGGGTTCCAGACCCCAGCGACGGGTCGGCACTGCGCGATCGATACGATCTCGAGCGGCACCGTGTAGGCGACGACGAACGCCAGCGCCGCGACGCTGAGGGGTTTGTTCCACCGGTCGGCGAAGACGCGCAGGTAGAAGAGCGAGACCGAGACTTTGGTCAGGCAGAGGGCCAGGTTGTAGAGGAGGAGCGTCGCGTAGGCGAGTTGGAGGCTGGGGGTGAGCGAGGTGGGCGGGAGGGAGGCGAGGTGCCGGCCCGCGCCGTGAAGGGTCTGCAGGCAGGAGAGCGTGGTGAGGGCGAGCGAGGTGAGCCAGGAGAGGACGAGGGTGCTGTCGTCGAAGCCCCAGGTGGTGGCGGTGCGGGTGAGGAGCGTTTTGGATGTGATGCGGGCGAGGACGAAGAGCGTGGCCAGGGCTTGCGGGAGGATGTTGCCGAGGAGGATGAGGGGGGCGCGGGAGGCCGTGGAGGGGGACTGGTGGGGGTCAGTGGTGGTGGTGGAGGGGGGGATTGGGTGGTGTGGTGGGGTGTTTACGGCACTGCGTGAGGACAAGACGTTTGGGGGTGGCATGGCAACGTCTTTTAGGGCTCGGATTTCAGGCTGACGTCTGATTTAGATGTATGGTTTATGGGGGAAAGAGCTCTGTGTGACCGAACTTGGCCCAGATGTAATCAAGATGCGGTGGCAAGTGTGACGGTGGGAATGAAGTGAAGTATCATACTGACGGAGTATGTACTCCAGCGCATGGTGCAAGGCATAATTAAAGCTCTTTTAGCCGCTTCAAATAATTCAGCCGTGCTTACAAAAGCCCTTTTGTTCAGAAATGGCAACCGCATGCATCTGAAACTGTGGAGAAATGTCTCAAAATGCGAATCCTCATCCAGCGGTGATTACGCTAAATCTTTGTCTACGTCTCATGGAGGGCTCTCCTGGATTTTCTTCTTGGGTGCGCTGGAGTACATACGAGTATACAGACGAGGCTGAGTGAAGGTGAAAGTATCGGTTGCGCATTGTGCTACCTACGTCATGGGGCCAATTCAGCCTTGATCATCTCCGGTCACCTAGGCTCCGTGGTTGGTAAAATAGCGACCATCTATAAATATACCTGCCCAAATAACAATTTCCCACACCTTCCCATTTTTACATGACTTTGTTGTGTGTAGAAACTTGTAACCGAAAAGCTTCTGAGTTGGGGCCCTTCGTTTCTTCTTGCATGGGCACTGATAGAGGAGTTCGTCTTACCTTGCAGTCCTGTTTTTTGTGGAGCACGATCAGACAGCAGTGTAAGGCTGTATGTATGACTATTGCTAAATTTAATTTATTTATTTATCGCAAGGCTGCTGCAGCGTTGTGGCGAGTAGTCATATTCTATTCCCACACACTCCTATTAATAGACAAGGCTGGAATTTCTGATGTGCTTATAAGCACTGCTGATTCTACTGAATCAAGAAATTCGTCACGGCTGTTTCTCAATCTATCTCATCTCTGAAACAGGAACCCACAATGCCCTCATCATTCCAGTCTTTTCGAACTGTTCTTAATGCCGCCTGGCACCACCAGGCTGCAGAAAAAAGCAGCACACAACCAGAGTGGGTCCCTTCAATGCTCCGTAAAACTCGTGCTGTTCCGATGGCTGTTCTCTGTTTCGCTTTGATTGCTGTGCTCGAGATCCTTTACCGAACAATGGAGAAGAGTCATGGAATTCGAAGCGACAACAACGCCCTGGTTATCCCAGTTCGCTATCTGCCTACAGCTGCAGCTGTCACTCTCGGCATCATCTGGAAATCGATTGTTTGGGACATTAAGATGATCATGCCTTGGTCTATTTTGAGCCGCGATGCCTGGGTAGACCTTTCCGAATCGCTTTTCCTGAATTATATCCAACAAATCGAAATTACGGCAACTTTTACGGCCATCAAGAAGAAGCACTGGGCCATTTTTCTCGGACTTCTGACTGGATTTATCTGCGGGGCCGCAGTTGCTGCAACTAATGCTTTGACATATACGGACCTGTTCGCAGCGGTGAAGGAACCAGCTGAATTGCAGAAGACATCTCGATTCGATCTCAGCAATGGGACCTTGGTCAATCCAAATGGAACACTCCGGATCCCTGAAAACCACCTCGGCAGCCCTCCATATGCAGCGGTCGCAGTTGAGCGTCTGCCAGGAGGACACTCAGCACAATGGTCAAATGGAAACTACGCATTTGATTCATTTGCGCCAGTTGCTCAAAATCACATCCTTCCAAACGCTTCAATTGAAGCTCACGTCAACGCTTTCTCAGCAAACTTGGAGTGCAACAATTTGCGTGTGACGTATAAGAAAACAGATGGGGATTTCAATCGACCATTCATCCTGGAGGCCAATCAGGAAGACGTGTCTGGAGCCGGGTGTTCTCTCCCTGTCAGCTGGGAAATCAAGAGCTGCTATCATCATCCACAGGCCTGGCTCAACGTCACACGATGCTCCTCTGCACCGAATGATCAGCGTATTCTAGCCTTTGTTTCGGTTCCTGATGCATTCAATAACTCGAATACTTGCTATGATATTCAGACCGAATCGGATGTCGGAAGTAGTCGGAAGGGCGACATCTCTGTTTTATCAACAGCAGCACTGCTTTGCAACCCCAAGTTCTCTACCCAGGAAGCATTTGTCAGGGCGAACGCCAGTACTGGAGAAATATTGTATTACGAACCGACTTCACCAGCAAAGCTTGTCGACGTGTATACCTTAATCGAATCAGTTCTACTCTACTTGCTCAACCCCACCGATGCCCAGGTTCCCTCAGGGTACGCAAAGGACTTAGACAGCCTGCTTTGGTGGATACCGGCATATGTGGGCGTGGATCCACTCTTTTCAGCTCTAAATGTTGGCAAGAATTCCTCAGTCGAAAGAAAATACATCAACAACTCGACGCTTTTCGAATCCGAGGTGTCGGCTTTTGCTAGCGCTACACTAGCGCAAATTGTCAGCGTGTTCGCTCGAAGGGACGTGTCAGAGCCGACAAGTGGCTTTATCACATCAACAAGCTCTAGGACCTTCATTCGAGGTCTCTCTCTCCGCCTATCGCAATGCGCCTTGTTCGTATTGGGACTATCGTTTGTCTTGTTGGCGACTATTCTTAGACCAAGAACTCATCTGAAGGAGAACCCAGGACAAATAGCAGCTGTAGCGGTAGTGCTGGCTGCTTCGGAAACTCAAGTAGAGCGAGCTATCTCGGGATATTGTACCTCTTCCGACAAAGCCACCCGGCAAGCGCTCTCACCAACAGAGTGGAGACTGCTTGAAGTAGGCAGAAATACACGCCTCGATGTTCGACCAGAAGTTGAAGCCGGAAACCAGTTAGCTACTACTCCACAAGAGAAGCATCCTGGATGGTGACCGGTTGTTTTCAGAGCGCTTGCAAAAGCTGGAATAGTCACTCTGTTCATCGCTGTGCTTGTTTCACTTGCAGTCCTCCAGCAGCAATCGGAGATGCACTCTGGTCTCTGCCGCGAATCTGAGATGTCATCAACACTGTTCCAATATGGAACGTCTATTGCTCTCTTACTTCTCAGCTACATCTCCTCCGGAACCGATGGTGCAATACGGTCAGCAATCACGTACTACAGCCTCAAAAATCACCCACTCAGCAAGCGTCCGTTGTTATTCAATATCAAAGACCGGCCCAGCTTTCGCCTTCTCTGGAATGCCAAATCTTCCATGTTTGTGGTCATGATCTCTTCACTCGTAATTCTGATCTTTCCATTCACAAAGATCGCAGCTGCAGGCCTCTTTTACCCGGACCTGGCAACTACCAACCAGACTATTGAGTTCACAATTGATCAAAGCCTGATGACAAACCTTCAAAACACTTATACAGCATATGATGGTAGCATCGACTATCATAATGTGCATGGGCAGGTAGCTTTCACATCGGACACAATGGTTGGACGAGTCGCACAGTACGCAGAATGGTCAAAGACTCCAGGATTGGTTGCTTCGCAAAGGGATGGAATACTCGGAAACCTCGTCTTCTCAAACATGAGTGCCTGGCCTACGGCACTAGATCAGGCCTCAGCAATTGGAGATGAGGTCCATGTCAATGTCCCTGCTGTTGCGGTAGATGCACGATGCGACATGCTCTTTCCAGAAGACTTCAGGATAGACTTTGTTGACAGCAACCCTCCGAACTGTTCCCGGGCCCAATTCGCTTGTTCATCGAGGCGCTGCAACGAAACACGGCTGCTTGATCCGACTTATACTGAATACTCGATGATGGGGTATTTCTCGACAAGTGGACCGCGTTGTGAAGACGGCTATATGGTCACCAACTACCAGGGGGCCTCCGACCTTGCAAACACCTATAAAGTTTTGATCTCGGATTGGTCTCCATGGTCTACACCTGTCTTCAATAACACACCTCTCGGTGAGGAAGGATCTCAGATTCTGGAAGGGACATTCAACACCTCTTTGCCATCCACGCGAGCAGTTACATGTACATCTAACATTAGTCTGGTAGATGTGGATGCCACCTTCACTCAGTCGACAAGGTCAGGTCTCAACGGTACTGTTGTGAAGCTTCCCTGGCGTCCATCCAAATTCGATAAAGATTCCATCTCGTACCGAGGGAGTTACCACAACATTCCAAATTGGTTCTATCCGCCGTACCCGCAGACGGACTTTGGAGATCACGATCGACCGGGTCTCCTGTACAGCAATTCCCTGTGGCCTCCACTCGGAGCGAGCGCGAACATGTTCCAGCTTCTAGCAACCTACGCGGAATACCAAATGCACAACCTAACAAGGCTACTGGATCCAGAGGGGCTCCGCGAAGCGACCGAACAGATGTTGACCGCCTATCAGACTCAGATGATAATCGAGATGGCGTCCTTCATATCCAACGTTACGGAAGAGCAGAACTCGACTGTCGCTCGGCAAGGCGTCCTCTCCATGTCCCGCGCTCGCATCCGCCAAGATCTTCGCACTACCATCATTCTCGAATCGCTTCTCGCAGCTGTTCTATGTTGCTTGGTCTGGATATTCTTCAGGTTCTCCGGTCCAGCACTCCTGCCGAAGGAGCCAGACTCCCTCGCAGCCCGGATTTCCCTGCTGGCAGGGAGCCAGCTCGTGCAGAAGCTACGGGAACAAGGATCGGAATCAATAGACTCAGAACAATCCCAGATATTATCGGAGAAAGCTGAACTGGGCTGGTGGAGAGTGCAGTCGGGAGAGACTTCCCAGTGGAGATGGGGGATTGACATTGGTGATGGTGTTGTGCGACGCAACTGGGACGATCCGCCTCCACAAGAAGATGACGTTGTAAAACAACATGGCAATGAAGATAGTGGCTCATCGACAAATTCTGGAGAGAGGGACTCGTCGGGACGAGATGGAGAACCATTGCTGGAAGATGACCAGGGGCGGCACGACCTTGAAGAACGCAACTCCGATAACCGGCCTGATGCAACTGAGTTTGCGCCAAGCCGTATCCCGTCAATCGTTGCTTCCATTCCTTCAGCTCCGTCTCAGGATTTAGAATCCTCACAGTCAGACCGTCTTTCATTGGCACACCAGAGTCTTATGGATCTACCGGCTCCTGATGATCCATCGCGTACATCCCCGCAGCTCTCCCACTTGTCTCTTGGCACGTCATTCCGCTCATTCTTCGATGATGAAGATGCCGAATCCCGTGCAGTATCACCAGAAGAGGATGACGACAGATCAACACATCGACCACAGTAAGTCTTCAGGGCTTTCTGTCTTTTCCGCCACTGAAGTGCGAGTATCTGCCGCTGTGCTATTTCCTTTGGTGTTTATGGAGGATTTGGTAAGTTCGGACGTGCTCATGCTTGGGCTTTTGCTGGATGTCTTATTCTGTCTGATGATCCCTTTTGAAGTTTATGTATGCATTTCTCGGCTTTGTATTCCTTTCAATGTTATCACTCACTTCTGGCTAAAACACTTAAGCCCCTTTTATCGTTTGAAAACTCGGTGCGCACAACTGTTTCTTCTCCGCGCTGATATCGACGCCCTACCCGTTGAAAAGCAAAAAAACATACTACAGCGACATTACATCCAGAAGAAAAAAGCATGGTTTTGCATAAAAAGCGGTCAATTCCGCTTGAAACCAGCAATTTGCGATAGGAAATAAACCTTGTGGTCCCGAATACATATTTTCTCACTCGCAAGAGCTTGTGAAAACTTCTGATATCCATCGGCATGGAGATGAGCGTCAACGGATGACTCATCGAAGTATCTAAATATTAAGGTAAGTGATCAACACTAACCATTGAAAAGCGAGCACCTACCGTTCGATGACAATCACGACTGGTCGAGAATCTTTCGTGGTAGACTTGAAAAACTCATACTGCCACACAGCAGGTTCATGATCGTGAACGTATTCCGCAACAGCTTTGATAAGCTCGGTCAACTACTGAAAGTAAGCTGATGCAGAAATTCGAGAGTAAACGATTGATCTACCCTGTCGACCTTCTCCGGGTCCGGATACATGACAGCAATAAGATGTATTTGTTTGGAAGCCATTTTGATTGTTGTATGAAAAGAAGAGTAGAGCGGAGAAGATGGAGACGAGTTATACTATATATATAGTTTCTTGAAGTATAGTTTTGAAAGCATAAGATAGAGCAAAAAAACGGACTAAAATTACCGGACTTGGAGTTCTTCGGAATCGGAGTCAAAGTAAGCCGAACCCATTGGAGGCCTACCATATAAAGCTAGTATTTAATTATATTTACCAGTCCTCGCCTTATAAAGACAGCTATTGGCTAGCAAAATGATTTACCTATCGAAAAAGAGGGGTGCTTTGGGGTATCTCCGCAACTTTTTGTCCGCTGATAAATAATACATCTTGGTAATATTTGAGGTCACTATACTGTGAGAATGGCAACTTTTCGACAGATGGTGGAGACGGGAACGCATTGAAGCGGGACGGAGAATCGTCAGTGGAACACTATGAGGACGAGTAGATAGCCAACTAGATACCACTGAGCCTAAAGCGAACTGGAGCTTGTCAGTCGGTCCTTCTCATCATCGTAACTTTTTGACTCTGTCCGAGACTTTGACATCGTTATCGTTATACCGCCATCTATCAACACATCAGAGTCTTATAAATCCACGATTTCCTAGTGGTCGATCGGAAACACCCATGACTCGGCACATCATTCCGCTTATTCTTCGACGGTGAAGACACGGGTCCCTGTGCAGTATCACCAGAGGAGTCTGGCGATCGATCTGCACATTAACGACAATGAGCTTTTAGCAAGTTTAGTCTTTAAAACTATTAAAGCACGATTATCTTCGTTTCCTATTTTCATTGGTATTCACTCTAAAATTTTGGGCTTGGACGCGCTGTTGCCTTGGCCTACCCTAGCGCCTTTCTCTACTAAACAAACGCTCTCGAAGCTCTGCGAAATAACGGCCGGTGTTCATCCCACACGTTGATAGCTGTTTTCGCACCGAAAATCATTCGAAACATGAGGATACGCCAGAAGTCCCCTTCATGCAAAGACAGTTTAATACTTTGAAGTACAGTTCTCAGGAAAAATTCCGGCGCTCTAACAGTAATTCAGGCATGTGGTGGAAGCTCCTTGTGTTTGTTATTTTACAAGTTGCGTGAGGTGCTGGAGCTTGGGCTGCGGTGCGCTGCTGCCTTCGGTGGCTTGGCGGCTTATGCTGCCTAACGAACGGCCCCGCTCTGGCTCGCACGTATTTATTATGTGCTACGAGACTCATCGGAGTGAAGCTACAGCAGACAAAGCTCCAGCCCACTACATATACATCCCATTATGTCAGGTCCCGGTGCGGCACGGTTTCCGTGCTACTACACGGTCGATTCACAACCGCCAATTTCCGAGAACATGGTTGGCACCACCAAACTCGATTTCGTCCCACTCTTCCGCGATCACGAAATGTCATCCGGTACATTTGAACTCTATCAAAACATCGGCTTTCAGCGCCCATGCCAGGGCTATTCTTTGGAAGAGCTGAGGTTGATCGACTACACCCAATCTCGAGACTTAACCGAAGATGACAAGGTCGCACGGGATCCTTCGAAGCTCACGGCAATCGAGTCGCTTCCCGAGGAGCTCGTCACCGAATTTGCACAGCGCATCGGCTCGAACGACTTGAAATCATTGCGTTTGGCGAGTCGGAGGCTATCGAAGACGTCATTGTACGCCTTTGCGCAATGCATCCCGTCCAAACTCCATGTCACCCTTACAGAATCGGGGCTACGCTCAGTTCTCCCGCTGTCTCGGAACTACGACCTCGCTGGCCGGATATCACAAATCAGCCTCTCGTCTCCAATCGTCATTGAAGATGCCGAGGATTCCCGACAAGAACACGTATGCCACAAAGACCCTGGGCAGGCCGACTGTCCGATCCGCATCCAGAAAAGCCTCGTGAACGGTTGCTCCGAGCTGCACATCCGCCTATTGTCCGAGATCCTCGGCAATCTTCGAAACCTTCGAAGAGTGGAACTGCGAGCTTTCCCCATGATGGATCGCCGCGAAATGGGACTTTTGTCCCTCCAAGCCCGGGACGAACGATTCCCCGCTCGGTACCCCATGTCGTCTTGGGCATTCCACTGCGTCGCGGCTGCGATCCAGCGAGCCGCCAAGCCGCAGCTGCCCGAACTCGGTTTCGAGGAAGTGGAGCTGTTCAGCCAGTATGGCTACCCGCAGAAGCTGGGGAAGCCGCCGGCGACCGACACTTCCCCGCTGTCCTGGGAGCTGGGATCGATTTCGGGGCTGAAGAGCCTCGGTTTCTGTCTTCGCTACACCGAACAATGTGAGTGGCTGTCTCCCCGTGATGTGTTGCAGGCCTGGACTGACGCCGTATCATCAGTGGATGGGGCGGTCAGGCATCAGTCGATGTTCCGCTACATGCGTGCCATCCTGGCTGCCGTCGCGCCCGATATCGAGAGCTTTACCCTGTCGTCTCCGGATCGCGGTCAGCGAGAAGTGCTGAACGGAGTTTTGGGCGACGGGGTGCGGTTGCCAAAGTTGAAATATCTGTTTTTGACGAGGTGTAGGGTGACGTTCGAGACTCTGAAAGCGGTTCTGCTCATGCACGAGGCGACGCTTGAACACGTCGAAATCCGGGAATGTCGCATGCATATGGAGGATTGGCAGGTGGAGGAGATTTGCGAGATAGTAGAGCGACGCGAGCGCAAGTTGTGGGTGACGCACTGCAGCGGCTGTGCGCCGTTTCCATCAAAGTACGCGAAAAGAGAAGAGAACAAGGCGCTGTTTGAGATTGGCTGGCGAAACAGGTAGATCCCAATCTAGACTCCACATTTTTGAGGGCATTACTTGGCTTCCTTGGCGTGCGTCGATGGGGGCAAGATTAAGTGCGCCAAGGCGACTTGGCACAACCCCACAGTGTCTCCCTTGCACCCCAGTCTTTTGTTCTGACAATCAGCAAACAGGAGTGCCAGTAGCATTCATCCTTCGACAGCCAACAGCGTTATCGCATGCGCCGCCGTTCTCGACTCGACAGGCGCTGCTCCGGTCAGGGGCTTCTCAGGCGTCTACCTGGCGGCATTTAACGGGCTCGATTAGGGACGGGTAGATCAATGCTTGTTGCTGTTGGCCCCTCACCTCATTTCGGCCGCCGACGTGTCCAGCCACCGCGACACCGCTCGTCTCCAGCTCACCGGTCTGAAACCCAGCCGTTGTCAATGTTCCAGTCAGACCACTGGCAAGCAGATCGAGCCCGATTCGGCATAGCCCGACGAATCAAGCGCCGTGACGAATCAGCCTGTTTTTGCCCACCTCCAAGGGTGGTCGCCGATCGGACGCTCGGTGCGGGCCGCCTCTGTCAGCTACCCATCAGCTCCAGCGGTCCCAGAGAGTGTGTACAAGAGACGGCGCACCGCATCTACGTCAGATGGCCAGAGTTCGCATGGTCTTCAGCTCTGCATCAAGACTGGCAGGAATTTTACCCCGCCAGATGCACAAAAACACCCTGCAAGCAAGCGACCGGCATGCGAAGGCGTCATCACTGATATGTATGTGACAGGTGCCCCATAGCCCAGCGCAAACGACATCCGGCTGCATTCCATCCGTCGAATAACTGGAAACCTGATGGACGAAAGCAGCCTCGATCCGCGGGAAAAGCTGCCGCCCTTGACACATGCGGACGAGCATCCAATCACACCCCCGCGCATCGCCATCTCTCCCGTTTCCGCCCTTCACCGAATTTCTATCAATAGAGAGTGGCGCACGCAAGCCGTTACGCCGAAGGCCTAGCTTATCAGCCGCACACTCCATTCGGATAACAAGGACAACTCCGACAGCGTCCTGCGAACACGAGTTAATCCAACACCCATGACTGGATGAAACACAGCACCAGTCACGTCATCGCGCGAGCTTAACCAGCGGGCCGCCAAAGCGCGACAGTGCCTGCCTCAATGCCGTCGCGCGGCCTGATCGACCCCCTGGTTTGATGCCAGATCCGCTGAATTCCGCACCCCGGCGAGGCTTCAGCCTACCGCAAATGCAGCTCACCCCTTCTCTGCACAGCCCTGCCGAGCGCAGCCAAAGAGTCAAAAAATTAAGCTTGGCGAATGGCCACGCGGCTGGCCCAGACTTCCCTGGAATTTCCTTTAACATTCCCCGCCCCTCGCGCCGCGCCTCGCGTTCTCGTGTCTCCGTCACCACCACGACTATGGTCGTTATTTGCCCACCAATACTCTTCCCGAATCAAAACAACTGACCATGCATGTCATGCCGCTGTCGACAAAACCCGTGTGGATGCGCGGACACCGGTCTATTTATTTCTACGTAGCCTGCGCCTCGGCCGTCGTCGCGTTTTTGATACTCTTCGCCAACGCGCTTCCCCGTCGACTGGCCTCGCCGGACAGGCCGGCGCCATGGAAACATCTCTGGGGCCAAGGGCCCGCTTGGCATTTCGAACCCATCCGAGACTCCAGAAATCTCGGCTTGACGGATGAGCAGTGCGACGTTCGTCCCCCGCCTGGATGTACTATTGATATACCGGCTGACCGTCTCTTCTCAGATTGCCTTCCCCAAGCTGTACACAGAAATCAACCGTGCACACGACCACTTCGGCCCCGGTTCCATCAAGCAGGACCAGGTCCAGATATACCGCGAGCGCAAGCCGTGGCCGCACGCGCAGATCCACGTCCTCATCCACAGCGGCCAGGTATACACAAATCATCCCCAGCCTAACATCCTAGCCCTGACCTATGCTGACAACTTGTTACAGCTCTACATCATCGACTACATGCAAGGCGCCAGCAACGTGGCGCGCGGCTACGCGGGGCTGTCGAGCCTGTACCGCGCGCTGACGGCCGTGGCGGACCCGTCGACCATCCCCAACGTCGAGTTCATCCTCGACATCGAGGACACGCCGGCGCTGGACGCGCCCGCCGACCGCGTCGTGTGGGGCTGGAACCGGCCCATGGAGAACCTCAACACCTGGGTCGCGCCGGATTTCGACGGCTGGGCTGTAAGTTTTTTTTTTATTTCTGTTGGCCCCATCGCATCCCCCCCCCCCAATGCATCCCCCACCCCCCGTGCTTCCACGCGCCGCCAAT
>RHKH01000323.1:0-11612 GCA_009829795.1 Lasiodiplodia gonubiensis
CCGGCCCGCGGCGTCCGTCCGCACGCCCACCGCCTCCCCGCCGACCGTCCGGCTCGGCCCGCCCACCTCGACCGTCTGCCCGCCGACCACGACGACCGCAGCACCACCCGTCGCCCCGGCCGTTCCCGTCGCGCCCGCCGCGGCGGTAGAGCCGCCGCCGCCGCCGCTGACCTCGACCGTCTGCCCGCCCACGACGATCGTCGTTCCCTGCTGGCCCGCTGCGCCAGCACCACCAGTAGCAGCCGTAGCAGTAGGAGGAGTACCAGCAACAGCAGCGCCGGTCGCATACGCCGCACCAACATCACTAACGACGGTGCTGCCGCCGACGACGAGCTGGGTCAGGCCGGCGGAATCGGTTTGGAGGACGGCGACGGTCGTCTGTTGCTGCTGGCCACCGCCTGTTGCGCCCTGACCGGCGGAGTTGGCGTCGTTGTTGCCGCCCAGCGTCACCGTCTGCCCCGCCGAGCTGAGCGTCTGCCCGCCGATGTTGACGATGACACCGGCGCCGGCGGCGCCGGTGGGGCTGGACGTAGCTGTGACGGGGTTGTTGTTGGCGCCGCCGCTGGCCGGGGGAGCGGCTTGGCTCGCCGCGGGGTTGGAGACTTGCGAGAGGGTTGCGGAGCCGATGACGACGACGCCGCTGGGTGGGAGGGCGGCGGTGGTGGTTGTTGGGCCAACTTCTGTTGTTGCGTCGTTTGCGGGGGGCGGCGAGCCGGCGGAAGCAGCATCTGCAGCGCTGCTGGCGGGCACGACGACGACGGGGACGGCGGTGGTCGGGCTCGTAGTTGCCGGTTCTGCTGCTGCTACTGTTGAGCCTGGCTCTCCCGCGGCGGCGCTGCTGGCGACGAGCGAGATGATGACGCCGAGGGGGTTGCTGGTCGTCGTCGGTTGTTCCTCAGCGGGCGGCGAGGAGGTTTCCGGCGGGGAAGACTGCTGCGCCGGCGCGGTCTGGGACTGTGCTGGCTGAGCCTGCGTCGTCTCCGACTGCTTCGGCTGCGTGTTGGACGGCGATGGCGACGACGTAGTGGCTGACTGCTCATGCGTCGTGGGACTGGCCGACGTCGACTCGGGCGGCGTGTCCTCATGCAGCGTCGACGTCAGCGTCAAGTACTGCACGCTCGACAACACGCCCACCGGCGCCGTCAGCGACGTCTCGTAGTTCTGCCCCGGCGGCAGCGGCACCATGCCCGTCGCGCACAACCGCGGCACCGCATCAGCGTCGTACGGCGCCGGCACGCCCGCCACGCGCTCGTCCGGGATCTCGAGGTCGAACTCCCAATCGATGCCGTGCGGGTCGTCTGGATCGGCCGTCTGCGACGCGTCCGCGCCGAACGGCTGCAGCGTGACGAAGGGCACGAAAGCGCCGGATGCGGCCGTCGCGAAGTCGGTGAAGAGGCCGGGCTGGCTGGTGCTGGCGGCGGCGTTGTAGGTTGCTGTGGTGTAGGTCTTGGTCCCGGAGAAGTAGTACGGGGCCCATGAACAGACGGAGGCGCCGGAGGAGTCGGTGGTGGGGACTTCGCCCCACCAGGTGTAGCCGGACGAGTACTGCGTGTAGCGCGACGGGTAGGCGATGGTGGTTACGAACGTGGTCCAGTTGCCGGCCGCGCCCGTGGGGAGCGAGACGGTGATGTTGCGGGTGCGGGTGCCCGCGGCGTTGGTCGGTAGAGCGGTGATGTCGGCGGGTAGCGTGAAGTACGAGGTCGAGGTGCGCGTCGTGTTGGTGCGGTTGTTGATGATGAGGTACTCGACCGCGTATTCGACTGTTGTAGTGCCCGCCCATGAAGTACGCTTAGTCCAGCCGTACGCGCCGGCGGCTTCGGACTGGTAGGTGCAGTTGGTGTTGCATGATCCGGCGAGCGTGGTTGCCGCCGGCGGGTTGGCCGATGTGACGTTGACATAAGGTCCAGCTGTGTTTTGGTCGTTAGCAAAGTGTCATTGTCACTGCTCGCTCTGGAGCCGTACTTCGGACTGGTGTCACCTGTGCCGCTGTGCCCACTAGGAGCAGGAAAAAACCGATCGGGATCAGCATGGTTGCATGACCCGGGAGATCGACTGTGTCACTGTTAAGCAAAGGGAGCCCAAAGGCATGAACGTCAAACGGCGGTACTGTGGACCTTTTGTGCTTGACTGGTAGCACAAGGCTATTTTGGCCCCATATTAAGTCCAGGCAGCTAAATGCAAACATCACCATACATGCGGAGCTTTCCGCGTAACGGATACCGCTTCTGGCCATTGAATCTTCAGTGCTGACACGCAGGATTCATTGAATGTAATTTTTGTTTGGCTAGCTGCAGATGTGGCCCTGTTGGCGAACGCTGCCGACGAATCGTCCAACACCGTTGTATGGGGCCAAGCAAGGGTACCTTGCATCCGGCCCGTTGAGTTGCATATGGGGGCCGAATCCCCGGACGAAAAACCCCGCCATAGACAACGCATGCCCTTGCAGTGCTAAGCCCTGTACCTGAATTTCTCAAGTGCTCATCATGACCTCCGGTGATCTCGCTCCAATAACTTCGACGACTTCCGTGTACATGCCCCTGTCGATGGACTTGGCCGTCGTCGTCGGACTCGAATTCGAACCGCTGGTAGGGATCGCTTCGCTCGGATCGCCGGCATTCGACATCGGCGAGAGCGTTGCGGGGCCGATAAAGATGGGAGGAGGCTCATTGGTGGTGGTGTCAGCCGCCGCCAACGCCACACTTGCGACCAATTCGTCCGTGAGCGTGGAACTGGTCTGGATGTTGTTGCCACGTCCGGCTGTGGTGATCAGCATACTGTGTTGCTCTCATTGGTCATTCACAAGACATACTTCGAAGCTTAGCAGCTGCGCTCAAATTGGCAAAGAGAAGTATGATCGGTATCAACATGGTCGAATATGGACGACTGCAAAATCAGCGGTACCCCTGTTCGGTGGAAGAGTCCGCCTGCGAGCAGGTTTAAAGGCTGCGTTCGTTTATGGTGCGCATCTAAGAACACTTTTGTAGACCTTTCAGGTTGTGAGTGTGGCACAAACATCTTGACAGCCTTATGCTTATCTTGGGGAGCTGAATGCAAGAATCGTGGGCGCAACGCCACATTCTTCCAGTGGCCGGCTTTGTGCCACTTCAAATCGCTATTTTTGGCAATCTTGTCTCTAGAGTCGACTGGAGTGCAGCTTGCAGCTTTATTACAGAACAGAGTCATCGCACAGTTAAAGAAAACGATACGGTTAAAGGCGAAAGGGTGAGCAGTGGCCACATGACTGAAGAATTCTATCCAGCCCTTATGAACTACTTTCGTTCATTTGAGTTTGCTGTACTGATACAACGCTGCCTTTCTTAGAGATCGCACAGTGATTTCAACCATGACATTCTGTCGAGTCGAAGCCTGACCTTACAGCCGCGTGGAAAGTTTGCATGTTCCGGGCCGGTGACTCGTACGATCTGCATGTCAACAGCTTAAAGATAGTAGAGGATGCATGGTCTAGATGCGTGTACTACAGCGATTTGTGATACCTCAAGTATTTGTCATGTGCTTGTGCTTAGCGTGCTCCAGGTATATCCTTACAACAATACCAAAATTTGCCAATATCTTATCAATCTCCTGCATACCGTCTGCCAGCCTACCATACCCCCGGCAGCGCTGGCCTCTGATACAGACGCCCCTCCTGACGTCGCTGTACCACTGTCCGCTCTATCACTACTTCCGGGCGCTGATGTCGTCGTTGTCCTGCTCTCACTGCCCGTCTGCACGCCTGCCGTCTTACTTGTACCACTTACCTGCACCGCCCCTCCCTCCGCGATGCCAGTATAAGCAGCTGTGCCCGTCTTATCTGCAGAGGTGTTATCCGCAACTTCGACCGTCTGTCCGCCAACGTCCATCGTTGTTCCTTGTTTCTGGCCTTGACTCTGGCCTGCAGCCAGAGCAGTCGAAAAGGGACCACCCTTTGCCACTGTGGCCGCTCCTGTCGCGTAAGCCCCATGAACGTCGCTAACGACCGTGATGCCGCCAACGACCAGCTGCGTGCGGCCAGCTGAGTCTGTCTGGAGGACGGCAACTGTCGGTTGCTGCTCTTCTGGTCGTGTGCTCACGCCTACTGCCTCGTAGGTGTTTGCGCCGGTGGCATCGTTGCCACCGCTGAGCGTGACTGTCTGGCCGGCGGAGCTGAGGGTTTGGCCGCCTATGCCGACAACAATGTCCCCGCCACCGGCCACGATAGGGTTCGTACTGCTGGTTGAAAGAGCTTGGTCAGCTGTGTTGGCTTTCGGCACTTGCAAGAGCATTGCGGAGCCCACGATGACGATGTCTCCGGTCGGTAGCGGGGTGGTTGCGCCTGTGGATACTGCCTCGCTCATGGGCGGAGAGCTGGGAGAGGAAGGGGCTTTAGTCGCGTCTTCTGCTACATCTGAATCGCTGCTGACGGGCAAGATGGCGTTCGGCGAGGATTTGGGGTTCGTGGTTGCAGGGGCGGCTGAGTTGGACGAGGCGGCTGCGGATGGCCCGGCCGTTTCTTCCGCAGCGCTGCTCGCGATGAGGGAGATGATGGCGCCAAGACCATTCTTGGTCATTGCTATGGTCTCTTTGTGGGAGCGCGAAGTTGATTCAGGCTGCCGGACCGCAGATGAGGCCGCAGCGGGGTCTGAGGGAGCGGGTAATGAAGCCCCGGCTTCGGACTGCAGAGGCTCAGGCGACGACAATGGTGATGATCCAGATCTGTCCACCGATCCAGATTCTGATCCGTCCACATGCATCGTAGAAGTTAGTGTAAGGTATTTCACAGAATCCATCCATATGATGGGCTTGCTGCTGCATATTGCTGTGGGTAGAGGTTCCTGTGCTATAGGGACGAAGCCCGTCATGCACAGCTGCGGCACCGCACCCTCACGGTACGCTGACGGCAAACCACTCACTTCCTCTACAGTCCAAACAAAGTTGAGCCCGCCGGGATCTTCCGGGTCGACCTCTTGCATCTCTTCGTCGGTCGGCTGTAGCGTAGTGTAGGGTACAACAGCACCAGATGCAGCCGTCGCATAGTCAGTAATAATGGCGGTGATCATGGTCTTCATGTTGGCGTTGTAAGTCGTCGTTAAGTGCGTGCTTCGGCTGGAAAAGTAATATGGCGCCCATGAGCAAATAGATGCGCCGTCCGCGGCCGTTGTAGGAACCCTACCCCACCACGTATATCCGGATTCGTATGCCGTGTACCGCGATGGATACGTGATGTTGGTTATAAAAGTTGTCCACTCCCCCACGGTGCCCGTGGGCATCGAGACTGTGATCTCTACCGTACGTGTGTGGGCTGCATTCGTTAGACTCGCTGGGATGCCGGCTGGAAGCGTGAAAAATGATGTGGACGTCGATGTACTGTTTGTCCGGTTGTTGATGAGAAGGTATTCGATAGCATGCTCTACCGTTATTGTTGAGTGCCAGGAATCGACTTTTCCCCACCCATACACTGTCGCAGGAAGAGATTTATATGTGCAATTTGCTTCGCATAGCCCCGGTATTGTAGTAGGCGCTGGTGGGTTGGCAGCTGTAAAGTTATAGAAAGGCCCGGCTGCATTGGTTAGTATGAACTTGACACCACTCTCGCCTGCTTAGATTCATACCTGTCATTAGGGCAATCCTAGCCTCTACGCTCAGAATGAGCAAGAAAATCATAATTGGAATCAGCATGGTGGTTGGACAAATGGAAGGCCCTATAGTAGAAAATTTCCGCTTCCGCGATGTGCAAGGTCCTGCCATTCCCATTCTGCGGTCGTGGGCCAATTTGTACTTCAGCGATAGCGGTAGCCCATCGCTAATTATAAATTGTGTCATATCATGTCAAGGCAGTAATATAGATATACCGCCTGAAACAGGTCATTATTGGTGGCGTCTGGTGAGCACTTACTCTAATGACCAAATGTTCGAGAGCTGAGTCCAGAGAGTATAGGAGATCCGTTGAATGCAGCTCGGATTGCATTCTTGGCGGGGGCTGTGGAAGCGCCACACCGGCTTATGCACCCGAAGACAGATGGTACTGTAGGCAAAACCTAACAGGAATTTTATGTTCTATGTATTGTAGGCTAAATTGCTACCAGGAACATTAGACATGAGGAAGTTTACCCTATCCTATACACATCGTCCATCCATTTTCGCTGGCACCTTTGGATGCGTAGTTTTTGTCTCTAAAGCTCAGACATGCGCCCATCGCTTATCGGTGTAACCTTCGAAAACTCGGTACAGGTGTGAACCAATAGCTCGAATAAGCTTACCGTACTTCTGAGACCAGATCCAGCCCAGCCCGTAACCGGGTTCGAGTGTTCGAGTTGGAGAGCTGAGGCAAGACATGGTTAAAGCTGTAGAATACTGCCGGAAACAGCACTTCGTCTGGATAGCAAGATAGTCTTCAAAATCATGCAGGGCATCATGCAGGGCAAGTTTCTAGGGTTTAATAGTTGTCACTGACTCGCCTTATTTTAATTAGGTGGGTCAGACTTCACAGAAATTGTATATATTGGATTGCACATCAAGAGCAAGAAGTCAAACGAGGGTTTGACACTCCTATGCCACTGTGCCGCAAACAATGCAAACACATCAACTCATTCATAACCTAGATTCCTATCTCTGATCCTTTAAGTGTTCGTCATGTGCATGACGTGCTCAGGGTATCTCGTTCCAACAACATCAAAACTCGCCAGAATCTTATCAATCTCCTGCATCTCCTCCTCCGTAATTTCGACAATCTTTGAGTTCTCCTCTACGCGCTCGACCGTGGTAGCGCCGGGGATGGGTATGATGACAGGCATGTCCGGCCTCTTGGAGAGGGTCAGCACCCAGTTGATGGCGAGCTGTGCCGCCGTGCAGTTCTTCTTCTTCGCAAACTTCTCCAGCGTGTGCACGAGTTCGAGGTTCTTCTCGAAGTTGCCAGCCTGGAAGCGCGGGAAGTGCCTCTTGTAGTCATCGGCGGGGAGATCGTCGAACGACTTGTATTTTCCCGCCAGCATTCCCTGACCGACAGGACCGTACCTGTGAAACAATTAGCGCTTGGCAGCAAAGAAAATAGAGGGGCATCACTCACGCCAGGACAGGAATATCAAGCTCCTTGCAAGCTTCGAGAATACCGTTCGTCAACGGCTCCGTCGCCCACAGCGACAACTCAATCTCCACCGACTGAATCTTCGCGATCCGCGCCGCCTCGCGAATGCTGCTCGCGCTGACCTCGCTCAACGCCACACCACCAATCTTTCCCTCCTTCCTCGCCTCCTCAAACGCCCCCAGCGTCTCCTCCAGCGGTACCTTCGCATCCC
Organism: Lasiodiplodia gonubiensis; assembly: GCA_009829795.1. Taxonomy (NCBI): domain Eukaryota; kingdom Fungi; phylum Ascomycota; class Dothideomycetes; order Botryosphaeriales; family Botryosphaeriaceae; genus Lasiodiplodia; species Lasiodiplodia gonubiensis. Next base: position 7,272 of record RHKH01000323.1, read on the forward strand.
TGCGCGCCGGCTCGAAGACGTCGATCTTCTTCTTGCCGCCGAGCATCTCGACGCAGTTGTTCACGCTCTTGTGCACCTGCTCCTTGCTGCCGTCGATGACGAGGCCCGGCAGCACGCAGCCCTTGATGTTGAGCGAGACTTTCTCCGCATCTTCCGGGTACTTGGCGAAGTACTTGTTGAGCAGCGTCAACGAGTTGTTGTCGGGCGTGCCGTAGAACTCGCCGCCGTTCCACGCGTTGCAGCCCGTCTCGAGCGCTTTGCGCAGCGTCGCGAAACTCTGCTCCTCCGGCACGTCGCTCCTGGTCAGGCCTGGGAAGGGATTAGCTGAAATTGCGAGTAGGACGGAGGAATTGTAGTACCCATCAGCCCGAAGCCGATGCTGCCGACCTCTTTTCCGTTCAGCTGAGGCATGGTTGGAAGGAGTCAAAAAAGCGTCTGTCGGTGCTTCGATACCTCAAGGAAGGTATTTGATGAAAAACTAGACACACCCAATGCATACCCTTATATAGACGTAGTGGAAGGATTCCTGGATCGAGCCACGGCCCCCGCGGACTTATCGCGGCCCTACCGCTACTTAACACCGATGTGGCACGGACGAATGCTTGCGGGGTCCAGCGCCACATTCCTGTTGGGTCGATTCGGAGCGGAGTTTGAGCGCCGTCGTGCATGTTCATTTCTTTCGTTGGTCTCGCATGAATCCTTCAAGTTTGAGATGACGTCCATGGCCATGTTGATGTCACGTGGCGTTGCTGCCTCACCATTCAGTAAGATATATTCGCAAACACTTCCGAAACCGTCCCCAGTTCCGAGCAGCGGGATGAGGGGCCGCTCTTCCATGCTGCATTGCCGGCTGAGCGTACACGTGCTGCAAGGGTAGGACGCAGATAGACGAGCGTTAATGCGGTCGAAAAGGGGACAAAAAAGAAAGAAAAAAACGAACAGAGTAAATCAGGCGTCCGCAGCCAAATGTGACACTAGAGCTGTTTCTGTGTAAAACAAGTATTAGTTGTGACCAATCTCATCACCAAGAGACCGCCAAACTCACCTACTTTAAAGGTCTGGACACGTCATGCCAAGCCCTTGGGTGCACCCATCAAGCCGACGCCACTCATCCGGTCAGAAAGAACATCAGAAATTCCATCAATGATTGCGTAGATTGGTTCTGATTCAGAAATTCTCAACCTCCAGCCATTTACACTCAAGCGAATTCGACCATGTTGCGTCTGATTGTCTCCCTCAATGTGGTCCATCCGGGATAGCCAAGCCTCTTCAACAAAGCCTCCGCTCTGTCAATAGGGGGAATGACGCTTCGATCGCATTCAACATCCGGCGCATTGGGATATTCATGGCCAGGAAATAAGGAGCGCAGTTCCCGGACGATTTCTATTCCATTGGTGTGCCTGGCCATTGCAAAGATGCGCCGACTCTCCACACTTGGCAGTGTCAAAGCTGCGACATGTAAGAGTGCGGTGTCTTCCACATCGACATACAGGGCTAACATTTGTTAACATGTGGTATAGAGAGAGCCGTAGAGAAACTTACAGGGTCCAAGTAGGAAGTTCATTTCCGGAGAAAGACTCCCATTGTGCAACGCAACTGTCACCGCTGATGTAGTGTAGTAACCCTGATGACCGGGATCCAGCACTCTGCCCATCACGAATCCAGGAAGCACTACATCGTCCCGACGTTAGTACTCAAATGTGACTTGATCGGGGGATATCCTACCTGAGTTAACGCCGAAAGACGGCCGATTTTGACGGACCCAGTCCCAGATAGCAAGCTCCCCTCTGGTCTTCGCAGCGCAATGGGTCACAAAATGGCGGTCCTGGTCGGGAACCGACTGTTCGGAGACTGCTGTGACGGCGTCATGGTTGTATGTGCTCTCATCGATGTTGAGCAGCTGGTTGGGCTTGGGAATGTATACTGCCGCTAGTGAAGAGGTGTATACAAATCGCTTCACAGATGGTTCGTTTTCGCAAGATGCAATCGCGTTCAATGCGCCTTTGACGGTCTCCTCAATGACTTTGAGATCATCGCTCACGCTATTGACATTTGCCACGTGAGCTACTGCGGATACCCCTGTAGTGAACGGACGGCTTAGCTTTGGGATACAAGTTTCGTTTCGGGGTTGGTTTAGATGTAGACCTTTTACTGCCTCATCAAAGGCGTGCGGAGCCGTTATGTCCAGTACAGGACACAGCTCGAATCTGCCCTGACCGTAGGCAGCGTCGAATCTCTCTTGCAGCCATTTCTGCTTCTCTGGAGAACGGACCGTTCCTCGGACTATATAGCCTGCTCCGAGTAGCTTGTCGATGATGTGGCTAGCAATAAAGCCGTTCGCTCCAGTAACAAGAACCACAGCCTGCGGAGGCAAACACGAATCCGAAGTATTGGCCATGGGAGAGGACGGTGATTAGGACTGTGTAGATAACCAGCGATACCATGACGATTGATCTCAGTGTTTTAAATTGCTCTCTCTGTAGTTACTGCGGGGGTAAAACGATATGGAGCAGCCCCGCCTCCGCTGTGCGGTAAGCTCGGAGTTAGAACTCCTCGGGCTTTTCGCGTGTCAAATATGGACCCATACCGTAGCGTTCCGCCATATTATTGGCAGAGCGCTTTATGTAACAGTATGATCTGGGGCCATACTGGCTATATCCCTTGGCAAAGCTTGGTTTTGACTCGTCAAAGAGGAGGTCTCCAGCAAAAGATACACCTCGGACCACAGTATTGGGTCGGCCGACGCAAATTCGGCCGGCTTACAAATGTCCGATGTCCTAGCGGGTATCAGGTGTAGGTTTGGCATGATCCGGTAGGCCTTAAAGGGTGTCCTCAGGATAAAGCAGGGCGAATGCTACTTTCAACCTTCAGTTCAGAATCTCGGCTTTAACACCGGCAGCACGCCATCAACATCGCTCCCCCATAGTCCTCATCGATCATCAAACTGGAAAACCATGGTCAACATCACAGTAGCAGGTGGCATTGGGAGTGTGGGAAAGACGATTGTGGACGTCTTGGTTCAAGACTCGAATCACAGCGGCACGATACTCTCGAGCCAGGTAAACAGCGATCATCTGGATGATACCTCCACATTTAGAGTTCATTTGGGTAACATCCGTCGCAGCCCTAGGAAAATTCTATCGTACCAGTTATAGCGGTCAACTATCAGGATCCTGAAGCCCTCAGGAATACCCTGGAGGCAAATGAGATCCACACGGTCATCTCCGCCCAGTCCATGAGGGTTGAGGCTGCCTCCAGAGCCCAGATAAACCTCATCAGGGCTGCTGCGGCGGCCAAACCCACCAAACGTTTCATTGCAAGTGAATGGGGTACTTTGACACCGCCAGAGTAAGTCCCCCCACCTATTTCAGGTTTAAGACCAAGACAAGACCTGACAACCTGAGCAGTGCTCCGTCGTACATGCCTCACATCGCCTACCGCCTCGCAGCTTACGAAGAGCTCAGCAAGTCAGACCTGGAACGGACGCGCGTCTACAACGGCTTCTTCCTGGACTACTACGCGCAGCCGCACGTGCAGACGCACCAGGCGCGCCCGCCGCTCGCCATCGACGTCGAGAACAAGGCCGCCGCCATCCCCGGCACGGGGGATGAGATTGCGACCTTCACGTACACGTACGACATCGCCCGATTCGTGAGCGCGCTGATGGATCTGCCGGCTGGGGAGTGGCCTGAAACGAGCGTCGTCATCGGGGACAAGATCAGCTTCAACAGGCTGCTGAAGCTGGCCGAGGAGGCACGCGGTACGCTCTCTACGAACTGATTTCTTGGCTTCTTTATAATTTGTTGATTGCGGCTGACTCGTTCTTGGTGGGCTGCAAATTCGAAGTCCACCACGATTCTATAGAGAAGCTTCAAGCCTTGCAGGTCACGGAGCTCCCGGGGCACAAGAGTCTCTACCCATATACGCCAAAGGAGCAATTGCAGCGTTTATTTGCGATTTTCTTCCAGTGGGCGGTGGGTGGACATTTCGACCTGCCGTACGAGCAGTCCCTGAACGCGAGATTTCCGCAGATACAGACTGTGAAGGCCAAGGAGATGCTAGACCAGGCCTGGAAGGGGAGGTGATTCGCAACGTTAGACAGACCAATTGATTCAAGAGTAACTTGATCGCCTCATCATCGAGGTTATCATTCCGAGGCGTCTCGGGACAGAGTCTCCTGTCTGCCCGACTCGAGGGCCCGAGCTTCTCCCTCTATCTTTACTTATTCCTTTCTTGAACTGCAAAAGCGAGACGCCTCACACGATTCGATGTCCTGGAATCCCTCTAACCCCCCAGACCCACATCCTCATCACCGCTCCTCCACCTCCCTCCCCCTCTCCC
>RHKH01000228.1:0-36488 GCA_009829795.1 Lasiodiplodia gonubiensis
TGGCGACTGGGCGAGCGAGTCGGCGCGTATGCACGAGGTGTACGGCAACGCGGCGTTCACGCTGTGCGTCGCCAGCAACGATGCCGCGATGCAGCCGCTGTTCGCGCCGAGGGCGGCGTGGGAGTATCCGGCGGTGCCGTGTCGCGTCGGCGGGAGGTGGTGGATCGCGGCGTATGAGGTCGGGATGGCGGAAGTGAGGCGGACGGCGCCGCTGGCGGGGAGGGCGTGGACGTTGCAGGAGGAGAGGCTGAGTCCGCGGGTCGTGTATTGGGCGGGACAAAGGATGTATTGGTCGTGTGTGAGGGCGAGGCGGGCGGAGGAGGGGGAGGTGGGGAGGAGGCCGATGGTGTATGGAGGCGTGGAGGGCGGTGGAGCGGAGGATGAGGCGGCACAGGGGTTTCTGGAGCTCAGAAGGAAGGACGCCGGGGAGGGATTGCATCGGAGTTGGTTGGGGCTTGTGGAGTCGTACACCAGACGCCAGTGCACGAATGCGGGGGATAGGTTCCCGGCGCTGTCGGGACTGGCGGCGAAGTACTTGGAGGTGAGGAAGGATGATGAATACCTTGCGGGGCTCTGGAAGCAGTCGCTGGCGGAGGACCTGTCTTGGTCTCCTTCGATCGTTGTGAGGGATGGTGGGGCCAAACCGGAGGCGCCGTCATGGTCCTGGGCTTCGTTGCCGTTTGGTGTTGGCGCTGATTGGAAGTCATTCTCAGCTACAGAGGAGTTTGGAGTGGTAAGTGGGCGGTCTAAAAGAGAGGAGCAACACTCAATCGTGGACGCAATCAATGACGGGGCTCGAGTAACACATCTCCACGTTCGCGGGAGGATGCGGCCTTTCCAGGACTCGAAATCGACTTTGATTCCCTGGTCAAATATCAGCAGATCAGTCGATGGCCAGGAGAGATTCTCATTCGGAATGAGTCCCGAATCCTCCATCCACTCCGTCGACTTAAGCTCCGGCCGTGTTCTTGCGTATCATGCTCTGCGGGAAGAAGTAATCGGCCAGCTTGATTACTTTGAGGATGTCTGCCGCTCACAGGATGGGAACTTGTACATTTTCTGTCTCGAAATTGGCAATTCTGTCATGTTGCTTCTGGAGCAATGTGAGCTTGGTTGCGGGTATCGTCGAGTCGGACTGTCTCGCGGATATAGGAAGGATTTTTTTGTGGGGGCTGATACCGCTGAACTCCGACTTTGCTGAGAATAGAAAAAAGAAGGATCGTAGTGATCTTGATTTGCATACAGAGCGGTACCGCAGCCGATGGCTGGCGCGAAGAATAGCAGGACCCTAGAACGTTGCGTAAATATGCCTCTCCTTCTCTCTTGTTTTCTCTTTTTCCATTTTAAATAGAAAGGGCATATATAGGTATTTAAAGCCATCGTCCGGACGTGAATGTGCAGTTACTTATTCCACATCTATGTCCGGATGATAGCTTTAACTACCTATGGAATGAGCGAAAAAAAATAAATTCACGCTAGCCGTCGGCTTACGCTACGAAGTTATCCAATAGCATGACGGAGGTTGTTCAGCTGTTCTCCATCAAATAGCTGATAATCTGACATACCTAAGCGAGCCAGCTATGCCGCAGAGAGCTTAAGCCTGCTGGCCTTGGAGGTCCGTAAGCAAAGTGCGGGGCTCGGCTGTAGCAGGTGATGCTGCCCAAGAAACCTGCGCAGCCTTTTCTCTCCTGCGCAGTCTCTCTTTCCAGACTAGAGATACCTTCCGCACGACACCAAACCACTGCGAATAACCTCCCGATAACGATGAATGAGTTGGCAGACACTTTAATCACCTCATCAGCTGAGAGTGCGTATGAGGCTGAGTTGCTTTGCGATCGATGCGCACAGTTGGACTTCGTCTCTCTCTCTGACATAAGAAGATTTGACCACCGCGAGCTATTCAATCATGGTGTCAATGTCCAAGATCTCGGGCCTATCTCTGAGTGGGACTTCATGTGTCGTATTTGTGTATTCTTCAACAGCATAAAATACGACACGAGAAGGGACACGAGTGAGCAGAGCAAAGATTTCTGGCATCTTCGAGCTGTCTCAAGTCTCTCCTTTTTCGAGGAGTACGATCCTCATTGGGTTTTCCGACAGTACTACGCCCTTCTTGGTGTTTTCAACGGACCCATTCCTCGGTACGACGGCTCAAACACATCGCCTCTGCGATGGAATGTTCCATCTTGTAGGCTTTTTGTGCCTATACAGAGTGGACCTTCGAAAATGGCCGCATCACACGAACTCAGATACGTGGATCCACAAAAGGTTGGCTATCAGCACATCAGAAATTGGATCAAACAAGACAAACACAGAGCACTGTACAATTCGGGCCAATGCGACGTCGAAAAGATGTCTACGACGCAAGGGATTAAGTTAATTGACTGTGATTCGCTTGAAGTTGTCCACGCAAAGGGGATGGAATATGTGGCTTTGAGCTATGTTTGGGGACGAAGAGCGTCCAGTCTACATCAGTCACTGAACGAGGCGCCACAGGTTGTGCAAGATGCTGTCGTGGTCGCGAAAGAACTCAATTACAGATATCTTTGGGTAAGAAGCACTTGAAGGTTCTACGAGCAGCCCCGCTAACACATTATCCAGGTAGACCAATACTGCATCGACCAAAGCGATGCGGATGAAAAGCACAGCCAGATCGCACAGATGGACAAGATTTATTCCGAAGCCGATCTTACCATCATTGCTGCGGCGGGCACTGATGCAGATTACGGACTACCCGGAGTCAGCGTTCGTGCACGAGCCTCACTTGACGTGCAACTTAACGACTTTATCCTACGCTGCACCGGCACATACCCCCACCTTCTCGTGAAGCAGTCCAAGTGGCATTCTCGGGGCTGGACACTTCAAGAAGCTCTCTTATCAACCAAACATCTGTTTTTCACAGAAGAACAAGTCTTCTTTGAATGCCCCTGTTTCTCCGTCTGCGAGTCCGTCAACACTGACTACGCATGGGCTCCACAGCACCGCTTTATCCTCCATACGAATGACGTATCACGAGATCATTTTACTCAAGATATTTCCAAGTATCTGGATGATTCACAGTTCAAAGGAAAGCGTCTCGAGGACTTCGACAGGCTTGTAGCAAATTACCGCAGGAGAGAGCTCAGTCACCAGGAAGACACACTCAACGCGATTCTTGGTGTCCTTAGAGTGTTTGCCCGGGCCACGTCACCGGTATTCCACTTTTATGGCATCCCTACCACCCGTGACTTGGGGGATGACCGGAAGATTCACCAGTACTTGGCAGCTGCACTTGCCTGGAAAGACGTAGAAGGTCGCCAACTTCTTCCTCACCTTCCGAGCTGGACCTGGGCAGCCTGGTCAACCAGCTCCGATAGTCCAGGTCCCCGATATCCAACAAATCTCTGGGATGCAAAAGAGACGTGGGACAGACGCGATGGATATCCGTCTGCTTCGTTCGGATTTCTAGATGAGAGGAAAGCAGTTCTCACCCCAATCTCGCATTGGAGCTATACTCAGCTCGCTGTAGCTGCTGGGGCTCCAAGCTTGCCCTCTCTGTGTATTCAAAGCTACGTCATTACCGTCCCAGTAACCTTTGAAGGAAGATCAGAGGCGGCCGCTGGCGTTGATGGAGTGGAATCCGAACGACCCGCTAGACCATACCGTGCTGTTGATGACTCACTGAGCGAGCCTGTCTGTGTGGATGATTGGGCCGCAAGAGAGCTTTTTCTGTCCACAGGAACAGTGAAAGAGGTGGATGCCCTGGTATTGAGTGGATATAAGACTTATCCCGAAGACGCACTGAGCTGGGACCGTACAGGTGAACGGTGGCCATCAGCTCCGAGGAAACCCGATGATATGAAATGGGACGGTCAGGAGCTTGACCTCATGCTCATCCGATATGTGGATGAATCCACCGTTCGCCGAATTTCTGTTTTCAGGTTATCGGTTCCACGCCTCTCTCCATTCAACCTGAAATTAAGACAAAGACGGGTAGTACACAAATTAGTCTGACCGCTTAGGATATTGTACTGTTCATCTTTCATTAACAATTCTGTGCCTGAAGCCCCGCTTTCGAGTAATTTTAATCTACCCAAAAACCTAATCTCAGCTTTCTAATAATACGCATAAAGTGCACCCAGAAATATTCAGCAAGCCCGAACTGTACCTCATACTCGTCTTACTTGCGACCTAGCTCGACACGAGAAAGATATCGCCGAGCATACAATAGAGTTTTCAAGCAGCACGACCACAAGCATGAATGGATGAATAAAATGAGTGAATTCGCCTACTCGGCCGAGAAAAGAAGGTTTTGATAGTGCTATTACTAACACCACCGAATAGACCGAGTCGAGTTTGTCAATTTCCTTGAGGTGATCTGACGTTCCTCAGCAGCTACAGCCACAGCTGTCGCAGTTCTTGCCGCAAGGAAAACTCTTCTTGCAGTCACGCCAGCTGGCACACTGGTGCCACGGGCCGTTGCCGCCATTACTGGCAGTCCAGCACCACTTGCCACCAGAGCCGCACGTCTTCCAGCAGAAATTGTTCGTGCAGCCGTATTGGGAGCCAAACCAGCAATCCCTCTCCTGGAGGTTGGAACCATCGGTGGATACGACCGCACCGTTGTCGGAATCGTCCATGGGCGCCAGCGACGTCCCCTCGAAGGGGCGGTTGTGGCCGAGAGGATGATCGGCACACTTGCGGACGTCGCCAGCACGAGCGTCCTCGGGGACATTGTCAAGTGTCATGACGCCGAGGCTGCCACATTCGGCGGCAGCGGCGTCGGAGACGGCGGCGGAGAAGACACGGGTGAAGGCGGCCGCGGCGAGGGTAATGCCAATGTTGAACTTCATTTTGGAGTCTGTATAGAGTTAGTCCGATGCATGAAGCTAGAAGCAGGGGCTGTTAACCTGAATTGGATGATAAATAAGACTGGTAGCAGATCAATGTCGGAATTTCGTTTCGAGAAGTGCTCTGGATATGAATGGAGATTGAAAAGGTCTGCAAGAGGTCAGCCTTTATAGTCTTTAAACCTGTTGTTGGCATTGTTAGTCAGTTTTCACGGAGATATCAGTTGCTACATTCTTTTTACTCTACTAGACGCTACGTGGATCGCTCAACTATCTGGTGGAACAAGCGCTAACGTAAAGCAGTTTTGACTGGCCTCATTTTTGGACGGCTAAAACATGTACGACCTACTCCACCACGAGCACGTTACCGTCTAACCATACGTTTTATGCATAGAGTAATAATATTTATAGTATTCCTTCAGTGGTGGTGTACAGGGCATTTATCTTAATGTCGCATATTCTTAAAAGTTATACCTCGCGATAATGTTCATTGCATGTGGATATCTACACCCTACAGCTTGTGCACTGGTTGAATCTATATCTTTACTTACGATGCTAAGCATGATATCTGATCATTCATAACGATCGTAAACCACACAAAGGACTCACGTGTCTCAACACTAGAGCGGGTGGCCTTGCATGAGTGATCCAAAGAAGAATGTGGCGTTCATCGAAAAACACTCGGGTCCGGTTCACCTCCGTCACACAGTCCGTATATCGGCCTGCAGACCAATATCAGCTGCAGACATGAATGAATTTGAAATGCCAATCAAGCCAACGTCAGGCGTCCCGATGGTTTTTTGTTCCATATAAGCAAGTCACTTGGGCGCTTCCTCAAGTGAGATGCAAGGCATGAAAGCAGTGGACGTAAACGTGAGGCTAAGAGGATGTAGTTTCAGCCACAGCTTGAGAATTTAGTACGGTGGCGAAATCGGGTGCCTTCCCACGCCGTTGCTCCGGATATGTAATAGGTCTGATGGGCTGGCAGCCTCCTACCTCGCTACTGGTGGTGGGGTAGCCAGCGTACTCTTTAGCCTATCGATAGGGATTCATTGAATCTGGCTGAGTGGCGTATTGGCTGGAGCGGCCAGCCCACCCACACACTAGTAGCTAGTCTGAGATTTTCAGCATTTACGCATTTGCTCTCTTGTTCAATATATTAAAGCCAAGAACACTACATACAATGCCTAGAAGCCTACTACCCATTTCCCCTCGCAAATGTTTTCCTGTGTAATTACCTAGGTATCCCATGACCGACTTGTGCTCCTGTTGTAACCATCATCTGCACCTTTACCTTTGAGATATCTAGTAACCTCCAAGTTGATGTCCTTCCTGTTTTGCGCGAAATATAGCGGAGTAAGACCCGATCTATCAGGAATGTTTACACTGGCCCCCCACTCCACCAGCACCTCCACGGTTCTCTTGTCAGCCAGGCTTGCTGCAAGGTGTAGCGGTGTCCAACCATACAAGTCTTGGGCGTCAATATGGATCGGAGTTCCCTGTTGCCTACATTCATCGAAAATGGCTGCCAAGAGAACATGTTTACCAAAGGCCGCCAGGCGATGTAGAACCCCTTGGGTCCCACCATCTGCTGGCTGAATAAGGGACCCATTTCGCAACAATAGTCGTATCATCTGTTCGTCCTCTTTCCGCACCGCGGCAACCAGAGGGTACCGGTATTTTCCACCCTTCATATTGGCATTTGTGCCTATCTTTAGGAGGTATGATGCCCAAGAATGGAGGCCGTGCTCAGCCGCAAAGTGCAAAAGGCCGGTGTCGAGTGGTATGTCATCGCGGAGAGATACCCAACGAGTCCAAAACTTCCCATTCTCAAGATGCTTCACGAGCCTGGAAGGATCGCTGCCCTCCTTTTCAGCGGATACCGCATGATGAATAATCGTCTCAGAAGCGTAGTAGAGGAGACATGGTATTCCTGGTAGTACTTCCGCTTTGCTCTGCACAGACTGAGCAATTGATGCCATATCGAAGGCTTCAGAGCTGAATTCTCCCGAATGTGACAGAGTCAAGTCTAGAAGTTCCTGAAAACGTACAGGATCCCTCGCCACTGTACGGGAGCTTGGTGGGTCCAAGGTATCAGACGGGACTGCGGAATCATGGAGGTAGTGGAGATATTGGATCTGTATAGCGCTTGTCGGCTGGAGGGTTGCTGTCGGTTGGAGAGTTACTGTCGGCTGCTGTGAGGATGTCGCTTGACGGGGGGCATAGTTAGAAGCAGATGAGCCAACACTGGAGACGGATGAGTGGATGCTTCGCATGCTTCGCATGCTTCCGCCGCTTTGTCGTCGCCGGATGAGTTGTTCTCGAACAAGTGGTCTGACGGGGGCAGACTTGCAGGAGTCGGAATCGCCCAAGCCCCGAGCGTCCATTCTTCCATATATCAAAGTATCCAGGTCTTTGATAGCAAGGTAATCAAAACATGTAGTTAAGATTGAAGCGTGGGCGTCGCCGATTGGGCTTCGAGCGGCGCTGGGAAAAAGAAGGTTGAGTCCACCAGAATGTAAAAAGAACTCCTGAACCGATTCATGGATAAGCTGAAGTGTCCCGGTTCCCTCGCTGCTAAGATCCAAAGATCCAGGGGCGGCGTGCATTGACTCGTCCTCATCATTAGCAACTTTGTCTCCATCGGTCTGGTCATGTTTTTGCATCTGCACCAAGCCTCTAGATATGCGTTGCACTCGCCGCTGCAGTTGATCATCGTTCTCAATTGCATCCTCGGAGGTTTTCCATTCAGCCAAAGAGTTCGGAGGGCTATCAGAAACGAAGCCCAACAACTGATACCATTCGCGCAGTTGGATCGGTCGGGCGGCCAGAAGGACCCACGAGAAAAACTTGACGGTGCGTTCACGCTCATCGTGGGGTATTTCTTGCAGTATCTGAGTATAAAGATCTCTCAGAGCCCATGGTACTGAATCAAGGCGGGACTTCAAAAAACTGAAGCCCTTAACTTCATCGTATTCCGCAAGCAATACATCCAAAACGAGTTTTGCCCACAAAAAGATCCCGGATGCTCTTTTGATGATCTCATCCTTGATTTGAATCCAGTGCTCTGTGTCTGGTCCAGAACTGCCGCCGATGGTCATAGAAAGCTTTCTGTGGACGAATAAAGCAATATCCGCTCCGTTATAGGCCTCAGAGACAATTTCAAGATGGTTGGCCACCGTGATGGTCGGGTAATGTCTACTGGACATGCAGATATTGAGCTCAACCCCAGCAGAGGCTGCATCGAGAGAGACTTCGCGCAGGAATTGGATAATCTCCCGCGGCCCATCACCATCACATTCGTCCAACGCATCCACAAAAATAATGGTTTTGACTCCACATCGCTCAGTCAAAATTGCCCCGAGGTTGTTTTTCAACGCTGGCGAATTCCAGACCAGCTCTTCATTTTCCGTCTGTTTGCGGTTGCAAAACTCAACAAACTGATGAGTTCCTTTTCGGTATACTGGTAAGAGTTGATACAGCAAGGCCCGAAAAAATCCGGCAGTAGCCCTTTCGGGTTCATGGCCACGAGCATTGAAAAAGAAGCTGATGACTTGTTGCCTGTGCGATGTTTGGAACGTGCGAGCCTGCTGTACAGCCTCCTTCATCAAGGTTGATTTACCCGATCCGGGCTTGCCTTTGATCCATAAAAGGCCATGGTGCTGGGCAAAATCTCTACGCTCTTGCCATTTTTGATATTGCTCTGAATTTAAAATGCGCAGGCATGTATCTTGAAGAGCCGGTTCGATCCATTGTTCGCGTTGTCCAAGCTCGGAAAAATGCAATCGCGAACGAGCTTCTGAGGGCTGTTAGACCAAAGGGTACTCTACTAGATGGTGAAGTGTCTTCACGTACCTCGATACTTCCGAAGAAAGTCCGTGTATCCATCTTCACTGTCTAATGTGTATTAGCTTTACCCGAAGTTCATGAACATCACAGCAGCTGACCAAAGCGTCTATACCATTCTGACCGAAGTTGAGACTCTGGCGTCGAGCCGGAACCTGCCTGAACGGCAGACTGGTATATTCTTTTTAGCTCTGGCTCGACCTTCCGGTAGTTAGGGTCATCTCGACCCCAGAAGCGGCACATCTCCATGTGGTTTGCTTGAAGACTCTCCGCATGCTCTCTTGGATCACCAAGAAGAGAGGAGAAGTCAGGAACAACCTATAGCAAGTCTAAGCCACTAGCGCAGGAGATAGTCTTGGGGTGTACCTAATATACCTTTTCATTCAAGAACCCAAAATTTACCCCCGTGAATGGTAAGCCTTCCTGGAATGTTTTGATTGTAAAACCCACATTCCGCCAAACCCTACTGAAGGAATCTTGACATCTTTCAAGATCACTATTCTTCAAGCCTAGAGAGTCTAGCATCACTCGGCTCGTGTCGAACATGAACGCACTTGCAACTCGGCGAGCGACTTCGCCCACGCCTGCCATATCTTGGCTACCACGGTGTGGAGTTCCCATGAAGATCACAGCTTTAGTTGACTTCGCAACATTCTCCATATCTGCTTCGCCGAAGGTGTAGGAGGCTGTGAGGGCCTGACAATCCAGGTAACGTTAACGCTGACTCTTTTCAAGCGAACGAGATGTCGTTGCTCTCCCTAGCTTCCTCCTGGGGCTTTTCCATGAATATCTTACCTCTTTCAATACTATACCGCCTAAGGAATGCGCAACAAAGATGACAGGCCTGTTCATCTCACGTTCACGATGGAAGGCAAAGAGCAAATCTTTTCCCTGGGTGAAAATATTGCTCTTGTTGACTGCATTTCCCAGCGGTCGTGAGACCCTTGTGTCGTAGCCCCAGACCAAAATCCGAGCTCTTGGACAGTACTCCGGTAGTAGATCGGCAGGCCAAAAGGTGGAGATGGAACTTTGGCCGACATTTTCTAGTCCTTGTTTAGCCTGTGCTCCACTTTGATAGGGGAATCAGTACGCTTTTTCCTGAGGCGTGCAGCGAAGCCCAATATTCTCTTTCCAAGCGGTCGCCTTGATGAAGGGACTGACTCTGTTGGTTCCGACGGTGATAGAGACTTGCCGCCTTGGTTGGTTGAGGATTCGTGTGTCCACGTCCTGTAGGGATGCCCCTGCAGCCCATGGATGAAGACAATACTTCATCAAGACGTCAGAAGACGCACAGCAATAGTACACAAGGATAAACAGCGTACTCAGCCAGTGGAGGGCCTGAATCGGGTCCTTCAGGTTCGTAAACAACTGTGAACCCGGTGTCAAATACCTTGGGACCACTCATGTCGGAAAGGGCGCGATAGCACGGCTACCGGCGCTGAAAAGAATTTCAGACGGTAGCGAAGGCTTGAAAGATTAGCACAGGACTGGCGAGAGCGCAAATTTGACACAAAGGCTAGTGAGAACATGAAGATCCGTGAAGCTCGACGTATGTGAGGCTGAGGTTGAAAGGTGGGGGAGCCAAGGCCTGCATGCATGTGAGATTCGTAATCAGAACTGACCAACCATTCTGCAGGTCTCATTTGTCCAGTCCTATCTCGACACGGCCATCTAAGAATACGCGCCTCCACCGCTCAGCTCCGTGAGTCATCTTGCGCGATTCGCTCGATATCTCTTCTTCCGTGATCAACTAATCTTCTGATATCTTGGAAAGGTATTATTCGATGGGCTATTGATTGCATCGGGAGAAAGCTCCGTGATGTCCATTTTCAAAAACGAGCAAAGCTTAGAGCGCGTAATTACAGCTCTCTTCCTTAAGGTACTTGTCACGGCATGTTGGGCGGCAATCGCTTGTTGTCCTACCAAATTTAGTCACGAGAATGGCGGCTATGTATGCACAAGGCTGAAAAAAGGGAATGTCACAATGTGCTGTGCCGCTGCGATCAGCAGCTCAGCTTACAGGGATCATTCATCGTGCATCGCAGCGAAAACCGAGGCCGCAACGTCGAAGAGTGTCAACCACCCGTGAAATGGCCCAAAGCCCTGCTAATAGGGGATGGGACAGCCATTCTAGCATGGGATCAATTGTCAAAATTCAGGATAGAGTGATTTGTTCTGAGGCAGAGGCCGCCACGACACGTGTGGGACCAGGTGCGGGGCTGCCTACAGTTTCAGCCTTGTTCGCATTTCCCAGCAGCAACACTCGCCGCTGTCATTCCCAAAACTTGCCAACAACTCCCTCCCTCCCTCTACAGTAGCCTCGAATACCTGAACACTACGCCTCCTATGAATCCCATACGCAACGCCCTCGCCGGCACACAGCAATTCTTCAAAAGCGCGGCCGCCAACGCCCCGCCCATGGAATCCATGCGGAACGCCTTCGCCGGCACGCAGCAATTCTTCCACAACGCCGGCTCCAGCGCTCGCGACAGAGTCGCCGGTGTCGAGTGGGACCAAGCCCCCAAGCACATCCAGGACTACATAACCGAGCATCCCTACCAAACGGCTTTCTACGTCGCGAACGGCGTCGTTTTCGCCGTGCCTTTCGTGGTCGCAGGGCCTGCACTGGGCGCGGTTGGGTTCACGGCTGCTGGGCCAGCTGCTGGTGAGTCGTGCTTAGATGCTTTCCTTCTTCCTCCTCCCGTTTAGCACTGTGGGCGCTCGTTTGCTGATCTGATGTTTTTTTTGGTGAGTAGGCTCGCTGGCCGCAGGAGCGCAGGGCGCTTCGGTCGCGGCGGGAAGCGTGTTCGCGACGTTGCAGAGCGCGGCGATGGGCGGTTACGGGGCGGCGGTTGTAGGCAGCGCGGTGCAGGCTGGCGCCGCGGTTGGGGGTGGGGCGGTGGGGGCTTGGAACATCTTTCGTGGATGGGGCGGCGATGGCGAAACCAGCGAGAATAAAGACGGTAACGGTGACCAGTGTCCCGCGGATATGGGAGCGAAGGACGGCCAGCATGGTGAAGGGGAACAGCATGGTCAGGGCGAGGAAAGCGATGATGGCGTCTGCAAGGCGCGGCTGTGAAGTTCTGGTTTATGCCGCTCGCATGAGCAAAGGAATGGATGTGAGGGTAGATGGAAGAAAGAGACCAAACGGCGGTTCTTTCTCTGACAGATAGCTATAGACTTTCCACCGAGAATGATGTTGGTTAGGCTAACAAACAAAAACTAATCTGATGGGGTTGCTTCAAAACGATTGATCGGTGAGGTTACCCGACCATTCTACGATACAGAACGGTTCCGTGTCCGACCGCTAGCGCAAAGAGTAGCAGAGAAATAGAACATATACGGGTTGTTGAAGCTATCGTCCGGATGTAAATGTAGAATTAATAACTATACAATCACGTCCGGACGATAGCTTCAGCTACCCATGATATGAGTGGAAAATAAATACACGCTAGCCGTCGGCTTCCCCCCTGTATAGGGCACTGCAGCCGATGACTAGCGTGAAGAACAGCATAACTTTGGACGTAGGGGGGGCGGCAGTGCCGGCAGTGCCGGCACTACTGCCGCGGCACTGCCGCTGGACGTTCCGCGCTGCCGGCAATACGGGCCCGTGCGGCTGTTACCTACTACCTCATTTGGCAGAGCGGGATCGCAGGAAAGGCCACACCTACCCGTATCCTAGGAAATGCTAGAGCTGGCCTGTGAGGGGCCTTGCTAAATGCGGTGCTCACAAATCTTCTGCCGTTCCTCGGCAGAGCCGGTGGTACTGCCGGTAGTGGCAGTGCCGGCAGAGGGGATCGCTGCCGGCAGAACTAACATCACTACCTAGAACATAATGTAAGCATGCCTCTGCCCTTTGATTCTTGTCCGAATAAAAGAAATATCTACGTCGGTGTACCTATGTATTCACGTCCCAACGGTAGCTTCAACTACCCATCAAACAAGGGAAAAAATAAAAGCTACTACACATGGCATTAGCATAAAATGAGGGCTACCTCAGCTCACGTGATAAATTCACTGATTCTCCACTTCATCATCTTTCATTATTCTGCAGCGCTGTTACTGTCCAAGTCCGGGAGTTCATTTACCAGTAACTCGCGCCCAAGAGCACTCTCTGAGATGACAAAGCGTGTGGAAGATGTTGGCTCGGGAACGTATACATGATTGGATCCTAATGCTTGTTTTGAGCTTCTTGGGTCCGCGCTGGGCTAGCTCGTACGCATTCAGGAGGCTTTCGGCATGAGGAAAAATGAAAATGTCACTGTAGTAGTATTCTTTTCATCTGTCCCCAGTCCAACGTGTCAATTCCCGTGAGCGGGAGAGTCGGATCTTGGTACATGGACAAGATGCCAGTCCGTTCCGCGGTTTCCAGCCCTTCGAAGTCCCCCTGGGTAGGGGTGTCGGGTCCGTCCGCGCAGACATATGGCACAGAATTTATCGGCGGATTTTGTTGTTGAGGGGTGTCTGGATGTATTTGTTCCTGGGGAGGCATCGAGTTTCGGTTGAGGTTCGATGCTTCATTTCGTAGGTCATGGAAGAGTTGACTCCCTTGTTCATTCCGAAAGCCAGACCCAGCTACATCAAGCGCAAATTCTGACCACGCTTGCGCAAGTGTTGACTCTGCATTTTCCCCCACGTCTGGCTCATCGCTGGTGTATGACGGCCACACTGCAGTGCGCATCTGCTGGAGATCTTTTCTTCGTATCTCCGCCTCCTCGTTCCCGTGGTTTTCCATATGCTGAAGGATAGAAATAGCCTCGTGGATTCCGGCATGCTGCAACAATTTATTATCCGTCTGAAGTATGTTTGTCATGATCAGAATAAACGCCACGGAGAAAGTGGCATCGAGATCAAGATGTCCAAATACCGCTACAGCGGATTCATTAGTGTGTGTCGCTTGGTTCGTATTGTCAGGTGGCATACCGAGAAGCCCTTGGTTTTTCAGTGTTGACAGTATCAGCAAGCTCTTCAGAGCAGCCTCTGAGCAGGTTTGACACAACCTCGCGATGATTGAGGCGAAGGACTGAGGTTCTATATTCCCCTGACACCCATATATCTGACGCTGCACCACATGGAGAACGACCGGTCGTATAACGAGTATAATTGCCTGTTGTCGTATAAGCTTGGACACTCAAAAGCTGGAAGTCTTAACTCTACCTGAAGTAACGAGAGATGTAGAGAAGCTGCTGCCCTGGAGACTGCGAAGCCTGTGGGCGCAAAGTCAACTGACATTTCGGATGGCATGTGAATCTCGATCTTGTGATGTAGCTCTAGAAGGGTTTGAACTTCTAGGATGCAGTCTGCTTCCGTGTTTTGTCGACCTCCATACAGATCTGAGCCAGTGTTAAGGTCATGGCTTATGTTCAACGGCCGAGACATCGACACTTACTGCGCATGGTTCTACTGATGACGTTTGCGATCCGTATGTTGGCTAACAGAGGCAGCGGCGACGGGAATCCGTGGCATGGGGACGGTTCGTTGATTTGTATCTGGCCATCGTTCACCGCTGACGGGTATCCGGTTGCGGCGGCAAGGCGCCTGAATTATGTTAGCTTCAGCAGTTACACCAGAGCAATAATATTACCGGTCGAGAATGATGACTGTCCACATCAGTCTGTTCATGTGTGTGAGTTCGGATCTCCGCAATTGCCTGTCTACAGGCTTGCGGTGCATGCCGAGGGAGAAGCTGATCCGCACTGCAAGCCCGATCTTTACAACTTCAGTCAATTCTAATCTCATGTGGGAGAGAGAGATCGCTTACATGAATATAAGCATCATCTTTCTGACCAGAGCAATGGTAGTAGACGGCAATCAATGCCAGTATTTCCACTGCCAGCACTCCGTATTTTCGCAGGTTTCCAATGTCGGGCATGCGCCGTGTTGCTTCAACAAACTCTGACGCTCCAGGGAGCCGATCAGTGCTCAGCCGTCCCTCCACAAGCTTCGCTATGGCCATAATAAGGAGAAATTCCACGAACCAAAGCTCATTGGTGTCTTCACGTCTCTCCGGCTCCTGACGATAGAGTTCATCCATTGCGTCGGAGAACGCCCGTTGGTCGAAGAAATGTTGGCTGACACCCATTGATGATATGAACGCGTCGAGCAGGCGACACGCTTCGTCTTCAGTCGGGACCATTCCCGTAGAGTATCCATGCCGCGACTTTGCCTTCGGTGGAACGGGGCTACTGATTGCATCGTTCGGATGGACGTCCAGCCTGGTCACGTCATCAAATGAGGACGCTTCTTGTCTTGATCGTTTTCCCAAAATCTGCTTCACCTGGTTTTCAAATGGTGCTCCGAGTACGGAACCTAGAAGAGGCGAGTCATGTCAGTCATTGATCTTGATTTTCTGGGTCCGCCGAGCCTACTGTGTGTACTCAAATGCTCAGTTGGAGCTTCAGGGGACGACATTTGAGCCGTGCGTGGAGCACGAGATGAGACCTTTTCGCTGCCGTCTTGAGATGAATTGCGCTCCAAAGGTATACTGATTTGCTCCGCATGTGTGCTAGAGCTTTGGTCCTGTCCAACGGCATGGGGCGTCTGTACGTCGATTGCTTGTGCACGAGAATCAGCGCCATGTAGAGATTCACTCTTTCCATACAGATGAAGACGTACCATCTTGTTCTCGCTGATTCAAGATACCTTTGTAGCGTTGCAATTTGTCAAGGAGGCCGTTGACGTAGCTATTGTTCCTGTAAGTGACAAGACAACTGGGAAAAGCTGAATTCCCATACGCTTCCGGATAATTCCTCTTCTTCTCGGGCTCGAAGACACAATCGGCCTGGTTTCTGACACATGCAGCGCACGGATGTGTTCCAGAGCACTTTATTTTGCGGCGCTGACAAGCAGCGCAACTGGAATTACGTGTCAGCAGCAAATGCATAGCCATATTCTCTTGGGACCCTTACGCGTTGATCGTGAGGTTTGGATTTGTTTTTGAGCGGTCAATCTCGATGCATTCATTACTGGCGGAGGCATCCGCTGTTGCCATGTTTGTCCAACCGAATTTCGAGAAAGTGTAAACATGATCAGCGAAAGCCGGTGCCGCCCCCGCTTTATACTTGGTTGGGCGGGCCGAGTTGAGAGCGAAATTGTTGCGCGGGCCGAGTCGAGAGCGAAAACACGGCCCCGCTTCCGGTTCCCAGACTCTCGGTGTCAAGCCGATCGCTGACCGGAAAATCATGCACATCGCTTGCAACGTAGACGTCTACGCCCGTTTTATTGGTCTCGAGCACCCGGCTTCGAGTTTGCGCGAGGCCAATACGTGCCAGCCCTCTCGGCCGGAATTTGACCACCTGAACGGGTGTCGGCATAACCGAGCGCTGGGGTTTCTTGCAACGCATTCCAGAGCGATCGTAGTCACATGACGGGATTTGAGGCGTCGCTCAAGCTCATAGTACGCTGGGGCACTCGCGTGTCGAACTTCTCCATGGCGAATGCTTTCTCCACTTGTGCCATCTGATACTTTCTGAGTGTCCGTCATGCTGCAGGGCTCACAACAATGGAAAGACAGGAATGCGGATATTCACTGAGGAGATATCTTCGTTCGGGCTGATATAGCGCGTTATCTCCCATGACTTACCGAGTATCGGCCTTTTCAGACAATAGAGGGCTTCGGGCTTCGGGGGCCTGCACCGATGCGGGGTATCGGCGGGTCTTTAGTCTCGGAGCGAGACGCCGAGCCAGGTGTTGTGCGTGGTGTTTCTTGCATGTGGGATGATTTCAAAAGAAGCTAGATCATGTATCATTTAAAGAGTGGCGGAATGCTTTGGCATGATGTTAGGAAAAAGACGAAAAAATGGACCCCAGTAGAGGAAAGATGACCTAAGTGATCTTCCCTTGCACGTCAATCATCCGGATACCCGTCTATCGAGAACCAAGCGTAATTCTATCGTACGAAATTACCGTACTTCAATCTCTTTTACCTCGGCCTCTTTGAACAGCCCACAAGACACCTCCCGGAATGTTCCGATCCGAACATAAAAAGAGCCATCAGAACAGAAGTCCGAGAGAACGAGACCAACTTCACATTCGTGCACGTATCGAAACGTTCCTAGCAACAAACAAAGAACTTCGGAGTCAGGTTGTCGCAACAATTCGGGCAACGATAAGTCAGCCAGAACATCCAAGCGTTGGCCTTGTTCTTTGAATCGAACTTCGAAACGTTCATCTTTATACAGCGGGCACTCTTGTAAAGCCAACAGGCCCTTACGCACGGCTCCTCTCAATTGTAGTCGGGTACTTGCGAGATGGATCAAGGGATCTTCAGTGTCTGGTCTATCAGTTACATCGGTGAGGCTATATCCGAATCTCGAATCTCGGACCAGTGTTTGTCTCCAGGGAGACTCATCCATCCATGATATACGATATGAGGAGCCCACAAATTTCAGGCTTCTAAGCCAGGACCACGTTGGAGGTGTGTCTTCGGATAGGTCCCAGTACCCTTTAGGTAGCACGAGTTCCTCCAAGTGGTTCCATTCCCACAAAAGTTCCGCTAGAAGGTTCGACTCCCATAAGCCAGCCAAGTAGCGGCCTTTTACATAGGGTTGAAGCCTGCATGCAATACCAGCAATGGCGAACGGCCAATCGTTGTGGTTCGTGATTTCCAGCTTTGTATACGCTTTTACGAATCGCCGCCAAGATTCTAGAATGACTTGAGACTCGACGTTGCCGGTGATAGAGTTGTTGAACCATTCTTTGGAGTTTGTATGGCGCCGGCCCCAGTCGTTCAGTCCTTCGCACTCGCAGACTGTGTGACGCCGACATTCCCATATCATTTCTGAATATGTGAAGTGAACTGTTCGGCCGGGAAGAACTTGTTCCTGGAAGACCCACGCCCGAGTGAGTAACGGTGAAAATTCTTCCTTTTCTTTTTTACAATATCGTCTCCAATCATCGAAGAAGATACTGTGGGCATGCTCGAGGTCCGGGCGCACGGCTACGCCATGGCTGAGCTCGACAGAACTCACTGGAGTGCGCCCCCACGAAGTCAGGTCTTCCTTGAGGCTGAACCTGGGAAACAGCAAGCCCCCACGTCCGTCATGCGATGCAGTTGCAGCGATGTTGAGGTACGAGTTCGCGTAGATGCTGCTCATCTGAGGAGCCTGCTCCTTCCAATCTTCATCTTCATCATCATCATCGTCTTTCTTCTGAATAATGCAGAGGGAGTCGATCCATATGTAGCTGCAGGAGACACTTCTTGTGATGGCAATCGCATCCTGGAAGGTTCGAGGGAGGCTATCCCAGCAGATTGATTCCTGAAGGTTCTCGAGATTGGACCTCGTAGCCTTGAACATTTTATCCGCGACGTCCTTCGCTCCCCATCGATGACTCAATGTTGTATAGTTCTCTTTTAGCCGAGGCCCTGCGTCGACCAGGCGTACTGAAGACCCTGAAACCTGGACAAGACGCTTTGGACATCCAGCGTTCAATTTTGCTTCGCAAGTCTCATGCCGGGCACTACACTCTTTAAGCCATTCGTTGAGGAAGTGTCCACAGCGGTCAAGTTTTAGATCCGTTGGAATGTTCACCGATCGTCCAAAGGCAGGAACGAGTTCGTGTTGCTCTGGATGCCAAATCAGACTCTTATCACAAACCATATAAGAGAATCTGATATTTCTTACCGCTGATGGAGTAGAACTCCAGCGGAGCCCTCACTCCGCCGAAATGAAGTTCGGGAGAGTAGAAAGCAGTGCCTTCAGCACCAACGGTCTCGTACTCAGAGGAAGCTTCGTCACGACGGATGATTGATACGAGTAGACCTCTCCCAGGTCTAATCTCGATGCAGGGACGATAGAAGAATGCGGTGTCATTCCAGGCGTCACTATCAATTTGGAACCTTTTACCATCCGGCAGACGATCGACAGATTGGGCAATTGGGTTCAGCTTCCAGAAATGCCTCATGCCTCGGTCGAGAATCGAACAGAATCTGCAGCCTCGCTTTGACATTCCTTCGATCCAAGAGAAGGAAGAAATGTAGTAGTGAATATCGGTATGGTCGAGAGACCTAAGCCCAGGAGAGGGAAACTCATATGCATCGCAAAGCCGTTCATACAGCTCAGGTCGAAGATCCAAACATCCTGAACAGGGGGTCGCGCCAGCGGTAGATTCGTTCGGGAGAGTCGGTTCGAATTTCTTCCGTCGCAAATCGGGGGGTGTCGGTGATCCAGACATCCTGAACAGGGGATTTGTTTCAGTTGTAGAGCTGTGCGGGAGACTCATCCCGGGGTTGGTTCGTAAGATTAAAGTAAACAGAAGGAAAGAAGGAGGGCAGAGGTGCTGACTTGTATACACGACCCCGCTGTCAGACACCGCGCTTACTAATGCGTAAGCGCTACCCCGCTAATTGTGGAACAACTTTACGTGGGGTGCCGGCCTATACGCCTCCTCGTATATAAGCGCCCGTATCATTATGCGTCTCTTATACCGCTTATCTGACTAGCGTGTCCAAGGTCTATGGCAGCTGCTTAAGTCTGTCACTCTGCTTCTTATCCCGCGATCTACAAGTGGATATTACAAAGTCGTGGAAGAAGTCGACGCGGCGTTAAGAAATCCAGTTCATGGCGATCGCCTGCACCTGATTAGCTCATTACAAGGTACTTAATCCCTTGGAAGCGCGGGGCGGGTTTGGCGGGATCGCTAGTTTGCAGTGTCTTGGGCGCTTGGAGCATCTTCGGTTTCTACATTAACACATGCCAAGAATCGCGGCACCAGGGCTTGATCACACTTGACGAACAATCTCTGAAGCCATTACAGTATTACAGCACTCTCGGCGCTCAAGCGTAGCTGCCTTTCTTGGTGATGAATTTTTTTGTTCACGTTAACGGGTTGCAGATGGAGTTTGAGCAAAGGGGTGGCAGAAAGAGGACTGAATAGCCTTGTGTTGTGGCGCTGCCACGGTCTTGCATCCAGTACGTACCTCAAATGTCGAGAGCGAACCAGCATGGAGCGAACAGGTAGTAGAAAGCTTCACTTTCATGATAGTAGCATTGTAGCTGGCTGGCCGTCGAACACTTCAAATGATATCAATTGAGTTCGAAAATTCTTCCCTAGCCCTACCTCCCTTCCCTCCTCCCGTGTCATGTCTCTCACAAGCATGAACCAGTCATGCAGCTACGGCGATTCCAAGCTGGACTCGGATGTTCGTGGCGGTAGCGTTCTAGGTCTTGCCGCCCTCCGAGGTGCTTATGTCGCTAGCAACGCCCTCTCCATTGCTCATAGTCTTGATATAGCTGACGCAACTGAGACGCACTTTCTTTGAACTATGCTTTATGAGTGTAGTTATCTACCTACGACTGTAGGGTCTGGGGGCTTTTGATGTAAAAAGCAAAATGGGAAACGGGAGGTGGGGAGCTGCGTATATATGCCACGTTATTGCCCGCTTCACTTCTGCAGCACTGTGAAGCGAGAGACTCCAGACCGAGACATCATGGGACTAAAACTCAAGATAGCGTTGCACGGAATAGAAAGGACAAATATCCACCTTAGGATCCGCGTGGGTGGAGGAAAAGAGGAGAGTAGGGAGGCTGTTATGTACCCCCACCCTGAAGACCCGGACGGTGTCCGGCGCTGCTTGCGAGTAGATATTGCAACAGAACACGACGATGCCGTTGGTAGGGTCCTGTCCTGCTGTTAGAAGCCTATATTTGTACTTGCCGTATACGAGGTCGCCGTCATCGCTGAAGACGCCCTACGACAATGTGGTTCAGGCCGGAATCTGTCACTTCAAGCACTCTATATTCATCCTGGATTGTGTGGCAGGAAGCTCCGATATGAACAGTCCACATCAGGTTACTTTCGCCAAGTGGCTC
The DNA here is from genome assembly GCA_009829795.1 of Lasiodiplodia gonubiensis. Lineage (NCBI taxonomy): Eukaryota > Fungi > Ascomycota > Dothideomycetes > Botryosphaeriales > Botryosphaeriaceae > Lasiodiplodia > Lasiodiplodia gonubiensis. Next base: position 20,486 of record RHKH01000228.1, read on the forward strand.
AGTGGTCCATTCGAGAACGCTTGGGGGCTTCGTGAATGCTTTAGCATACCTAAAATACTACATCTTCGAGTTGTTGGTCCAACACGTCCTGTTTTGATCTAGCTGAAATTGTTGACGGGCACACGCATCCAGGTAGACCTCTATATCCGCGCGTTAGCATTTGCATATGAAATGGAAACCAGAAGGTGGGCCGACTAGTGTAATTCTATGTTGGCGCGATGTCAAGGTTGACAACCGGTGAAGGCCAAGCTCCCGAACTGCACCGCGCCTCGCACTGCCATGCCATGGACTACAAGGTTCAAATTTATCATCACCACATCAAAAGAGATCAACAATTGCTACAATATTTCTACCGGAAATACGGAACAGCCTTCAAAGGTTTTAGGGTATGCACATTCCCGAGTTTTCGACCTTCAAATTGACTCGGACTCTACCAAACCTTACGCATCAAAGATCCAAATAATCCCATTAAATTATCACCACCAAGGCCAACGAGATCCACTATATAATTGATCGTTGGAATGATCATACCCCTCTTCTACTGGTGATGTATAAAACTTCTCGAGTGGGGGCATGAAGTTTGTTCTGTTCAGAATGTAGTCGTAAATGCCAGATGAGTAGCCCACCAAATATCCATGGTGGGGCTCCATATTATGCAGAACGACCGAACGAGAATAGACATCCTTCTGTGACCATTTTTGATATGGAGCATAGAGCAATTCCTCGTGGTCTGAGCCCTCCGAACAATCCCGAAAATCAAGAAAAGTCAAGGCTTTGAAAGGAATAAGCCTCATCTTTTCGTAACACTTCGGCCATGATCTATCCTTGCCTACGAAGAAGGAAAATATGAGAGTGAGAGACCTCAACGATGATGCAGCAAGCGAAAGCGTACGGAGAATCGACGTTTCCGGGAAGTAAAATCCTGACAGACATAGGTCGGTAATGGTCGACCAGGGAGCGCAATTGTTGAGTTCGGCAAGCATGTCAAGATCTGGCGTTTCATTATCGTCGTCTTCGGGGACCTCGAGCTCGAGACGAGTAAGACTGCTCGCTCTACTTAGAGACCTTGCCAGCGCCGTCATGAACTCAGGCATGTTCTCCTTTTCCTTGAATTTTATGCGAATGTCAGTAAGGTGAACGAAGGCGTCATCCATAAGGGCCACATTAGTTTCCAAGTCAACCCGCGACAGGGGGTTGAGATGGCCCTCGTTGCCCTCCTCTTTGGGCGCCATCCAAGCGTACTTTAGATCTTGAAGACCCCACCAGTAATCGCCGGTCAATCTCAGCCTAAGTGCAACCAGGCTGCTGCTAGAAGCGTTACGTCTTCCTAGAGCTCGTAGGACAAAAGCAAGAGGGGCTGCTTCTTCTGGGATGGCTTGTTTCTTCTCCAGTCCGTAGATTTGGGGATTTCCGATTGAGTAGTATCCGTTGCGCCACCAAACCATCTCCGTATCACAAGACAGGGAAAAATCCACGCGGAGTTCTCGTAGGTTAGGAAACCTCTGGAGTGCTTCTTCAAACCCGGTACAGGCCTTCTAGAGCCTTCGGAGTTTTTCAGTTGCAGTTTCCAGCCGCGCAGTACTCATCTCTCGACCCCTCGGGGCTGCCCGAACACCCTCGGGGCTGCTTGGACCCGGGGCATGTAAGCAGTGGTAGAGACGTGGTTCAGTCCGCTGGGCCTCGTACTCCTGGAATAATTTTTGTTTGCCAATTGCGCTGTCGTCGATGGGACAGGTTGGATCTATCATAGGGTCAGCTTCTGGTGCAAGCTATACGAAGAGATAAACCCCTCTGGCATTGCTTACAGGACGCCGCTATTGTGAAATATCCACACCAATCTTCAAAATTCATTTCAGGCAGTCTCAAGGTCTGGTCGAGATAAAGTACTTGGACGGCATCGGTAGCCGTGCTGCTGTTCCCGATCGCAATCGCCGACTCCAAGGTCTGCGCGCGCATATCGACAGTAATTTTGGAGAAGAGGTGCCGGGCAGCTTCTCTTGCAAGCCATTTGCAGCAGAATCGAATTGTCTTCAGTGACTCCGAGTCCAGGTAGCCGACGATAACGGCAAACACATCGTTCGGAAGCTGAACTGTTGAGGAATCTGAGCCGGAGACAGGCGGCATCGTCTGGCTTTTGGCGGTGAAGGTGGCCATGGAATCGGTTGGATGCAGAAGGGCTCCAAATGCGCGAGGGTTCTAAGCGAAGTCTAGATGATGAAGGCGATGACGTTGGGAAGGCGGAGAAAGAGCGGTCGATCGATTGCGTTGGAAGAATTTTCAGGAGGTCGCCAGAGTCAAGTAAGTTTTCGCTTAGCTTGCAGGGACCCTTGTCAGTAACATGGGTGGATAAGACTCCTTGTTTTAATGGGAGATCAAAAGCTGGGGCGGGCGACTGCAATGACCCCGAGCAGTGGCTAACGGTGTGAATACGCTCAACGCCTGTATTATTAACATCTTTACTTCGAGCTACCATCAGAGCTTCAGTACCGTCTAACTACTACATACTAGAATGTTCCATGAGGGGACTGTAAGAATGGACAACTGCATTCAGATATCGGGCCATTGGCCGATCTGGTTGCACAGGAAGACATCCTAGACCAGGGTCGCACGCGACAAAACCCAGAGGACATTTTCACAGAGAAAACATTTGCGTTACGAAACCCGTACCACCTACAGCACCTCCGCTTCCACCAGCCTTCGAGCCTACCCATCCAGAAACGCAAAAGCCTCCTCCATCGCCCCATGCAGCAGCTGCACATGCCCCGGCATCGGCAACTCCAGATGATCCGCATCCACAGCGAGACACAACAGCGCGTCGCCCCCCACAAACCGATCCCACCCATTCGGCCCCAGATCCTTCTCTGCCTTATGCGGCAACCCCCACGCGATCGCCCCCATCCGCGCATCCTCCATGAAGCCATCAAACCTTACCGTCGGCACACCCGCCATTTCCAACCACCCCATCAACTCCGCGTCGCTCGCGCAACGCCCAACCAACCCCTTCTTCGCCCAGATGATCGCGGTGCGCGCGGGCCGCTCGTGCGGCGCCAGCGGCGCCGGGTGGTACGCGGCCACGCAGTCGAACACGGCGCGCAGGTGCTGCTGCTGCGGCGTGCCGGCCACGTTCCACAGCGCGCGGTTGCTACCCCCACCGCCGCCGCAGCTGTTCCGCGCCGCGATGCGCTCGAACGCCTTCCACGCCAGCTCGTCGGCCTCAGCAGCAGCACCACCACCACCCTCCACCGCCGCCGGCGCCGGCCGCGGGCAGCACATGTCCACGATCAGCAAGCGGTCGACGCGGCGGCCAGCGGCGGCCAGCTGGCGGCAGAGCTCGAACGCGAGCATGGCGCCGCCGGAGAAGCCGCCGAGGGCGAACGGGCCCGTGGGTTGGAAGGCCAGCAGCGCGGCGGCGATGGGGGTGGCGAGGCCGGGGATGCCGACGGCGTCGGGGGTGAGGGCGGCGGGGCGGCGCAGGTAGGGCGAGTCGATGCCGTAGATGGGCGCGCCGGAGGCGAAGGGCGGCAGGTGGATGTACGGCGCGATGCTGCCGGTGCCCGAGGCGAGGAGGTAGAAGGGGGGCTGGGTTGAGGGCGATGGAAGGCCTTGGAGGAGCGTGATGCGCGGTGAGGCCGGTACCGCGGCGTCTTCTGAGGCTGAGGAAGCCGGTGTGTGCTGGGTTGGTTTGCTGTTGGGTGTTTCGGGTGTGTGGTCGACTGGTGGTGTGCTGGAACTGGCGGTGGATTTTGGAGTGCTTTCGGGCGTCGAGAAGTCTGAGGCGGTGTTGGACTGCGGTGGGGATCTTTCCGCTCGCGCGAATGCTTTGCGCAGATTGCCAATTGTGGGATGCTCAACCAGGAAGGAAGGTAGTATGTCCAAGCCTGTGCTGCTGCTGGCTCGGTCCGCGATTTCGATGCCCATTATAGAGTCGACGCCTAGCGGAGCGTTAGGGAAACTGCATGAGACAGAAGTTTGAAGACTCACCTAATTCAGCCAAAACCGTATCATCTGTCAAGTCGGCAACTTCCGTTCCAGTGCCCCTCGAAATACACTCGAGAATGATCTGAAAGATTTCGGTTCTCGAGGAAACGCTCTTTCCGCCTGTGGACGCCACAGTCTCTGCCATATTCTCATTCGGGCCATTAGAGTTGCTCCTCGAGCTCGCTTTTGGCTCAACCGGAAAGGTCTCGGGCGTTTCCGACATCTCCTCCGCCGCACCCTTGTCCTGGACCCGCGAACTGATTGCCGAGCTTCCCAGTAATCGGTCCAGGACATCATTGCCCACTTCATGGAAACGGAGACCAGAGCATTGCATAACCAGCCTTTCCGCATCGAATACGTAGACATCACAGCTTGCTGTGCTTTCGTCTCGATGGGTAACGCGGGCGTATGTGAAGTACGGCTTCCCTGGTTCCAGATCGACAGTCTGCTCCAAGCTATCGAAGCGGTCCATCATGAAAGTCGTCTTTGTAGGAGGCCGATCAGGGTTCGCGTTGACCACGAAGCCCGCCAGATGCACCAGGCTCTCGCCCCAATACGGCGATGCCACGAACCGCGTCTCTCGTGGATGGTCGCGAAGAACGACCTCGGCGGCGGCTTCTTCGAAGTTGCTGGATACGAACGCTTCCTTGATGCACTTGAAGCTCGGATCGTACTCGACTGTACTAGAGAAGAGAGCGTAGAAGATCTCTGGGAGCATTCTGTGTCCATGCCCATTCTTGACAGTCCTGGTCAAATCGTCCATCCTGGCCTTGGCGAAGTAAGAGATGCGGTTCCAGCCAGCCTGGAGCTCGTCCGCATCGGCCACGGTCACTGTGCAACCGCCGAGGTCGAAAGAAGACTGTTGTGACCAAGCCTGCCATGAAACTCGAAAGCTACTGCCGGACGCGTTCTCGGCGACGGCCTTCGTGCGCAGCTCCCCTTCAATACCAACGAGGCCCCTCGTGAGTGGCCGCTTCAGAGACACATCCCTAATCGTCAACCTCACGTTTGCCGCATCCTGGCGTTGGCCGTATTGCAGCGCATATCCAGCAGCAGCCAAGCCTGCTTCGCAGAAGACGCTTCCTGGGGCAACGGACGCTCCGCGGACGCGATGGCCATCGACGAGAGCCTTGAAGCACAGACTGCCAATCGAAGCGCGCAGAGTCACCTCGAGCGTCGGTGACAGCGAGCGGTGGACGGGATATTGGGCACATGTCGAAATCTCCGGCTCCGGAGCGGGAGCAGGGCCCGGCGCTTTCTCGTTCGACTCGGTGTAGGTGATCCAGAAGTCCTTCAGATCCCACGCGTACGACGGCAGTGTCAACAACTTCAGCCCGCCTTCAAACGGGGCGTGCAGCGCCGTCCAGTCCACGGCGATGCCGTTCTCGTACGCGCCGGCAAGGCATTCGGAAATTGAGACCCAGCCATCGGTGCCGGTCTCCAGGCTGGACAGGATCTTGCCGGGGGATGGAGACAGCGTCTTCCGCACGAAGGAACTGCAGACGGCGCTGGGACCGATCTCAAGCCAGACGGGATCAGCCAGGGTCTCTTTGACGGCATTGAGGGCGCCCATAAAATCGACCGGTTGCCGCGTCTGCTGCCCGAGATACAGCGCGTCGAAAACGCCGGAGATGTCGACGACGGAAGCAAGCAGCGTCGACGCGACGGGGATCTTGGGCGCGGAATACGCCACGCCTCCGGCAAGAGCGATGTAATCGTCGAGCATTGGGTCCACCTGGAAGGAGTGGAAGCCGTACGGGACCGCGAGCAGCGTGGAAGGCGATGATGTCAAAGCCGCCCGGAGCGCGGTAACGTCGTCGATGCTCCCGCTGACGACGGTGGCGCTCGGGCTGTTCGTGCAGGCTATCGTGCAGGACGAGTGCGGCTGTGCGCCCAAGAGCTCGCGGGTGGCAGCGGCCGATGCGGATACGGCGAGCATGGCGCACGCCCCGGCTTCGCATCGCTCGAGGAGCAGACGGGCCCGGTGGCCGACGAGATAGAGCATGTCGGCTAGTGAGAGGACACCGGAGATGTGGAGAGCGGCGTACTCGCCGAGAGAGTGCCCCATGACCATCGATGGCTCGATGTTGCAAGATCGCCAGAAGGCAGCTAGGCTAACTTCTAACGTGACAACGGCCAGTTGAGTCTGTGCTGTGTCTTTGGTCGACATATCGACGTGTTTACTGGTGATAATGTCCAGGAAAACTGGAAAATTGTGCTGCTCACAAATACTTACGCACAGGTCGACTGTCTCGCGAAATGGACGACATGTAGCGTACAGCTCGCTTCCCATGCCTGCGTAGTGGGACCCCTGCCCGGTGAAAACGAAAACGATTGGTGACGGGCGCGATGGCAACGCGTTTGAGGTGTCTGCCTCCAGCTTTCCAATCAACTCTTGGGTCGTCGATGCAGTGTAAGCGAAGCGGATCGGGTGGTGCATCCTTCTGGCAGTAGTAGTGTAGGCAACGTCTTGGATGCTGACGCTTTCATTCGCTCGTAGCCACTCGAGAAGATTGCGCTTGTTGGCTAGATGCGAGGCCGGGGTTTTGGCAGAAGTCACAACGACGTGACTGGGTCGAGGGTCAATGCCTTCTTTGGCGACGACTGCATAGTCTTCCAACACCATGCATGCATTTCCACCCTAATTTATAATCATGTTAGTAAGGGACATGTGAGCCTTTCATGAGGGAGAGCAACGTACCGCTGCGTCAAAGTTGTTGAGAAGGATACGTCTCGGCCTCTGGTCAACAGACTTGAATGCTTTTGGCTCTGACGGGATATCAATCTTGAGTTCAGAAAGAGACGGAAATTTTGGATTGAGAGTGTGCGGCATTCCAGCCTGCGGCGGCATTGTATCTTTCTGTGCCAAAGGGTCAGTGGATCCTGGATATCACATTTGCATGAAGTTAACGTACCTGAAACATCATGATACATTTTAACAATGAGGCCATGCCGGCAGCCTATGAGTTGGAATGTCAGATTGGAAGATAGAAGGGACAAGTAGGTGATTGCTGCTTACCGCCTCGCTGTGCCCGACATTGGCCTTGACACTACCAACGGTCAACGGCTCGGGTCCTTGCCGTTGTTTGAAGATGCTTGCAACTGCACCCATTTCGGCTGGATCGCCGATTTGAGTGCCAGTGCCGTGCATTTCGACATACGAGATATCCTGCGGCGAGACTCTGGCACTTTGCATAACTGTACGGAAGAGCCGTTCCTGAGCACCGGCATCGGACGTTGTAATCGAGGTGGAATTGCCCGAGTGGTTTCTTCCCGAGCCCGCCACCACTGCGAGGATGTTGTCGTTCTGCGCAACAGCGTCCTCCAGGCGCTTGAGGACAACCGTTCCCACGAAGTCGGCTCGACAGTAGCCGTCTGCATCATCACGATAGGTTTTGCAGTTGCCCGTGTTGGACAGAACTCCGGATTTGCTGAGGCAGGTCCATGAATGCGGGAAACCCAAGATATTGGCCCCCCCTACAACGGCCATGTCAATGTCCTTGGTGAGCAGGCTCATGCAGGCGAGGTGCATGGCTGAGGTGGAGGATGCGCACGCGGAATCAAGCGAGTAGGTTGGACCCTCCCACTTGAAATGGAAGGCAAGTCGGCCAGCTCCTGTACTCCGAGCGTCAGTATATATAATCCTCTCTCGCAGCCGACGGCTAGCGTGGATTTGCTTTTTGTTCGTGTTATGGGTAACTGAGGCTATCGTCCGGACAAGAATGTCGAATTAGAAACTCTACATACACGTCCGGACGATAGCTTTAGATACCCACGTATGCTTTTTTTCTTTGTGGAAGAACTGTTATGCCTAGAGCCTTGCTATTCTTCACGCTAGCCATCGGCTGCGAGAGGGGACTGCAGTAGAAAATGACTTCTGACGAGAAAGCCAAGACTTACCGAATGCAAGCTGAGCTCCTTGCAAAGTATATGCGTCGCAGCCAAGAGCGTCGTGGCTGACCATATGCCAGTCGTGATTGGACTGCCCGTAGAACGCTGCCACTCTTCTCGGGTCGGTTGCTGCAGACTGCCCGTCCGAAAATCCAGCCACCTCAAGAGCCTCGTAGGCGCTCATCAAGAACTGCCGGTGGCTTGGATCCATCAATAGCGCTTCTCTCGGTGACACGTGGAAGAACCGAGGATCGAAGTTACCGGGCTTGTCCATGAAGCACCCGAACCGCGTAGTCGTTGTGCACGTGTCCTTGTGCTCGCTGCAGTAGAATTCTTCGATGTTGAAGCGATCTTTGGGAACCTCTTCGCACAAGTCCTGTTTCGACATGATGACGTTCCAGAGTTCTTCAACATTGTCGCTGCCCGGGCCTCGTCCCGCCACTCCCACAATAGCAACGCGGCCTGAGCTAGGCAGGTCTGTTTGTTCCAGGGACTTGTCGGTGTGAAATGAGGCGGTGCTGCTTGTGCTCTTCAAGACACTGGTAAGGTAAGGTGTATGACTGCTAGGGCCAACGACCTTCACATCAAGGTCGCGTGGACCCAGCCAGGAAACAAGCTGGCCAACAACCTTCGTGATATCCAATGCCTTCGACAAAATCTGAAGGACCATAGCCCTGAGAAGGTCTCCCCAGCTGGCATACGTGACATTGGGGTCGTCCATGCCCCACAGCCTAAAGTTGGGCAGAATCGGGCTTTCAAGCATGGCCGAAGTCCCAACAATGTAGTCGAGGTCCGCTTGGGACACATTGAGGACATGTTGGGAGGAGCGGAGGTTTAATTCATTCTTTGGAAGGTTTTGCAATGCCGGACATTTGTTCATGACGAGCTCTAGGACGGTCGGTGGTCCAATGACGGTGCTCCATCGGTCTCCTGTCACACCAACCTGTGCTCGTTTGATAGGCGGGATGCCCTATTCGACAAAGATTAGCACACGCTACAGAAAGCTCTGTAAGTTGTCTCTTACCATGCTCTGTTGGAACTGGTCAAGCGTTTTTCGAAGCTCGTTCGGCGCTATGCCCAGTACAGCCCATCCCCAGGTGCCAGGACGGTCCTCTATGGCCCTCGACCGCACTGAAGTCAATCTGCATAGTCTGACAAACAGCCTCGCTATCTCAAGGGTCGCGGAGTATAACGATGCAAAATCACTAGCAATTGCCAGTGCACCGAGATGGATCAGCCCCCCACAGAGTCCGAGCGCTTCAGTCTTGAGCCCAGTCGTGCTCACAAGCTGTGGCTCTCGTTCCACCCACCTTTTACCCGTCAGCAAGAACCAAACCCCTTAGGTCTCTTCGAGGACTTACTGTAGAAGCATTGCCGCTCTTACGGCGTGCAGCAGGACAGCATGCGCCATACCCACTTCGTCGGTTGTGTAGCGATATCGATCCGCGAGCTCAATAAGACTCGAGTAGACGCCGAGGCTGTCTCGAAGAACCCAGTCCATTCCGACTGATTCTTCCTTGACTACCCGAAGCAGGTCGTCGAGGAAGGTTTGGAGCCATGGTGTTGTTGCAGCTTGTCGGTATAGCTGGTCTATGCCGTCAACCCAGGAGTCTGTCTGATCTCCAAAGAAGAGAATTGTCTGCTGACTCGAAGCCATCTTTCCAGCAGATAGTGGTAAATCTGATTTTCGAATTCGTAAAGATTAGCCAAAGAAATTATATATGATAAGAAAATTCAGATATCCTTTGATCACATTACTTGCGGACAGAAAACTTGTACCACTGGAAGCAGAGCCGCGATGACTAAGGTGATTTGATCTGTCGGAATCCGACCTTGCTAGGGCTTACATGTAGTGCTTACATCAAAAACAGTAATTGCGGTGCCTGTATACATTTGAAGTTCTCTAGTGCTTATCTGGACAAATCCTATCTCGTGTGACGTTCTCGCCACCATTATTGTGTCGGTCACCGAAGTGGGGCTATTAGGAAGCTCAAGGAGTTTGACAAGTGTAACGCAAGCCGTTTACAAGAGGGTCGTTTAGGCCTGCTTAAGTAAGATTACCAGACCAAGTGCTTTGCTCGGTAGATATGCAAAATGTCTGTCTGTTTAGTTAATATTCTTTGTTGATGTTACCTGATAGACCGCCGTTAAGAATTACCTTACATTAGGCGTACAATAGGCATGATTCTATAAAAGGTCGCCTTTCTCCGTCTACTATGTGTATGCTAATGAATCATCGCCTGCTCACTTTATAGACGAATGGATGCCTGTTATAGGTAAGCGTTTGTATGCTTACAGCGATTCGGACATATTTAGGTGAGACAGACCCTTCAGAGCATGAGAATTACTGCATCCTTTACCACTACTTACGGACCTTGGGCCCTCCGCTTCGCCGGGGGATGGCGCGTTAATGCGGCCCTTTAATCTTTTCTTAAAGGACGTCGAGGGCGGGGCAGCTTGCATTTTGTTGCCTTGCCAAGCAGGAATCTTGTCAGTTATGGTGTCGGTGGCTAATGCTACTCTTACGCATAGGGTAGCCAGTAGCCCGAGAGACAAATTTTTTAATATAGTACAACATTGCTTATAGTAGTAATGTACGCTATTCATTTCAATCCTGGGACCGTCTTAGGCCCAGAGATTTGAAGGTCGCTTGCAAGATTAGGGGGCTCCGAGATCAATCGACCAAGCAGGCCTTATTGCGAGTAAATTAATTGAATATTTACCAAGCGCTTATAAGCTGAAAGTCTCACTGTACTAGGCGTAGCGTGTACTTAATTCAGCCACTTAGTATGTTCATATTGGCAAATGGATTAAGTATAGCCAAGACGCCCGCTTACAAGCCGCTTGCTTATGGCTGGCTGGGACCCCTATATTAGGCGTCATACAAGGGGATACGGTCTCGGAAGATTTGCTAAGAAGATGGGATCTAGAAGCATCCACACTCGGTGGATGCCTAACCTCTGCCCGCCCAAACTGGTCTTCTGCAGCATCTACTTATAGTTAGTCCTCAACTTGATACATAACATGGTACTGCAGCAGTCGTATTCGAACCGTCAAAGATGCATCCAGTATCCAGGAATCCGGTACCGCAATATCCTAGGACTCCCGGCCGCACATCTCAGCCCATCGTCAGCGCCTTCAGTGCTTGTGCGAACCCAAACGAAGACTGGACCAAGTTGTCGGATTTTGGGGAGCGCCGTCGGATCCAGAGCAGAATTGCTCAACGGAATTACCGTAAGTCAGCTTCACTGGGTGTGGCGTAAATGTATTCAAATACGTTAGTTAAGTGCGGTGTTTTGACAGGCACAAAGCAAAGGCAGCGGTTGAAACAAGCAAAGACGTCAACACCTGAGCTCACACACGAAGAGCTGGCCACTCCAGAGTCTCCTCCAGACTTCTCTCCAATCGATCCCCCGCAGGATGAAATCCAAGGCTTGTACGACATGTTCACTTGCGATGCGGCACAGCAGCAGGAAACCCCGCCGTCAAGCGACGACGGCACCATGCCCGTGCAGCAATTTACTCCCCAATTGTCGACCGAACAATCCACCACTGGAAGCACTTCATGCCTCCATCATTCTGGGACCCAGCAGCAGCCGACACCCAGCTTCCACGACGCTTCATTCTTGCAACAGTCCCCGCCATTCAACAACGATTGCGTCATGCCCTTACAACAGTTTCCCCCAGCCACACAGTCTTCGTGCGCGCACACACCTACCTCTAATACCACGTCGTACCTTTTCAACAACAGCCACCAGCAGCAGCCGTTACACAGCTTTCACAACTTTTGCGCGCACAAGGCACCACAGCAGCAGTTCCAAGCATGGAGCCAGCACTGCGACATGTGCCCTCCACAGCGCGCTCATCCGCTAATCCCAACCTCGCAGCCTCCTTACGCCTATATGCCCACCCCTACGTCTGCTGCATACCAATCGCAGCGAAAGCACAATCCCTACGACAGAGCTCCTCCGCGGGCCGCTGCCTGGACCGGATCAGACAACTACGCGCGGGCCTCGTACGGTCAAATGGAAGCTTCCTGGGGAGCCCCGGCAGTCGACCTGAATGCAGCCTCTTTTCACGCCTTGCATCCGTTGCATCCGTACATGCCGTTGCCACTGCCGACTGAGCGGGGTTGTTACTGCCACCACAGCCACACGTTCTCACCGGCCACCCCACAGCCTGTATCAGTGAACGGCGTTGGAATTCCTCATCCATACCAAGACTCCCGAATGCTCTTCTAGGCAAGCAAGCGATACGATTCAACCGTTCATTTCAGAGACGATTTCTTTCAAAGACGTACCTCACAAAGCCGACGAGCATGTCAGCAATCATACGAGCTTACGAATTGCTGTTGACTGTGGAGGTCCTTTGTACGTTGTCTGCAAAAGGTCGAAAGCGGAACGGATAGCTGTATGATATGCTATGGTAAAGTATTCCATCAAGGCCAGGCATCCTCTGGGGACTTAAGCTCAGTCTTTACCCATGCTACTAATGCTGTTGACCTCGTCCTACGTTTTCGTCATTCCAAGTCTTGCCTATTTTAGGTTCTTTCTTCTCTACGTACAAGTGAGCGGTAACAGTCGAACACATGATTAGCGCGGTGTCGAGGACTAGACTATCGTAGATATAGAACAATTGAATATTTCGCACTGAACAGACACTGTAAAACCCCTGCTACACGCATTACTTGTTGAAGGGCATTGAGGTTGGCATCTGGACATCAACCTCTTTTCAACCTTGCTTCGATGACTGCCTGCCAGCCCGCCTGGCCATGCCTCACCTTAATCAATTCCAACCCTTCAGCATCCAACAAAGATGCAACTTCCTTCTCGGTTCTCTCTTTACCACCTGTTGCCAGTCCAACAATCTAATGAACAGTATTCGCTGTTAGCCAATGTAACAGTCTAAGAACGACGAGATTTCCTGAGTCTCAATTAAAGATTCACTCACGTCAATCAAGTAGCCGTTCATGTACTTCCCAGCTTCCGTCCGGGCAGGAAGAACAGCATCCAATATCAACAGACGTGACTTCGGAGACATTGCTTCTGCGATGTGCTTCAGGATATCTCGGCAAATATGGTCCGGATAATTGTGCAATATGTGACCCAGATGGTAAATGTGTGCGCCTGAAGGTGATCAGCACCATCCAGCAAGCCCGCAGAGATGTCCTCCGTACCTTTGATCGGCTGCTCCGTATGGAAGTCATAGGCCATCAGCTCTATGCCATCTTGCTGGGCCAGGTCGAGTTGTTCGAGAGCATCGGGTCTCTCCTGAAGAATAAGCCTCGAAGAAGTCCCGAAAACATCCCCGGTCTCCGTTTTGGCAAAGTGGAGAACTTTGCCGCTTCCACCACCGATATCGACGATGAAGGCCCGGTCTGGCTCGGCTTGTACTTCTTCCTTGAGAGACGAGAACGGGAAGATTCCGCATTCGCTAGTGGGCTCATCCATCGCGCGATTGAATATGTCGAGGTGTCTTGGATCAGAAGACAGCGCCTCGTAGAAGGGTTTGCCCTCCATGCCGTACGCGTAGGCGTACGGTGTCTTGCAAACATCAAGCAGATCCGTTGGTGGCCTCGTCTTCAGGTATTCGGGGATAGCGAGGTAGCTCTTGGCGAACAGTGCGCTGCGAAATGAATCTGGTCAGTGACGAGGAAAATATGCAGTGATGACGCTGACGGCTTACATCAACTCAAAGGTAGAAACCGCAGCCCCTTTACCCCTGACGAATATCAGAGATTTGGGAGTGTGAGAGTACGTCTCCTCACGTGGGGAGGTGACGATTCCCGCCGCGACGAGAACTCTCATCGGCCGCACTATATCGATAGTCAGCAGGATTCGCCTTGAGCTCTATGGAGGGTAGCTAGCCTATAACGCCAGGATCTAAATCCGCGAGATCACCGAGTTCTTGGGCACTGATGCTGTCCTTGAATTTCATTTTCTCGAAGATTCCCAACTTGATGGCGATGTTGACACAGGCGAAGACCGTCACCTGTTGCTAGTCGTCAACGCAGAACTTACTCTCAAGGTAGCATCCAAAGACGCTGTATGGGTCTTACAGATTTCCATTGTTTGAAGAACTGATAAGGGTTAACGTCTACTTGCTCCGCAGCGCCTCTGATGATGTGAAGCTTACCAAGTCAATGGGAGATTCCAACACTTGATGGAGATGGTCGACCTGCGCCATCAAACTCAATCGAGCAGAAAGATCGTCGTCCTTGAGCTTCTTCGCATCGGCGAGGATGGCTTCAAATTTTGGGACAATATCTGAACTGTAAGAACCCATTTTCTCGACGGTGGATCGTAGTGGCTCTGAAAAGGGCTATCCCTTGAATCCGAACGAAACCTTTATCATTAATTTAGCCGCGCTGCGCATGTGGTACGAAAGTCCTCAAATTACGTATGTGTATCTCCCACTTGGCCTGGTTGTTCCAGCCGAGAGCCTCATCATTGCCGGATTCCGAGCGCACTCATTTGTGCTTACACCGACGGAAACTAACGGGAACGATTCTAGTGCTTACATAGCCTACCTTGCGAAGATCCGAATTGCGTGGATGGCCGGCCTTGCGAAGATTCAAGTTGCTTCTAGTGCTTATTAGTTGCTTTCTAGATGGATTTCCCTGTGAAGCCGACTCTAGTAAAAAGTGGATTACAAGGTATGGAGAAGGCTAATCTGCAAGACGGCATGTGCCAGTGGTTCAGGGAAACAGCGCAGGACCAGTCCTTTTATCCAATTTCTACAGCACTGGATGACGGTTGCTCTGTCGACATGGTGCCACAAGCGCTACATTGGAATATTTTTCTGTAGCCTCTGTTGTAGCTTCGTCTTTTGGCGTGGCGCGGAAACGATTCGCCCTTCTGCCGCAAAAGCATCATACGAAAAGTGCTGCGTGGTAAGCAAGAATTTCAGTACGCGTGTGAAAGACGGGTACGAATAAGACTACTGTAGGGGCTCAAGTGAGTTGACAAGAAATAATACACTGGTAGACGGCATTTCATCAACTAAATTCAAGGTGCAGCATAGGAAAATAATCGTGAGCAACATCAATCCACAGATCGGGAGTACCTTGTCCAAATCCAAACTCAGACTCCGCTATCAAAACTGGACAACCGGCTCAATCCATCCATTTCAATCAACACTTCCTGCGCTTACTCCCTACAACCCCACCACCAACCTACTCCTCTCCGCAATCCTCCCCGCCAACCCCTCCATCGGCACCGCCGCCAGAATCTCCAACAACCCCACATTCGCCTTCAGCTCCCTCGCAATCCAATTCCGCACCTCCAGCGCCACGAGCGAGTCGACGCCGTACCGATACAACGGCCTTGCAGCGTCGACCTCCGACGCCGGCATCTGCAGGATATCCGCCGTCTTCCGCACCAAGGCCTCCGTAACGATCTCAACCGCATGCTCCCTGCTCTTCGCCTTAGCCATCCTGCCCGCCACCGACGACCCTTCCGCGCCCAGCCCGTCCGCCGTAGCGTTGCCGCTGCCGCTCCCGCCCCCGACCGCCAGCGGCCCGAAGCGCGGGTCGTCGAAGTAGGCCGGCCGCGCCAATCCGTGCGCCGCCATGATATCAGCAGTACCAAGCCCGGTGCACAGCTGCGCGGGGCCGCCGCGGCGCTGCTGGTCGATCACGCTCTTCACCAGCGCGTGGAACGCCGCCTCGCGGATGCCCAGGGCCTGCTCCCAGCGCCTGTAGTTGCCGGCCGCGCCGCCGCCGTCCGCCGACTCGGCCAGCACGCCGACGTCGCGCATGATGCCGAGGTCGACGGCGACGGCGGGCAGGCCGTGCGCGCGGCGGTGGTGGGCGAATGCGTCGAGGAACGTGTTCGCGGCGGCGTACTGCGCCTGGCCGGGGTTGCCGGTGAGGCCGGAGACGGAGGAGCAGAGGAGCAGGAAGTCCAGCGGGTGGTCGTGGTCGTCGAAGTACGCGGCCAGGTTGCGCGAGCCGTGCACTTTCGGTGTGATGCCGGCGGTCCAGTCCGCGTGCGACATGCGCTCGAAGACGGCGTCGCGCAGCACCATGGCCAGCTGGACGACGCCGCGGATCGGCGGCATGTCGCGCGCGCAGCGCGCCAGGGCGGCGAGGAGGGAGGCGGCGTCGGATACGTCGGCGCGGTAGGCCTGGGCG
>RHKH01000272.1:880-21545 GCA_009829795.1 Lasiodiplodia gonubiensis
CAACAGCAACAGTCCCAATTATTATACGAAGTGAATACGCGACGATAGGACCGAGGAGAAAGTGGGGGAGAGGGTGAGGGAGGAGGGTAGGATCAAAGAAAGAAAGAGAGCGAGAGGCACGAAGACGAAAAACGACGGGACATCGACGCATAGATGAAGAAGTGTGGGGACGACCAAGACGGAAAAGCCAACGGCGACAAATAACGACCAAAAGAGCAGAACATCTCAAAAAGAGGGAGAGAGAGAGAAGAAGGGGAGAAAGAGGTCCATCCGTTCGTTTTGTTGTCAAGGTGTGATGATAACTCTTCTACTACTTCTGCCTTTCTTTCCTGCTGTTTCGCTCGCGCGCGCGCGCGCGCGCACGCGCCGCCGCTGTCTCTTCATCGCTCGTACTAAACCCCCCTTCCCTGCCGCCCTTCTCCAAACTATCCTATTTAACCAAATCCCTTTATCCAGTAGTTAGTCCCAAAAAGCCCCCACCATCCCCCAAGAAAAAAAAAAAGCCAACAAACCCCTCCAAAAAAAGTAAATTCTGCTTCGACTGGGATGATGGTTCATGTGTCATCCACTCAAAAGTAACAGAAACAGAAGAAGAAGGGGGGAGAAGAGAAGAAAAGGGAAAAAGAAGAAAAAGGCACAAAGACAAAGCACCTCCCTTTCTTTCCAGACTTTATTGGTCCGTATTTCTTCTCCAACCCAACATCAAGAAAAAGAAAAGTAAGAGAAAACCCGTAACCAGGAAAAAACGAGAATTAAGGACCCCCCTGTATGAACGATGCTGATAGGATGTGTCATCGTAGGCGAAGAAAATAAGAAAATAGAAAAAAGGAAACTCGTAGCACTTCTATTCCCACATGAGTTTGATTGAATTCCAAAAGCACGCTCGAAGTTCGCGGAAAAGAAGAAGAGGAGGCAAATGAACAGAGTTGATTGATGGAGGATGAGGAGAGAAAGAATTAAGGCCTCTTCTTGAGGAAGCCACCGATCGGTGCCTCTCTCGGCGGCCGACTACTACTATCGAATCGGTGACCGAAATTGCGCGACACGGTGATGAGAGAGGTCGAGGATAGGTGGATCGCCACCAGCCATGCGCAGAGAATGTTGGCGATGTGGTGGAGGAGGTAGGCGTAGGTGACACCGTAGATGGCGGCGTAGCCAGCAAGGACGAAGAGGAGGATGTTGGTGAAGTATCGGAACCTGTTTGCCGACGTCAACGCTGTGGACCATCCGCAAGATCAGCAATGAACATACCTGTTGGTCACCCTCGGCACCATCCGGCCGGTGCTCAGGGTTTCGACCAGAAGGATGAAAGGCATGATGGAGAGGATGTTGTGGTGGGAGGAGAACGGTGTCAACCAATGAACGGCCAGGTTGCGAACCCAGACGACCAGGACGGGGATATTGATTGGCAGGATCCAGATCATTAGCACTAAGATAGTTTGGCAGTAATTAAAGAAGTTGTAGTTGGCTTCCGAGTGCTGGAGTAGGTCAGTGCTTCCGTCCACATGAACCTCTAGGAAAAAAGAACATACCGTCTCCCTCGCAATCCTAAGAGATCTTGTCGTCGTTGCAATGTGGACAACACAGAGAACCATGTACGCAAAGTGGTACGGGATCGCAGTCGAAACCATCAAAAGGAGGACGCCGGTGGTGATTACACGCTGCTTTGTCGAACTAACCGCGAACGCCGTCGGAGACCGTCTAATAGCGATCAGCCCTGAAGTTTCTCTGCACGGATCGTCCGAATCGTACCTTCCCTCATCGCACCGTAGTGCGGGTCTCACCCAAGTGTAAACCAGCCCAAAGACATGAAGGATGATGAGAGTAACGTAGTTGATCGCAACGCAGACGCCGGTGCACATCAGGCCGAACAGCGGAACAAGAAACCAGAAAAAGGTGTCCTGCGAACCGAGCAAAAGATCGTTCTTGGTGAAGTCTGATGGGGTTTCAGTAGCATTGCCATTGCGGGACGGGAACCAATGCGAACCATGGGATGTTGAAGAAGATTGACTGGCGCTTGAAAGAGACAAGCCGCAGAATGTAAGAGCAAGGAAGAGCACGGGGATAGACGAGCGAAGACATTGGTTCATGCTTTCAGCAAAACTCATGAAAATGCCTGCAGGAAAAGTCAGCGAAGCTTCTTTGTTTTGATTGATAAGCCATACCTGTCTCGTCATAAACCTTGAATTGTTTCCTCAGGACCAAGGCTACCGCTACCAGAGGCAGGGTCGCAAAAACGGTCCGGTACCGCATCCAAAGTTTACCTAGGCTGCCGAAAAAGTCGACATCCAAGTCAACCTTTACCGATGCCTCGCAAGTAGGGTCAGTCCAAAGCTGAAGGGACAGGCCATTGAGCTCGCTCATGGATTTGTTACGCTTGAAAGACGGCGGCATGTACGGCGCGACTCCGTGCAGGTTAATGTCAGCTTCCGAGGCATTGACGTAGAACTTCGATTCATAGACCTCCTGGATGTACTGCCGCAATAGCGGAGCGAAAAGCTCTCCGCCATGGCTACAAGCTTTGGCATTAGGGCTGATGTTCAGCGTGTAAGCCAACAGGCTTGAGTGGAGGGCCGGAACTTTGATGTCCATGACCATCGGCCGTTTCGCGGGCAGTTTCACATGCAGCCCGTTGGTCAACAGCTTGTGGAGACTGATTTTGGTCTTGATGAGAGCTTCGGACCGCGCACTGAATTCTGCCAAAACCCAGCCATTGGTATGCTCGACCGCTTTATCCACAACAGCCACGAATTGGTGATCAGCAAGATCCTCCAAGTCGTATTGGAGATATGAGAACGGCTGCGCTTTGTCGAAGGGGAATTGGGAGGCCTTGGTCGACGCTGGGAGGTGGATCACATCGCTCGCTGCGTTCTTGCACGCAAGGCGCGTAGATCCAGAGCTGTCTCCAGAAAGATCCATATCCATCGAAAAAATCGCTGCCGACTGCCCTGCCTGCAGAGGAAACACGCTGCAGAAGAGAACCTCCAGCTTGCCATTTTCTCCGGTTGCGTCAATTTTCTGGTCCGTCATGAGGGTGAATTTCCTTCCCTCTGGAGCACCTTGGGGCGGGACAGGGAGAAGATAAGCCTTTGGCTTCCGCTGCTGTCCGAATGATCGCAGAACCAGGCGCTCGCCCTGGGAAATGATAGAATTTGAGTTGTCCTCCAACGTCAACAGAGTCCTGGGATCCTTGTGCGGTAGAGTTTTTTCGGCAATGTCCTCGAGTCCGGTCAGGAAAAACTTCTTGAAGCTCCGCATCCTTTCCGCTCGAGGGACTGTCTGCGTGGGGCGTGAAACATCCACAACATCATACAAAGCACGTATGACGCTCTTCCGGAACTGGTCGCACCACGTAATCGCCAAGTGATCCATTCCTGTCCACACATGCGGAATCGACGCCGTAAAGACTGTGAATCCGTGGGTCTCCGGGACCAGCGAAGCGATACTTGCGTAGTCCGAAGGCACCACAGTATCCAAACCTCCTCCAGCAATCGAAATGAGTGTGACGTGCCATAGTGGATTGTCATTGGCCCAACGCTGCGAGTATGCCTGGCGCCAGTAATCGTTGATGTTCTTGTAGGTGCTGACAATGTCTGAATCGAATGAAACCGGAGGCCTGGCGTGCGGGGCGGATAATGTGACAATGGTGTTGACCGAGTTCGCCTGGTAATTCGGCATTGTGAGCATCGTCCGTGCCACGATACCGCCCATTGAGTGCCCAACAATGATAACCGAGCTCGGATCCGGAAAGTCGGAGCTTCGCATCGACCGCGACGGGTTATGGTACAAGGAGAGAATGTACGCCACGGCATCATTCAAGTACTCGGCCTGGTCCAGAAGCGTTTGTCCGTGGAATGCGGTAATGTCCTCGTTGAAGTCGACCGAGAAGAAGTCCAATGCTCGCTTTCCGTCGGCAAGGGCATCGGGGTCATTCTGGATGTGGTCGTGGTAGAAGTAGGCAGCCTCTGCGGCCAGGGACCGGACCTGCTTGTAGCTACCCGCATTGCCGGGGATGAAGAGTACGGGCACTCCCTTGACCTACAATTCGTCAGCTCCAACTTGACATTGCACCTCAAACATGCCTACCCTGGTATCCTCATCGATTCCTCCTTCCCTGTACATATACAACGAGTATTTGCTTGCGAAGCGAGTGTGCTCGGTGTCGAAATCCTCGTATTTGACAAAGGCGGCCCACATGCGAGACATATCACAGCCTTTAGGGTCCAATTGGCGGGTGAAAAATGACTGGACAATGCCGAAGAGGACGACGAAGGCGGCGACGGTGACGGCGAAGGTCAGGGTGGAGATGGACCACGGGTTCCGCCATCGCGAGCGGCGGCGTTGGTGGCCCTCGGCCATGTCGTCAGGTATTATGTCCTTGTCTAGCATCTTGCGCTGGAGATCCCTCTCGGGGACGGGTTGGGCTTCGGACCAGACGCGCGACTTTGTCAGAGAAGCGCGGGCTACAGTCTCATTATTCCGGCGGCGCTCCTTGGCCACGCCGTCGGTCGAGGTGCGAGGTGTGTAGGTGGTCAGGTCGTCGAGGCGCTTATCGCCATGCTCGGGCGAGCGCGACGCAGGAGCTGGCGGAGCTGGGGCGTCCGGGATGGCGCTGCTGTCGTCGTCCTCGTCGGTCGCAGAGCCAGACGACCGTCTCCTCATTTAAGCAGGTCGTGGTGTCGCAGTGATCGCCCGGGGAGCCAAGAGGGACGGGCGCTCAGCGTTCGAGGGGACCGGAATCGGCGGTGCGGGTTTTTGAGGGACGACTCGCAGGACTCTGGGGAAAACGAGTGGCAGCTCTCTGGCTCGGCCAGTCTCCGGGGCACAAGACGGTCGGAGGGTCGCTCGTGGGACTGGGTCGCGGCCGGAGGTGGAGGAGGTCTGTTCGTGCCTTCTGAGCAGCGAGCGCGTAGGGACGGCCCAGCTGCGGTGCTTGCGGTGCGGAGCCCGTGCGAAGGGAAATGCGCGCGACAAGCTCCAATCGCAGCGCGGCTGGACGTCCTGACGACCCTGCCTGCTCAGGTCGACGACTGGCGCGGCTTTAGCCCGGGTCGCGCGGCTCCCTCAAGGCGCGCATGCCCTGTTTCAGCGCTGCCGCTCCTTTTCCGCCCGCAAACAGCCTGCTCGCCGGCTGCGAGCGAGGCCACAAAATTAGACCGGCCACAATCTCCGGCCATCTCGAAGCCCCCTACCACCACTCACTCGCGCACGCGGCCAGGCCACCATCTGAGTATTTTTGCGCCGGCCCACCGCCCCTAGGCCGGTCAGCCGTAGGGGATGGATGAACAAGCTCGCCATCGCGCATCATGCCCGCAGCGCGCCAACCGTGGGTGCATCCTCGTCGCTCCCCCGCGCGTGTGACAATGCATCTCGATCCGTGCCACCCACCTGCCGCAGAAGGGAGCACACAGCGCAGCACCCCGCGCCGTTGAGCGCCTGGCTGCCATCATAGCCGTCTCGCAAAACTGGAGTTGCACGGCGACGGTGATGCAGGACAAGAAAAATACGCGTGGCCTCCCAAGCCGCCAGCGCTGCACGAATCCTGGTCGCTTCCGATCATCATTATTTTTATCCCGGTCACCATCCCGGTCGATCTCGTCCAAATTATTGAGCTGGGATGCTACCTCCTGTGTCCTCCAGCCTCTCTGCTTTCCCTTACTCACATATCCTGCGCCAGCGGCCCGACCTTGACCGTGGGGTTCAGCTTCTCCATCTGCCGCCGCTCCCGCTCCTTCTCGCGCTCCCGCCTTGCAGTCTGCACCCGGATCTTCTCGAACCGTGCTTTGGCGCCGTGTTTGATGCGCGTGATCATGTCCTGCGCCCGGCCCTTGGTCGTGTTCTCTTGCGTCAACTGGTGGTCCTTGTCCCGCCGCTTGTTGAGGAACTCAAGCTGCGCCTCTGATGCCGGCTTCTTGCGCCAGCCTGCCCATTTGTCGATGAACACCAAGGGGAAGGTTTCCGCTGCGAACGTGTCGGCACTGTGTATCGCGTGCTCTAGCGTATCCGCTTCAGCGATGACCAGCGGCTTGTAGAATGGAACCGAGCCATTCCTTCGCTGCCACATAGGCATGGGTTTGGTATGCTTGACGATGAAAAGTCCCTCATCATTCCGCTCCACAAGAAGATAGCCGCTTTGATTGCACGTGAGCATGAAGCGCTCCTCCCCAACGCAAACCCACGCGTAATTGCTAATCTTGCGGACGATTCGATCCTCAGAAGTATCGTCAAGCAAGTCGTGGATAGAGCTGTACTCTGTGAAGGTGACGGTACTTCTTATCTCGGTCGGGCCAGATGGTGTGCCCGGCCGGATCTGGGAAAGCTCCTGCTCGCGAAGCTTTTCTCCCTCCTTGCGCTCCTTAATCTTCTTGGCATCTTCCGCAGAAGCTTGGTCCAGCACGACGTCGGGATCCAACCCCAGTAGAGTAGGCGTGGTGATGATTCCCGTTTCAAGCGTCGCAACCATGTCCATGATGTGGCAGTTCTCCTTCCCAGAGTGCAGACGCATCCCTCTACCAATCATCTGGATGAGCAAGTTCCGCGATCTCGTTGGCCTGGCCAGAATGACACAGTCGATATTCGGAATATCAGTGCCCTCGGTGAAGACTCCGCAGTTCAAGAGCACCGGGTACTCCCGCCGCTTGAATGCATCGATGCGCTCAGCACGAATTTTATTGGGGGTGTCGCCGGTGACATATCTTGCGTCAATGCCGTGCCTGCGGAAAGTTGCCGTCAAGTCTGTCAAATGTGCCAAGTCAACGCAGAATACCAGAGTAGAGTGCCTATCGCTGGATTTCGCTAGCCATGAACGGACCGTGATCTCGTTCGTCTCGTTCGTGTTGATCGCTTCCGACAGCGAAGCGGTGTGGAAGTCACCATTGGCTCCGAGCTTGACCTTGGAAATGTCGGCCTTGGAGGCAACCGTAGTGAAGATTACGTCGGACAGCCACTTGTCTTCGATCATCTGGACATAATCCTTGTGATAGACAACGTGGTCGATAACGGTGCCCAGCTTCTTTCCATCGAATCTTGAGAAGGTCGCTGAAACTCCGACCAGAGCAGTGCTCGATTCCGTCTGGCGTCTCAGCCCGAACCATTCCAGGACTTCCAGGTACTGCCTAGCCACAATGTGGTGGGCTTCGTCGACCAGAACGAGCTTGAACCTTTTCGGATCGAACTTTTCGATTCGATCGCCAGACATGATGCTCTGGACCGAGGCTACAGTGATGTCGGCTGCGCCTGAAGAATGGACAGGGCCCATCTCCACATCAACCGTCTTCTCCGGATAGGCATTTGTGCAGTGACGAGCAGCTTGTTCGACAAGCTCTCGGCGATGGGCTAGAATGAGTGTCTGCGTCGCATCGTCGTTCGGAGGCGGGACCCGGTCAATCAGTTGGGTGAAAATGACCTGGGCATCGTCAGCGACGCTCTATTGGAGCCCGGCGGCTGCGCTTACAGTCTTCCCACTTCCGGTTGCTAACGAGACCCCGAGTCGCTTGTGACCTTTCTCTAGGTAAGCGAGGACGCTTTGAATGCATTCCTCCTGGTAATCGCGCAACTGTATCCCGGACCTCGTTATCGGTGGCGGCGGCGGCGCAGGCGAGTCTGACACCGGAGGCTCGTCGGCGGGTACAGCGCGGGCTGCAGTCGTGGCATGTCGGATGCCAATGAGCCTGTTCCAGGACCGGGGCCCGTAGACGATACCTTTCAACGCATAGCGCGAAGTGCGGAGCATGGGATATGGTTTAGAGAGAGTGCTGAGAGGGATGGAAGTTCCGCGTCGCGTCGCGCGGCGCTGACGTTGGTCTGCGGGAAGACGCGCCACTGCCGGCGCCTGCCGATCGACTTCCAATCCTCCAGCCCCTCAAACTATAAACTCGACCACACAATCACAGCTTGGTTGATAGATGCGCATGAAACGTGTAATATGGCAACACTGGAGACTGCACTGCAAGCCGACACTCAACAATACCTCAACAAGCATGCCATCTTTACTAACGGAGAAAAGAGCAGCCTATCTGGGCTCGTCTATCCCCGCCTCTATTTCCGGCTTGTAGCGCTTATATGAATCTTTTCTATAGGAACGTTTCCGAACCCGTCTGCCGATTTGTCGGCTTTTCGGTAACTTGGCCGGCTAGGAGCTCTACTACATCATCATAAGTGCTAGAGCTGCCACCCGTCTCTGAAGACGACCCTGGACGCAATAATGAGAGGTGTTCGTATCGAAAAGGGATGCCACACTCGACGTCAATAGGCATCAAGCCTTGTGCCCCTTCACACAGCATTCACGCATTCACTGGAATTCGAACCGCAAACCACGCTACCCGCTCGCTCCACAATCAAACGGCTCAAGACACGATGCTTAGCAGGAAGCTTGAGGGTGCCAAGATTGACGATGCGGAGAAGGCGAGGGGGATCGACCCGAATGCGGTGCCATGTCGTCATGTTGCAGGCCGCTAAGTGCATTACACAGCGAATCGGTAAGATCAGAAGATACAAGAGCAATTGGTGTCGCTCTACCGCGGGGCAGCACAGTTGAATCCCAAGCAATTCATTCTGGACAATCCTCCTTCTTCCGTCTACCCAAACGAGACCATGAAATCCTTCGCGCTTGCTTCGATAGTCTCTCTCGTCTGTGGCCAAGTCAGCTACCAGGACGGCTCTGGTACCATTCTACGCACGGACAACGGGACATATGGACCGCCGTTGGAGGAGTTTCATTATTACTATGACCAATGGCCCATTGGGCTTGCCGTCTCAAGCACGGGCAGGCTGTTTGTCTGCTACACACGCGGCGAGTATGCCTACACGCTCGGTGAAGCAGTGAACAAGACCGCAGAGGCCCCATACCCGTCGGCCGAATTGAACCTCCCCGTCTCTGCTCTCAACACGAGCTACAACGGCATCCCCTTCGGCAGCGCCGATTCCGACGGACTCATCAGCGTGCAGGCGCTGTACATCACGCCCAAAACAGCAACCCGCGACGAGACGCTCTGGGCGCTGGACACGGGCCGGCCGTCCATCACGAACTCGCAAGGAGGAGTCACGGTGCCGTACGCCCAACCGGGCGGCGCGAAGCTGGTCGGCATCTCCCTCGCCAACGACTCCATCTACCAGACCTTCACCTTCCCCGCCGACGTCCACTACCCGGACAGCTACATGAACGACGTCCGCTTCGACCTCCGCGCCGATACGACGCCCGGCGGCGCGGGCGTCGCCTACATCGTCGACTCCAGCGACGAGGGGCGTCCCGGCTTCATCGTCCTCGACCTCGGCACCGGCGAGTCGTGGCGGCGCCTGACGCAGGATCCGTCGGTCCTCCGCGTCGACGGCGACGTGCCCAGCTACCAGGGCCACCCCTTCTACCAGCGCAGCGTCGGACAACCCGTGGGCCACCTGCGCGAAGGGCTCGACGGCATCCAGCTCTCGCCGGACGGCCGGACCGTCTACTACTCGCCGCTGACGGGCGACTATCTCTACTCGGTGCCGGCGGCCAACCTGCTGGCGCGCGACGCCGACGACCCGCTGGCCGAGCG
Source organism: Lasiodiplodia gonubiensis (assembly GCA_009829795.1). NCBI lineage: Eukaryota > Fungi > Ascomycota > Dothideomycetes > Botryosphaeriales > Botryosphaeriaceae > Lasiodiplodia > Lasiodiplodia gonubiensis. The sequence continues at coordinate 10,414 of RHKH01000272.1, forward strand.
CGCGGCCAAGAACAACGTGTCGAATCTCGGCCAGCGCGGCGGCAACGCCAACGGCTTCGAGGGCGACTCCAACGGCCTGGTCTACCAGCTCGTGCCCGAGCACAACGCCGTCTACTACTACGACCCGCGCGACCTGCAGACGCACGCCTGGGTGCGCGACCCGCGCATCCTGTGGCCCGACTCGGCCAGCGTGGCCGAGGACGGCTACTTCTACGTCAACGTCAACCAGCTGATGTACCAGCCGGCGTGGAACGACGGCGAGGATCGGAGGGTGCACCCGGGGGCCGTGTTGAGAGCGAAGCTGCCGAATGGTGGGGGCAAGATCATGGGCGTGTATTGAGAGCGTAGTTGGTCACTTGTACATGCGTATGGAAAGAATTACTGAGGCAAAAAGCAGAAAAGTTGTGTGGAATTTTGAAGAATGGCTATCTGATTGATTTAGGCCAGGCGGCGCCTCTTGAGACCGCTGCCGCGCTTGTCGTCGTCCTCCGTGAGTTCCTCCGTCCACTGGAGCTTGCGGCTACCCATGTACTGGACCTCTTCCTCCTCCTGCTCATCATCATCCAGCGAGATGACAGGGATCTCATCCTGTTCGAGGGGATTGTAGTTGGGAGAGGTTGCTTCGAAGCGCGGAGACGCCGGTGCGTAGCTTGGGGAGGGTGGCGTGTAGTTGGGAGAGGTCGGCACGTAGCGTGGAGAGGGCAGTGGTCTGTACTTGGGGGAGGTCGGCTCAGATCGGACCTCTTCGGCCAAGGTGCTCGAGCTGTTGTCTCCGGCATCATTGCCGCTTTCGGTGTTGCCGTGATAGGCATCCTTGAGGTTCTCGATGTTCCTTTTGATCTTGACCTTGAACTTGCCCAGGTCTAACATCATGGTCCATTCTTCCTGGATTGATGGTCAGCGAACTGCGTCCAGAATATATATACGAGCGAAATTTACCTCGAAAACGCGCCATTTGCCATCCGGTAACTGGTCAAGACTGTGCGAGATGGCGTCTCTGAGGGAGTCCATGTCCTCCACGAGGCGGCGTCCGTACTTCAAGATTTCTTCGTTGGTGAGTACGGGCATGATGGGCAGAGGAATAAGGCAATGGACGAAGAGCGATCTTGGAGCAGAAGAGGCCGAATATTTATGTCTTCTACTAAATGAATTGTCTATTGTGAACAATAGCTCAATGCTATTGTTGCGGATGTGAATGCTTTAGGTGGGCGCCTGCCTGGTTGCCTTGGCACGTGAAAGAGTCTACTATTGTAGGTGACCATATATTCATCATCCTTGGGCATGTGAAGCTATTGTCCGGACACAAACGTCGGATTAAAAAATATACAAACACGTCCGGAAGTTAGCTTCAACTACCCACGCAAGCTCGGTAATATTCTTTTAACAATAGTAAGATAGTGCAAAATAATGGCTCTTATGGTGACTGCGGCGAATGCTGGAATATAATGGCAGCGGGCATTGAAGCTGAGTCTTATCGGAATGGAACAAACGTATCCAGGTACTAGGCATGGTAGCAAGCCATGACAAGCCTGTAGCTATGGGAAAGTGAAGCATGCTTATTGGCCCGTCCCGCCGATTCTCATTGGAAGGTGCCTTCTGGCGGTATCTGCTTGATTCCATCGCTTGGCCATGATAACACAGACCTGCCAGGCACCTTCCTCACCTGCCTCTGGCTGTGGACCCCAGGCCATACCCGTGCGCGCGTGCTTCTCTACCATCCAAGCCCTTTTTATACCCACTCCTTCCGAGCCACACCCATCTTCCTTCTACACCTCCGCAACCATGACCGAGGAATCACCCGCAAGTATGCCTCCTCAGCCCGAAAACGCCTCGCGACGTATTACCGTGCTGACAACCACAGGTGAGAGCCTAGCAGTTCAACCCGCCACCATGGAATCCACGCCGGCCTCCGACGAGACGGCCGACAAGCGCACCATCCTCTTTCTCGGCTTCCACGAGGACGCCATCGAACACATCAAGGTCCCCGCCTGCCTCACAAGCCGCGCGCGCGTTGTCTGCGCCACGAACCCGGCCACCGCGTACGCCCATCTCGCCGCGGCCGTCAAGCCGTCCGTCATCTTGATCGCCGACAGCGCCCTCAGTCACCTCTTCACCCCCAAGCAACACCTTCACAATTTCGGGACTTGGGGTTATGACCCAGTCAAAGTCGAAGAGCAGAAGCAGTATGGCACCTTCCTTAGCGACCTCAACGCCTGGGTCCGCGGCGGCGGCACTGCCGTCTTCTGCGGGACCTTCAGCAGCAACGCGCTCCTGTCGGACATCACCGAGCTCTTCAGCACCGCCTTCGGCCTGCCTTGGAAGGCGTGCTACTACCACCGGTCGACCTTCATGCTGCGAGCCCGGAGCCTGCGCCGTCTGAACCCGGCGGCCACGCTGGCGCTGCTGTGCAGCGTCAAGGCCGTGCACCTCATCGACGTCGAGGAGAAGGACCGGATGTACGTGCCGCGGAGCGACAGCCGCATCGAGAGCTTCTGCTTCCCTCCCGAGCCGATCGACCAGAACGAGACGCCCGTGGCGTGGGCCGACGTGGGCGAGGGTATGGTTGGGTATATTGGCGACATAAACTCCGAGAAGGAAGGCGAGATGGTGCTGCTGGCCATGTGCGGGATCTAGGGCCTGAAAGCGTTCCGGTCTCTTCTTCGTCGAACTGATTAGGCATGGCTGCATGGCGCTGTCGAAGGTTGCGGATTGCTGCGTCAAAGTGCCTTTCGAGTTCCCAGGAGTATTCAATCGAGCGGACCATCGGATCATCCCAATCCTAGATAGAGTCTGTCAAGAGCATTATCTGATAACCTCCCTGTTGCTCAGTAATTCAGCGCCAAGAGTCGTTCTCGTTCAAGACCCAGCCACCCGTGAGAGCGCAAGCCTCCTGGCTGTCCGACTCTTGGGGCCGTTATATTGCATGCCACCAACCATTTACCGTCCAATTGTGTTTGATTTGTCCCTTTCGAGTGTTTCCGACTCATTGAATCGCGTCACTAGGTATCGTGCATAGCGGTGTGGAAGGTTCGAGGAGCTAGGATGCCAGGCTTGAGCTTTCATCAACGGCCATTGCGACCCGGACAAACTGTAATATCAGCATATTGTTAGCCTTTTCATCTTCGTGAAAAGAAAAGCGGCGACTTGCCAAACTCTCGTCGCTATAGAACCGCGGCTTCATGAAGGCATGTACACAATCGTAGTCGGAGGATGCAGAGCTAGGTTGCCCCAAGGCCCTGGAAAGTTTGGACGTGCTGGGAGCTAACAGGGGCCCAAGGGAAAGAACAGCCATTTTTGCGAATGTTGCGAAGCTCGCATACCGTCCTCTCGTACCGGGGCGGTTCAGAGGGTCCAAGCTAGGTAGCAATGGCCTAGGGGACCAAAGTAAGTAGGCCAAGAGCGGACTGCGCAAACGTTGAGCGACCAAGAAACGAGCGAAACAGTGGCTCTACGACTTGCGAAAGAAAATTTCTGGGTGATGGCTATTGCTGCGAGGTTGTGGTTGTCCAGTGGATCCTGCCTGTCTCTGCCCTAGTCACAACGCCTTCCCCGAGGTCCTGGTCCATGAGGCGAGAAGACGCGGACGGCGGGGTGATTTGATTCGATTGCCACATGGCCTCGGTTTGTTCCAAGAGCCAATTCGCACCGGCCGTCATGATTGCTGGAATCTGGGTCGCTCGCAAAAACGCTTCCGCGCGACGGTTGGGTTCTCATGCGCCATCGTTGGTTCCAGTCATAGAGGGAGCTCACAACCGGCGCTCCCCAAATGGTCTCAACGTGCTTGAGAGGTGGCTTGAGAAAGAGACTGTCGTGAGACCCTGTCCTTGAATTGGGTCACCAGGCAAACTGGTGACAGGCGGCTAGGCGCGGCGACGGGTACAACGGTGTCGGCGTCTGACCACGAACTCCCCAGTTCCGATCAGCAGCAGCCTCCAACCAGCGATGTTCGATTCAAGCTGTGACCTTATCGAAACAGTGGATCGCTTGGATAAGTGGGGCGGACTGGTAGTGCTTATTGAGGGAGTAGGGAAGCAATGTGGTCAATTTCGAGCGAAGAGCGGGCATCAGGAGCAAATGAAAATGGACGATGTGGGCATGACGTTGTCATCTAGGAAGGAAGTCACAAGAGAGAAGGAGCCGAAGGAAGAGATGGCGGTAGTCGCGGCAACGACTAATCCGAGAGGAGCAAGGCTCCCGCCGTTTCATTCAGGCACCAGCTGCCCACGCCACACCCACACCTCAGTCTCGGATCATCGCACTTCTTCATTGCCGACTAATTCCACTGATCTACACCAGCATTGCCTATTTACATGCGCCCCTCTCCACTCGGGAGAAAGCTCACTCGCTCACCTCCACCGCAGGACTTCGGTCGGCATTACTTCCGGCGTATTTAAAGTGCTGAGCGCAGCAGCTCCCGATATTCGACTGGGATCCTTCTCGTCAGGGCGGGTACTCGCTGTAAACCGTTTGGATCGTTGAGCTTCAACTTCAAAGGAAATCGTTCGCCCCCAGCAGTCCACGTCTTCCACGTCGCTATGCCGTCCTCGAAATCTGGTTCCCCTTCCATTACCAAGGTGCCGTCCGCCCTTCCCGGGTACTCTTGACCCACTTCGTTGATGTAGAGCTCCATTTCTCGAAAGCAGCCCATACTCCGAAGCTCTTCAAGGACCGCCCACCAAGATGGCACATGACGATTCTGGCTGAACAAAAAGCAGCCACAGAGAAGCAGCTTTCGGAGACAGTGCTTGTTCCTGTGTAAGAAACTAAACAACTCCAAGTCGGTGAATGAGACATCGCAGAGGTGTATTTTCCGCAGCCGCTTGAAAGTCAGGTCTCGCAGCAGGTAGCACCCTGACGAAAACGTCCAGTGGTTGACGAAGTCCAGGTACACTTCCTGCAATGACTCACTTCCACATCGGAGAAAGTCGTTCAGCCCTTGATACCTGAAAGCTAAGCGCTCAGCGTTGCTCACAGCTTCAGTGACCAGGCGAAGGACTTTCAGATTTGCAGAAAGTCCTTTCAGCCGCATCATGTCAGGGCCGTTCGTCAGAAAAATTGCTGACGACATCCCTTCTCCGCAATCACAGCAATCTGGATGAAGTCTGCTTCCCGGGATTACGGAAAATTCGGATACCTCTTTGAGCCTTTGCGTTTCTTCGAGTATCCGAAGAATTGACGAAAGCTCCCGAAATGGCGACCTTATTGGTTTAGAGTGGAAACAGCTTACAATCCCCCCAGCTGCCCGCCTTGCTAACCACTCTTGCCAGTCCATACTTGTTGTTGCCATCCACTAGAAAGTATTAGCTTTACAAGGCATTGCTTCGGATTGTCGGGGTAAACTTACCCCGTCGAGGGTGTTTCCAGAGTTCCCCAAGTCAAGGATCTCGTGTAGCTCCTGATCTAAGTTCATCCAGCCTGCTCTCGGAAGGATTTCTGCTAGAGGAATGAGACCTGGTACGTCAGGTATCATTTTTTCCCATTCCCTCGTGTTCCACGAGCGAGTTGGTAGCTGATATGGTCTAACAGGGCCATCAGGAGCATTCCCGTTATCCAGTTCTAGAACCATGCTCGTCATGACGATGCGCTCAACTCTCCACCCCGACATGAGAGCTTTCCGAAGAGCATGGGTGGCTCGGTTTGTTCTCCAGTTGTCGATGTGTTTCTGAGCAAGTGGATGAAACCAACTCAAAAATTCTGTTGCAGCTTCCATCCGTCGGTTGGTAATCGCATCAACGTCTCCGCCGCATTCCTCTGTTGCCTTCTCATACCACTTTCTGCTTCTTTCAGAGTCAAGGATGTGCCCCTTGTGTCTTGGATCATCACGGAGACAATTTGGTGGATGCTGGGTGATCAAGCCCCAAAAGCAGTTGGAATCAAGGAGGTCTGGGTTGAATGTGCTTATATCGAAAACCAGTTCCTTGGCGTGTCCTCTGAGCTTAGGATGGCTGGTAAGTCGCTCGAAACAGTCGATGTCGGTTGGATTGTGAGAAAGATGAACACGGTCAAATAAGAATCTGCATATATCAACAGCTGATTCACTCTGCTAACGCCTCGAGGAGAAGTATACCTAGCGGCCGCTACCCTGAAGACGCGGGAAACACGGCACACGTTATGGAGATGCTCTTTCTCCGTGACGTGCTCGCAAATTGCATCTACAAGCTCGGCTGGGAGGTCCGATAGTGTCGCCATGCTTGAATTTCCCGATTCGCCTGGGATAACGGTCAGTGCCTCTTGAATTGAGCTGGGCAAGCTTGGCTAACTCACGTAGATTCCTGGGTCTTCACGGATAATGGACTGCTGAAATGGGCGTCTCCTTTCTGGAAAGCAACGACGATTGAGCTTCTATGTTGAAGAACTATGGACTTCGCCGGGTTTAAATATCCCAATGGCCCCCTCAATGCGTTGGAGATGACCCCTAGCTCTGGACTGAAGGATACTTCCACCAGTTTCCCGGTGACCTTGATGGAAGAGTACCCTCGCCCGCAAGGAGTCCTCTGCGCTCTTGCCTCGCGGATGCAAGTCGATCCCAACCGGTGCGGCTAACGAGCGCGGCTGAATTCTTGGCGTCATTGTCACAGCCTATCAGTTTTTGACACAGAAGCGCGGAAGTGACTGTTGTTGCACTATGAGGCTGCATCGCGTCTCAAGCGCCGAAAGCAAGGCGGCTTTACCTCATCCTCCGGCGTCTTCTGAGGCTTTGTCTGTCTGTCAATCGAGCAACGTGCGTGTACCTGTCGTGTAACGCGTGGGTCTTGCTCAAGTCCCTTCCCGAAGCATGTATGTACAATGTGGACATACATGTAGCACCGGGATAATGCAGGGGCGCGTTGTCAATCCGGACGCTGCCGACCCTGGTCATGACAGCTTGCGCCCGATCTGAGTAACGTTTGCGGTGTCTTCTTACCTCATCGCGAGATTCTTCCCCAGGGTTCCAGATCTTGAGCACCAAAGTACGCCAGGGATTCTGCCTGCACTTGCATGCTGTACACAAGGTGACGTTTCTGCATTTTAACAGGCGCCACGGTCCTGGGGCATGATCGGCACGTCTTTGCAAGGAAGTTTTCCCCGGTATCCCTGACCTGATCATCAGCGCTTGCACCATGGTTCAGCCGGCTGGATCTAGACACCAGGGTACTGGCCGAAGGCGACAGCAGGTGTTACACAGCGCACTCTTGCAACTCCGAGTTAACTCCTGTCAAATGCCTGGGTATCGTGGACTACGGTGAAGCCTTGTCCAACTGTCACGAAGGCTGACGCTAATGGCCTAACATTTACGTGCTGGTTTCACGGGTATAGCAAAAGATTGCGAGGGGTCATATGTTGGTAGTTGTATGATGTGGGATCACAGACAACTCAATGCTCAAGCAGCGGCATTCGCCTCTCCGAGATCCCAACAAACGGCTAATGATCACATTTTGGATTTCCGCCATCTGACCGCTACTACATCCTTTGACAGCTGACGAGGCGTACTTACTGGACGGATGAGATGGCTTACCCCGGTAAGACGGCCGATATTAGCGCACTAGCTGTGCCGCAGTGGCAATGTGACGGTACTCAATGCACGACGTGCAGGTAAGCCAACAGCTTTCTGACCCAGATGGAGATAGCGTGAAACTGCACGAACGCCTTATACTATGTGGTTCGCACATCTTCGGTCGAATCGAGGCTTCCTTTCGAAAGGGGTGCTTCGTCGCTACCCGCTCGGCTCTCCTGAGCTCCATGGTAGCGACCGCCACTTTTCCAATGCTAGAACAGCTGAAATCTAGTGCTCTCAAAGAGCTGAAATGACTCTGAAGCGCAGGCCACCAGAAGCTCACAGTTCGACAGGCTGCCTGCAAATGACGAAGTCATCGCCGCCACTGAGTGCATGGCATTTGCCTGACCAATAAACATGCATGAATCTGCGCTCACGTACTCGCGATTCTTTATTTCCGCCCGAGGAAGCGGCTAATAAACTTGGAAGCAAGGCATTTCGTCCTGAATTCACGCAGATAACATTCGATATTTACAGGCACATCTGACCGCCTTCTCTGCAACCAGGGTTGTCCTGAGCCTCCAACTGCAAGAAGCCCCCCACAGAACCCCCCACGGGAAGATCGATGGCTGCATATTACTCATTACAGCTAAGACCTACCCATCTCCGAACAGACGATTTTTTTTTTAGACGGTCGAGTAGCAACAGAGTGTATCCACTCGAGAGATACGTGCTGCAAGTCCCCAATCCTTCGTTATCCAACCACTCCTGAAGAAGTAGTCTCACCTTGCTGCTCACGGATGCATGGCTTACCGCGCGCTTTTTGCGATTTCGGACGAGCGGATTCATAATGGGAAAGGCCAACAAGCGCGTAGCCAATCCGCCACCGCTCGGCGCGTAATTAAGCGATTCCGGGGTCCTTATTGGCGGGGCGCACGGCCCGGCGGCAGCGTATATTAAGGATGCTGGCAAGTTGCAGACTGGTGGGTCTCTGAGTTGACTACAGCAAATGCACAATGGCTGCACTGCCATCTCACTCTCTCGTGGAGAGGTCCAATCGACTTTTTGTCAGGCCACATTGGAAAGGAAGCGCCCTCCTCACGAAAAGCGATGGCCCGACGATCTGGAGATTGATGAGGACTGCCTCGAGCTCGATCACAAATCCACCATCGATCCTCACAACTCGTGCAACCCTTCCTTGGGCCCTAAGTCTCCGTGCCTGTGGCTGATAGAGTCTAAACGTCATGTGCCTATATCTCCCGCAGTTCCGAAATCGGGAGGGCTCCTGTGCGCCTAGCTGACCCTCTCCCCCAGTCCTAGTGCTAGTCTCCCCGCTCACTTCACTTCCTTCCTACCCTAGAACACGGGATTCTTGCCGCTGGGCCGAACTTCTTTCCAATTGTCACTACTCAATTCCACACACCTGCCAAGGTCCCGGGGTAGAGGGAGCACTCACCATCCGATAGTTCCATGGCTTTCTATCATTGCGTGTCAGTTCCACTGCATACCATAACTTTCACTCTCCACTCGATTCCGAGAAGACTCACGATACTTCTACTCACCGCAACTTTCCGTACCAACTTCACCTGCTGCTAGTAGCGTCACTGTGCTTGGCAGCCACGATCCACCTCCGTCTGACGCACTGTCCTCTGCCGGCAAAATCCTTAGGTACGTTGTACAGTAGTACCCTGAAGTGAGTCACGGCTCGGATTCAGGTTTCTCCGGATGCTTGCGTCTCGCACGTCAGAAACACTCCCCTGCCAACCAGCTCACAGTGATTGCCAATGGCATCCCCCCTGCTGCTCATACTCAGCTATTAACGTCTTCCCTCAACATCTGGAGCCATCTTATCTGCATTGCAGTAGCCGCATCATGCATGGCGATATCCAGCTTCCGCGTCCACTCAAGTCTATGCGCGCACGTACACTCAGGGGCAAAGCGCCCAACTGAAGGCGACCCCATTGCAGTGACAATTGGCCTGATCAGCAGGAGTATGGAACAGGATGAGCAACCTGGAAGAGATTATGGCAATAACTATGGACGTTGAAGCGAAAGAAGGACGTATGGCGGTCCGCAGAGCGTAAGGCAAACGACCGGCGGGCAGGCATCCCGTCTGCACCCCTTGTCAACTAGTCCGCTATCCATGGCGCAGCTCAGCTCCCACAAGCTTCCACACCTGCAAAGTGCACGCCGAGTCAACAAGGATGGTCATGTATGTATGTTGACGAAGATGGCCGGAACCTCTAATGCTAACTTGCATCACATACTTCGTACCCATACAACACCCACACCAGCCAACACGGCAAGGGATTTGCGAGCCGTCATATCGGAATAGATAGCATCGGTGATCCATTTTCGATGTCCCTCACATCCGCGTGTTGGCCAGCTATTCTGTCGCACGCAAGCGGTCCGTTACCGCCTTCCAGAAGCTTTTGCCTCCCCCCAGCCAGGTCTAGATCCACATACCGGTTGCCTGCCTCTCAGCCTCAGCTTTTTTCAGGCAAAACGCCGCGCCATTCGCCGCCACCTCCGCTCTCCTGTACCTACCCGGCCGTTAATCCCTGCATACCATGCAAACTTCCGCGGCATGGCAAAACATTGCCTTTCCGGGACCCTCACGCAGGCTGCTCTTTCAGGCCCCCCTGCTACTGCGCCGCCGGCCATGGCCACCCAACTTCTCCCCCCCACCCCCAAACTAACGGCATCGGGCGACCCATCGTAGAGTAAGGCGATTGGTTTATTTGTCCCGCGGCGAAGACTCGGAGCCAGATCCGGAGCCCAAACCTTTTGACGGTCGGGAAAGGAGATCAAGGCGGGAAACATGCCTTATTCCCGTTTTCCTGCCGCTCTTGAATCGGGACGGGGCTTGCTGCGGCTCAAACTCGTCGCCCAATCGGAATTCCTACAATAGAATCAACATCAAGCACAGCAACCGGGGCTCTTGAGTATTCAGTGGTGGTATGGGCAATGTCGCGACGCCACTCCAAAGGGTGTTGAGCAGATGTGCGCATGCACACGCTCTCTTGTATTCTCCCCATCCTTAATGCTCAGTTTTCTCAGCAAGAAATGCATAATTGTAGCCCGCTCTCAAAATGCATATTTCGACAGTGACAAACGAAATACCTTTGGGCAGTCCACAGCAACTGACCTGACACTACAACAACGCACCTACCGGTCACAGCCTCAAAGACATCCGATTCCACTCTCTCGCAACCCCCTGCGGTGAACACTTCGAACTTGGAGACATCCAGGAGAAAGGTGCAACACCAACATGAAGACACACACACACACATACCCTCCATCTCAATCAGCCGCATCCCTTCCCTTCGCCAAAACCACCCCACCCCCCTTCTCCAGCCAAAAAATACACGAAAGGGCACGTATGTGTACCGCCTCCAGTAGCACAAAACACAGGGCGTAACGCCTGCACCACTACTACCGACAGACCTCGCTTGATTCTGTGTGTGTATACCTCGCCGCCGCCGCCGGCGTTCTCCGCCCTTCTTTGTCGGGTTACCGTACTCCCTTGCTTTCCGCTTGTTTTCCACCTCTTCCCTCCCCCCTCCCCTCGCACCCCCCTCCATTCTTCACCCCAGACTCTCTGTCTGTCTGTCTTCCGCAATCCGCCTGTTTCCTTTTTTTTTTTGGCTGCCTTCAT
>RHKH01000129.1:0-97633 GCA_009829795.1 Lasiodiplodia gonubiensis
GGGGTCGGGGGATTGCTGGGGGAGGGAGGAGGGGTTAGTGTGTGGGGTGGGGGGGAGGACGGGTGGCGGACGTACGAGGAATGTCTTGCGCGTGTCGGAGATGGATATCATGTCGTCGGGGTGCAGGCCGAACCGGTGGAGCACCCGCGCGACCGTCGGCGGCGGGTTCAGCGGCAGAACGACGAAGTAGTCACCTGCAGGCCGTGAGCAACGCCATGAACGGAAAGGGCAGACTCACCAGCTGAGTAGTGAGTGTCGTGCGGCAGCTCGATCTCGACCTCTCGCTTCTCCAGCCCAACCTCCTGGCCTCCCAGCGACCGCGCGCTCTTCACCACCGCCCACGACATCTCCTTCCCACCCAGAATCACCGGGATGTCGTGTTTGATCACCTCCGCCCGCAACGCCGCCGCCGCTGCGTGCGTCTGCGCCCCACCGCCGCTCTCACCCGCCAGACTCTTCCACAACTTCTCCGTCCAGTTCTCCCACTCGTTCATGCAGTCCTCCTTCACGTCCGCCCAGCACGGCTCGACGACGGCCTTCCCGCCGCGCTCCCGCATCCGCCGCTCCACCAGCTTCGGCACGCGCTGGTACGTCGACACCCACTCGCTATTCCCCACGCCAAACACGGCGAACCGCACCCCCTCAAACGACGGCGCCGCATCGCCTCCGCTCTGCAGCCACGCGACGAACTTGGCCGCGTTGTCCGGCGGCTTGCCTTCATAACTCGACGTCACCACGACGACCGGCTGGTCTTTCGTGACGTTCTCGGTGGCCTGGTCCAGCGTCATCACCTCGGCGTCGAAGCCGAAGCCGGGCGCGTGCGTCGCCAGGTCTTCGGCGAAGGCCTTGCACGTCCCCGCGTTGGAGCCGTACAGGATCGACATCTTCTGCGCCGGCAGCGCCGCCCCCGCTGCTGGCCTGCCGCCGTGGACGGAGTCCTGCCGCGTCTTCTGCCCTGCGCCGCCCATGTCGGATAGCCCGACCATCGGGCCCTTGGCGGGGCGGCGGCGGACTTTGATGAAGAACTTGTCGGGCTTGATGGTCAGGGTGGCCTTGTTGACGAGCACGTAACTCGGGTCATCCATCTCGACCTGGAAGCGCTGCAGGATGAGGGCGACGTTGATGAGCATCTCCTGCTCGGCGAAAGCCCTACCAATACAACTGCGCATGCCGATGCCGAACGGCTTCCACGCGTCCGGCGGCAGCCGGTCCATGTGCAGCATGCGCTCCGGCTTGAACTCCGTCGCGTCCTCGCCCCACACGGCCGGGTCGCTGTGCAATCCGCGCAGGTTGATCACAATCGCGTGGTCGGCCGACACCGCGTAGCGCCCGCCCAGCACCGTGTCGTGCTTGGCCCGCCGCTGGACTTGGCCGATGGGCCCGTTCAGCCGCAGCGTCTCCTTGAGGCAGGCGTCGACGTATTTCAGCTTGTCGAGGTGCTTAACCGTAATCGCGTCGTCGCCGAGCACCGCGTCGACCTCCTGCTGCGCCTTGTGGAGTTTGTCCGGGTTCTTCAGCAGGTTGTAGAACAGGTACGACAGCGTGCCGCTGGTCGTCTCGTGGCCGGCGATCAGGAACGTGACCATCTGGTTGCGGATGTTCTCGTCGTCGAGTTTTTCTCCTGTCACCGGGTCGGCGCTGTTGAGCATCGTGTTGAGCAGGTCGTTGACGTCGGGCTCCGGGTGCGCTTTGCGCGAGGCGACCAGGTCGTCGCACAGCGCGTGCATCGCCGCGATGTTGTCGGCCAGCTGCTTGTTGGACCAGAGTCGCAGCCGGTTCTCCATCTGCGTGCGGTTGGCGCGCTTGCCGCTTTCGAGCAGCACGGCGGCCATCTGCGCCGCGAACGGGTGCATGTGCTCGGCGTAGAAGTCGTTGAAGCGGTAGTTGAAGGCGCAGAGGCCGATCGTGTCGAAGGCTAGTCTGTGCAAAGGACGTTAGTATCGTGGCATGGCTGTAAGGCGTGGGCGACACGTATCGTGAACTCGTCGCCCGTGTCGATGGCGCGGGTGGGCCCGAATCTGTCCCACCGCAGGATCAACTGCGAGGCGATGTCGAGCTGTTCCGGGAACATCTTGCGAACCCCCATTGGTCCGAACACCGGCATGAGCGTCCGATGCGCCTTCCACCAGTTCTGTCGTTGCGTCAATAGCCTGTTCAGTTGGGTTTGGAAAAATGTGACTTGCAGGTTCATGAGGGTATGCGGTGAAGAGTGCATCTTTGTTCAAAGCCCGCAACTCCTTCAAGCCCGCCGTAATCGCCTTCTCGAATTTCTCATCGTCCATGACCTCGTGCGCAAGTTCATAGCTAGAAACCACAATGACCCTCCTGGAGATCAGGTCGAGTTGGAAGATAGGTCCATAGAGAGCGTGGAGTCTCCAAAATGAGCTGAGGGGAAACGACGGATCGATTTCGGGCAAGTTCGCCAACATACCATACAGGTACGTCGGCGGCTGGGGGATTGGCTCCAAAGACATTGTGCCAGTGTTCACGTTTGTAATTCAATTGACAAATCCAGAGAGTGGCTGCGTATTTATGCCCGCGTTTGTCGGATTGAAGGTGTTTGGTATGCCGCGGTTCAAGGCGGCTTTGTTCTCTTCTAGACAACATGTAGTCTAGTCAGACCCTGAGTAAGTGCGCTTGCTGATTGCGTAAGGAGGCTGCATATCCGACTGTGCCGTCATACCACTTCACCAATCCCCGAATAGGCAACGTTGTGTCGACGGATCGAATCGAATGCTTGGCCAAAAGTTAAAATCTGCTTATAAAGACTCTATAGTGACCGTTAGAAAACAGAAGATAGCGTTGCACGGAACACTAAGCGTCGCGCTTAGGGCTACAGCCATGTACCGCAAAACACCCAACCCTTGCCCCGAATAGGCGAGGTGCAAAGCTGCAGCAACACTTCTATTGGCTATCCTACACAATCGGGTGGTCGGTTACATCACTTGAGCAGCACCACCATTTTGAACTACCGTAGCCCTCTTGAGGAAATGACAAGAAACGACGGTATGTTGTCCCGATAAAGCCCGTGGCAGTCCCGCCTTTGTCGGGATGATCGCGTGCCGTGCTTGTTGAGCCCGTTGGGGGAGAAACAGTGCCTGCATCAGCCGTCCAATGATGTCAGCTTCCAGCCCGCGGATGCGCGCGGATATCCACACGGCAGGCCGTCCACTAGATCCGTCTCGCAGGCAGTTCAGATATCGGTTTCGCATTGCAGTCGAAGGCTAGCGCGAAGGACAAAAAAGCTCTTGGACAACAAGAGAGTCAATTCATGTGGGTCGTTGAAGCTATCGTCCGGACGTAAATGAAAATTTTACACTGATACATAGAGTAACCGATCGCAACCCGTTCAGCCGAGCAAGAAGAGTGACAATCCTCCTTCACATATATGCTTCCTACGCGGCCCTTCCACCGAGAATGTGTGATAAACATGATCTAACGTCTATTACGTTCAAGTACGCTCACATCTACCAAGACTGGGCTATGTGCCCGTACTTCTCCATCGAGTTCAAGAAGGACCCCTATGACACTTCTGCCATCCGAAAAGGGGTAAATCAAATGACATGCACCGCTGTTCTCAGTCAGTACAATCGATGGAGGCTCCGATTCAACGCCGTACAAGCGCGCGAGGATCAATCTTGGACTTCTACATTCACGTCCGGACGATGGCTTCATCTACTCATACCATGAGCAAAATATCTTAATCATGCCGTGCTATCCTTTAGTTTTGATATACGTCTATTTGCTGCTGATGATATGGTTTTCATAAATCTCATGATAGGATAACGGAGGTGTGCAGTATTTCTTGCATATCCATCACCTCTCCCTCCATAATTCCGTGGACATAACATTCACCCACAAGGTGATACCTGCCACTGCGGACTTCGCGTATGACAAATGGGATGTGGCATCCAACAAAAACACAGATGATGTCTCCTACCCTTGAGTACTGAGGCAACAAGCAAAGGTATCTCTTTTCCGTCAAGCCCAGCCGTCGATTTCTCGTGGCTCGACGCACAGCATTGCGGATTTCCTGATACGTCTTGGCCGGAGCCCTCGTCTTCAGGTTCGCCAACTCAAGCTTCCCTTTCCCTGGAGGCCGGAGTTGGCGCTTCGAGTACGTTTGGTCAGTGAAGGTCGGATGGCCTCCAGTTGATTCGTCGAGCAGCAAGCTGAAGATCTCCTCAAACGATTCCGGAGCTTTCTGCCTGCCCTCTCCATCTTGCCCCGCTACGAGTGTATGCCAGAAAGCTTCGAAGAGCTTGCACCCGCTTGGGTACGGGGGACACCGCTCTGCCAGGTGCACCCAGGGAGTAAGCCATTGGTTAGCGCTCTGACAGTCTTCGATTGCAAGATCAGGGGTAGTGCAGACCGTCCCCAGATCTTTGACGACGTCGAACATCTTGCCCGGCACGAGCAGCTCCCGCCCCTCGGGACGGTACGAGAAACAAGGCTTCCACGTCCCTGACGCGTGGTAGACGGCAGCAGAGCTGGTGGAGAAGCCCAGCGAGCTCGTCTGCCGACTCGAGCTCCAATCCGGGACCCACGACGGCAAGCCTTGCCGAGCCTCATGATCGACACAGCAAAGCATGGGAAACAGACCTTGCACATCAGCCGTCAAGCAGTGCAGCGTAGCCGCGAAATAAACGTCGGCCGCCGTGACGCTCTCGTCGTAGCTGACTCTGAGATACCCGGGCCTGTTGCAGATGCCGAACAGCCCGTACACCTTGTCTCGCGGGTCCGCAGCGTGTGAGTTGCGCGTGCTAGTCAGCAGGCTGAGCAGCGACAGCTTGCCCTCAAAGGAATAGTAATGCTCGCGCTCGGCGCTCAGCACCTGCATTGCTTTCCACCCCGCGGTTTGGCCGCCTGCGTTCCCGCCACCGAAGGTCTCTTCGAGCCACGAAGCCATGCCGCTGCGGATCAGGCTGTTGAAGTTGTTGGCGAAGGCCTCCCAGTTCGTCCGGGTGCTGCCGCAGAGCATCCAGGGATTGTATGACAGGATCGCCTCCTGCACGATCCACAGCCGCGTGAACCATTCCCGGTGTATCAAGTCCCACAGGTGCCTCCAGATCGGGTCCTCGGCGTGTGGGAGGAATAGCCGTTGGAACTCGTCTGGCGGAGGCGCGTTGACTTCGAAGGCGAAGACGGTGCCGATGTAGTTGAGCAGCTTGAAAGCGTTGTCTGATCCCGGCGTTGCCTCGCCCAGCCAGATGGCGGTGTTGACCGCGTGTGTGTAGATCTTGGACATGAGGGCGACCTGGTGTTCTTTCTCGTAGTGGTTGCTCTGGTCTATGCAAATCTGGTCGATCCAGAGGTTGATGGAATGGGTTGTTTGGCGGAAATGCCTCAGCGCCATCTCGAGCGATCTCGTGATCGGGAGCTTGAAGCCGTCGCACTCAATGTATGTGTCTGTGGCTTGGTTCTGGTTTGAGCTTGGGTTCGAGCTTGGGTCCACCCAGGCGTAGCTGAGTGCCGTGTACCATACGGGCTTTTCCAAATTCTCGCAAGAAAGCGCGAAGCGCGTGCGGTAGGATGGCCGCTCACCATCTGCTATCAAGGCGGCGGAAATGCCATCTTGATACTCGACGGAGCAGTGGTGCAAGGTACCTTTCAGGTTGCCGTAGAAGTGCCCAGGGTGGAGTTCAAGGATGCGTATCTCATACCGGAGGTCGGAAAGGCGCTTGTGGGGGCCATGGGGTGGGTCCTCGGCTTTGGCAGTTTGGCTCTTCACCTGCGCCTGTGCGTTGTGGACCTTTCTTGCTTTTGTGGTTGCCCATGCGGCTATCTTGTCGGTGGGGGCCAGTTTTTCCAGCTGCTGTGGATACACGTTGGCAGCCTCGGCGGTGATACCGTCGGTGCGTGCAAACTCGAAAGTAGACTCTCGGGGGTCGTCTGGGGTTTTGTAACCTTCTGAAATCAACTTTGGGTTCCAGGATGACTGTTTGAATTTGACGGGGACTTTCCAGCTGGCTTCCATGGTCCGAAGTTCAGTGGATTTTTCCTGTGGTGGGAAAAGCTGAGCAGGATTTTTGAAGACTGATCTGACATGCGCCGGCTCAGCCTCAGATATGTATGTTTCAGCTGTGCGATATGTCTTGCCTCGACAGGTTGCGACCGTGTTCGTGTTACCACCCCGGCAAAACACCAACCAATGCTGACGCGGACGTGCTGCTCGATGCGTCGACCTGCATGTCCGTAGACAAGGGTAGAAATAGTTGCCTGATCTCTGGGAAAATCAAATATCGCACAATCCCTCAGCCCCCTCAAAGATTTCTCCACTCCTTCAGCCTCAGCTGCCTCACGCTCAAAGATGGACTGGCTTACGCTGGCATTCATCCAGACTATTCTCGCTGTTTTTGTGATAGGCGGATCCTCGCTTCTGTTCCCCGACAAATTCAGGTTTCTAAAATTGCGCGACCCACCTGTGATACCGAACCCAGATAATGTCAGAAAAGATTTGGCTTCACAAACTTTCCGACTGAAGGGCATACCGGGGACGTACAAGGGCCGCGCAACAACCAAAGAAGATGTCAGAGAGCTGGTTAGAAAAGACTTTGCTGTCGAGAAATCCATCGAGATTTTCGTAGAGTCTCTCGGGCGCAATCCGACCAGCAGATCAGAAAAGATCGCAACATTAAGCTTTTCGAAAACGCCATTGCGGTTGGCTGCCAGCCCCAAGTCTGCAAGAGCATTCCAAGGTGTCTCAAAGTCAGATCTCCGTTTGGACATCGACTTCTATGGCCTTACGCCTTTACATTCCCACGATGACCCTGAATGCGATCTTGAGTAAGTTGGTCTATGGCTCAAATTAAGCCATGCTTATTAACTTTGTCCAGAGTAGTTGCCCTGTCAGGACTGAACGGCCATGCATTTGGCTCATTCAAGCAAAGAGGTGGACCATTCATGTGGCTACGAGATGACCTCGCCCGTTCCTTGCCGGGAGCCCGTATCTACATCTACGGCTATGCATCTGAAATGCAAGGCAGCGATTCTTTTCAAACCCTCACTGATTTAGGGCTCACTTTTCAAGAGGAGTTGGAAGCTTTGCTTGATCCAGATGATGAGGTATGGTATCCGTCATGGTAGACAAAGTTTGGTATTAACAGACGGTGCAGAACAAGTCTCCGAATCCGCTGGTACTGGTCGGTCACAGTCTTGGGGGCCTCATTCTAAAACAGGTAAGCCTTCTTAATGAGCATGATGTTTGTTGAATGTTCTGATCAGCATAGTAGGCCTTGTGCGAGATGGCGAATAGCAAGGGGGTACCAGGGAAGGCAATCTTGAAATCGCTTCAAGCGGTTCTTTTTTTCGGCACGCCTAACCAAGGAATGGACATCACTTCTCTAGTACCAATGGTTGAAGGCCAGCCAAATGAGCCCTTTCTTCGCTCATTGGACTATGACTCCTCAGATTTGCGCCAGCAAGCCAAGCTCTGGGATCAGGCATTCGTCTTACGGGAAGGGGACATGCTGTCTGCGTCTTTCCTGATAATTTCGTTTTACGAGACAAAAGAGTCTCCCACAGCCATCAAGGTGGGTTCTCATGTCCCTTTTGTGGTTTTCCCTTTTCCTGAGAGAACTAACTTATGACAGGTCGATGGCAAATGGAAAATGGAGGGCCCATCGAAGAAATTGGTAGATCGACCCTCGGCAACTCATGGCCGGCCCTGGAATGGGGAGGAACAGCTTGTGAGAGCAATCAATCGGAACCATTCGGATTTGGTGAAGTTCGAGGCATCAACCGATCCGATATACCAAGCACGCGTTCTCCCATTGTTTAGAAAGTTTCATGAGACGGCCAAGAAACGTCAGTAGGAAGTCCCTGGAAATGAATGATTCGAAGTAACCGTTGTATTTTCTTAGGCTCTCCTATGCTCTTTCTATCACGTGCACGACAAGAAAATTTGCTCGCTTGCCGCTCTTCACTCTCATTCCAGGAGGAGCAAGTCCGCAATGGACAAATTGTGGTTGCTGAGAACGACACGTGCACCTGGTTTCCGGAGCATCCATCTTTTCAAGAATGGATGCGCAATGATCGAGGTCTTCTCTGGCTCCAAGGTCTGCCTGGAGCAGGCAAATCCACTATCATGAAGCACGCAGTGGAATGGGCAGAACGTGAACCCACCAAGAAGCCTGCCGTGGCAGCATTCTTTATCTACGGCCTTGGCATGGACTTGCAAAAGACGCTCCTTGGCCTTTACTGCAGCCTCATTCGCCAGCTCATCCCACAAATACCGTTCGCCTTTCTTTCTATGCTGTCTCACGTACCAGGCGAACCAGGGCCAAGAGCATGGGGCCCATTGAATCTTCAGGCGAACCTGAAATCAGCACTGAGAGAAGCATCGAAGACGCGCCAAACAGTTCTGTTTATTGACGCCCTGGATGAATTTTCCACGACGGAAATAGATACCTTACTGTCGCTTCTCGGAGACCTCTGCTACGACCAAGAAAATGCCGATCTGAAAGTGAACATATGCGTTTCTTGCCGATATCATCCGAACCTGTTCACACAAGGCGTTATTATTCGAGCAGAGGAAAACAATACCCAGGATATTGCCACATTTGTACGCCAGGAGCTGAGAGACCTCCCACCCAAAAAAAAGGTCCCACTGGGAGAATTCATCATCCCCAGATCAAACGGCCTTTTCCAGTGGGCAGGTGTTGTGTGCCAGAACGTGCGCGACCACCACAGATCAGGCAAACCACTCGAGAAGATCCTTCGGTTGATCGAAGACATACCTCAAGACCTACACGCACTGTACGAGCGCCTGTTCAAAGAGATGAGTGGGAAAGAGATGGAACAATCTCTGAAGCTGTTCCGGTGGGTAGGCTTCAGTGAGCGGATGATCAACCTTCGCGAGTTGCAGCACGCCATGGTCCTGGCTCCAGATATGGCAGAAGGGTTAATCGAGGAATACTCCACCAACGAGGACTTTCTGCACGACCTCGATGATCTCATCAACTCTGTCAAGTTCTACTCCAAGGGGCTCATTGGATTCGAGGCAGCTCATAGACTAGACAGGGACCAGGCTTGGGGAGAGCGAGTTCGGCTCATCCACGCATCGGTCATGGATTACCTTTGTGAGCGAGGCTTGGAATTCCTGGAAAGGACAATCGGCATCTCCAACACCGATCGCCCTGAAGGGAGTGCTCATTATTACGTCTCTCGATGCTGCCTCAGGTACATGTTCATGCGGGGAACACGTGAAGATTTCGACACAAAGCAGGAATCTTCCAGTCGTTTTCCCTTGGATCACTACGTCCAAAGCGCAATCCTGCATCATTTCAACAAAGCAGAAGAATACGGCGTTGAGCAGTTTGGGCTTCTCGAAATCTTCGGATGGCCCAACGAAACGGCTGCAATGGCCTCCTTCCGAGCCTTTGTTCCCCGCGTGAATCAGGCATCTCTCATTCACGTGTTAGCTGCATGTGGCGTCATGAGTGCAATCCGTCCTTTGATTCAATACTCAGGCGAGAAAGCTGAGTCAAAGTACGAGTCCGACATCTCCTCGCTCCTCTCCCGCGGCGAAGTCGGAGATGATGTCCTTCTTCCATCAGGCCGGATAAATCTGGATATCAAGAACTCCATTTCCATGACGCCGCTGCACTTCGCACTCTTCTTTGATCAGGTAGACGTAGCTAATGAGCTGCTCAAATCAAACAGAGTCGATGTCAATGCGGTCAAGAGTCAAGGCGAGAGGCCACTCCACAACGCTGCCAACAAGGGCCATTCATCCATAGTGCGGGAGTTGCTCGGGAACCCGACGGTGAATCCCAACGCGCAGGATGACAAAGGCCGTACTGCTCTTCACTCTGCAGTCATGGGCTGCAAAGAGGAAGTCATTGGCATATTGCTGGCAGACCGCAGAGTCAACATCAATGCTCGGAACAAAGACGGCGAGACGCCACTGCACACAGCAATCGACTCCGGGGAGTTGAGCCTCGTGGAGCCTCTGTTGGCATCCGCAAAGGTCGACGTCAATGTCAAAGAGAAAAGGGGACAGACACCGCTTATTTTCTTCATGATTGCCTATCCCGGAGAGGCAGACGAATCGGAGCATGGAGAGCTGGCCAATGTACTGCTTGCACTGCTGCATCATCCGAAAATCGACACGCATGCCAAAGACAAGATGCAGCGGACGGCGCTTTTTCATGCCGCAACATCGGGTCTCACCATCTATACAAGGGTTTTGATAGAACATGGCGTTCGCGGCGCTGGGGAGAAGGACAAGCTTGGGCGCACACCTCTATCACAGGCAGCGTCCAAAGGGCACCTCGAGATTGTAAGGAGGCTCCTCGAGGCGGAGGAGCTGGAAGGCAATATCTTACAGCACGCACATCAGGAAGCAAAGAAGAAAGGAAGGGCTGACATCATGCGATGCCTGATGGACACAGGAAAGGTTTTGGGATGCTAAGGAACCCTCTACGCTGGCCACTACCATCAGTCTTCAGTCTCGCTTACGAGACCGAGGACGCCGACCAAGACTACCGCAGGTCAGCTTCTTATTCCTTATGAGCATTGGCAATTTGCGGTGACTTACGTGCGAATGCAGCAAGGATGAATGCAGACACTGTAAATACCACCGAAAGTTCTCCTCCCTTCGTTGCCCAAACGGCAGCGACAATGGTTGAAACGACACCCGGAATAGATCCGGCAATCGCTACTCGCCAGCCCGACCAGCCTTCCACGAATTGAAGCGCATGTCGGTATTCTCGTTGGCGCAGTGAAAAGATTATACGAATCCACTTGTGTCGTGTGGTAATCTTTGATGGGTTATGGTAAAAGAACAGTGCGTCATCGACAGCTCTACGGTCGTCATCCCACACCTCGTGTTGGATGCGTGAATTGGGTGTGTACTAATTAAGTTTTAGTGATTTATGAAAATGGTATATCAAAGATTTGACGAGAAACATTGACCCTGTCGACCGGGATCCTGACCAGGTGCTAGGTTGGGAAACATACTCTAATTAATTTGAACGACCGGAGGGTCTTCAGAGAGAACCAGCGCCGCCAGAAGCCGCAAAACTCATACTTGTATATCGAGTGCAAAGCTGCGAAGAACATCCGATCGTTGTATACATACTTGATTTCAGGGTCGGATAGGTAGTCGTTCAATTTGTTCTCAGTGAGTTTTTCGACCAACTCGGGCGCCATCGCAGTGATCTGTTCGAAAACGTATTCGGAGCTTCGCGGCCGTCGGCAGAAGAGGTTCAGCGAACAGGTTTCTCTATCTGTGACGTACTCTAGTGGGCCTTTCGACCTCTTTCTCTTTTTCTTTTCGCGAGCATGCCGGCTGTCGTGATCCCTCAAGCTTTTTTCCTCAACTTCGACGACCACGTCCGGTACCGAGGGATAAAAGAGGGGACCTTCAGCACGAAACACTCTTTCTTTCGGTTTAGAGGGCGTGCGAAAAGCGTCGGCTTGAAAATGAAATCGCCGATGTCGATCGGACATATTTGTTGACGACTGGACTCGGTGGTTCACAAGTGATTCAAATTCCCCAATAAATGAGAGAGAAGAAGATGAAGTGTTGGGTCTCAAATCCATTACTGCGAACAGATCCTTTAATACTCTTGTGGAGGTGGGGGCTGCAAGGTGTAATCGATCAATGAGAAACAGCTCTTTCCCACATCCCCATTTACGGCTCGTCCGACAAATTCACTCATGCAGGCATATGCAAGCCACACCAGATCCCGTAAGAAACTATCAGCCTTGAAGAATCTATCTTGGACCTTCCTTTTATGTAAGCACCCACATGCATATTACGATGGGCGTGTTCATACGCGGATGGCTAATGCCAGCCTCGGAGCTGCAGGTTGGTGCGTCCTCACGCCATCCTGGTCCAGGCACTGATGCGTAAGCGACATACAGTCCCCTTTCGCAGCCGATGGCTAGTGTGAAGAATAGTAAGGTCCTAGGCGTGACAGCTCTTCCACAAAAAAAAAAAAACATATATGGGTATCTGAAGCTATCGTCCGGAGGTGTACGTAGAATTTTTAATTCGGCATTCTCGTCCGGAAGATAGCCTCAGCTACCCATGACATGAACAAAAAGCAAATCCACGCTACATCGGCTGCGAGAGGGGATTGTACCGCTTGGCTGTGCTACACCAGCCTCGCTGTCGAGCCCGACACGTCGACGCCTGCAGATGACCGTGCGCACCAGTCATCTTTCGATTGCAGCAATACCCAAAGGTCGGATAAATTGTTTCGCCTATGTGACACCAACCCATGTTGATTCCTGGATCCATCCGAAAGGCCGCTGTCGGGCCTCTTACTTTTCAAGTCCTGCGGACCTATGATGGCGATGTCGGTGATATCGCCGGCATTGAGACGTTTCACACCGCCATTGACGCTGGATAACGCCGTCCGGGACAAACTAGTTGTAGAAAGAGCTCAAAGCCAGGAGCTACGGCTTTCACGTGTAATACAGCAGCCATATAGCTGTGTGTTTGTTGAACTCAACTCGAAATACCGGTTGAAATGTGAAAGAAAATACTTGAGTTCACGGCCCAATTGTTCTAGAGTGTTAAGTGATTTTCCTGGGATATCTTGCCAACCTCAACGGTTTCAATATGGCCATGATAAGACAGATATTCTAGAAAAGAATACTCTTTGGGAAAGCTCGGGGAAGCGGACCGTGATGGGGAGGCGTAGGACAAGGACGGAGTGGTGGCAATGAGGCGAGATCGTCGCAATGGGCCGCCCGGCCGCTTCTGTCTCCGGCGCGGGCATGCCGCCGCTTAGCCCGTCGGCGTTATCGGTGTCGCCATTGTCGTCGTCGGAGGTGAAAGCCGGGTCCATATGAACATTCGCCTTAGCAAAAGCCTTGACATAGTTGATGCTGGCTATCACAATTGTGGCGTTGCTCCAAGAGACTATGTCCACCGGGATGTTGGACTGAGACAAGGCTCTGAAATTGTGAGGGCCCAAACAGAATTCTCGCGCAGTCTCGTGGATGAATTGGCAGCTTCTGCTGTGGAATTGGAACTCGAGAAGCCTGTAAGATAACCATGTGACCATAATCATTTGGTTCTCCTCATCCGAAATGGAATCTTCTGAGTTTCCACGCATCAAATTTGGCGTACAAGGAATACGGCTGCAATGAGAGAACAGAAATGACATATTCTATTGGTGACTTCTCAGGGCAAAGTATAAGCTGGATCCGAAATGTTGCTTGTTCTCGGTCCTCACGGCTCAACATTCCAACGAGTTCAGAGAAAAAGCCCTCAAACTTCAGCGAAAACGTTTGCCAGTTCGATCCCGAAACTTCGTCAAGTACGACCCGGTTGACTGATCACAACTCATCTGAGCCTCATGATGACAAGCTTGGCTGAAAGAAACACAGTTTGAATTTTGCAAGATGCTTTCCTAAAATTTGATCAGGTCGTCATAATTCGGTAATCTGTCGTGCAATTCGGATTCGGTGTACATCCGGATAACGCTGGCACTCTCCTCCATGACTATCTCAGTGTACCCCTCAAGTAGGAATCCTCGGATAATGGCGGCTTGAAAAAACAATTCGGAGACTGTGGTCTATCTCACCATCTTGACGGGCAAGATCCACAAAGAAACAGACCACCAATATGGCATCATCGTCGGGGCATTCGAATTGAAAAGTAAGGTACTAAGTTCATGTTAAGGATGACGAGTTCGCATGGCAGAGTAGTAAGGAAAAGGATAACGTTATCGCATCGCTGCCTTCAATTTTCCTCGACGGTACCGCGGGTCTAATCCAGAGCAATTGATTGACAGGGTCTTATCAGGTAATTTCACGATACAATGTATACACAGGGTCGAGTTGTGAGTGCACGGCAGGAGTGGCATAAAGACTAAGAGGGCGGCTGATCGGGCGGTGCCCTGTTGGCCTGGTTCGTTGACAAAGCTATATATTGGACGGCTACAGTACACAATGAAACATATTGTGAACCTGAAACTTTCACTCAGACCGCATCACGCACCTCCCAGCCAGTAGCCGTCTTCTGAAATGTAACGCGCGTGCATCCTTCGTGGATGGACCTCTGATCACAAAAAGCACTCAACGCAGAATCAGAAGATACGCTCAAGACCCTGCGATGTACACGACGACCATAGAGACTGCGAATCCAATCAACCGCGACAGCTTTGGCGGAATTGTTAGAAGCCAAGGCCCTTCGAAGTGCGTTACGGATCCGTTGGTAGGATTCGTGGCTGGAGGTATCCTCAATGGCCTTCAGAATCTCCGAGGCCGCGTCCCTTTGCTGTTCGGAAACTGAACTAGTACTGTCTGACGCTGCATTGAAGAGACGGGAAGCGGGCCAGCGAACGCGTTCGGGGAACTGACGGATGATGGACTTGGCTTCTTCTTCCGCTTTGCCCCACTCTTGGACGGTGAAATTCTTCATGGAGTGGGACAGCTTTTCGAAGACCTTGACGAGTTTTTCTGGATCTTGTTCCTTCGAGATGGTAGAGTGGAACTCGTTGATCTCACTGTCAAACCGTTCCGCGATCGAAGTCGTGAGGCGGAGGTTGACTTCCATCAGGTCGTCCAGAGAGGGGCTGTTTCCTGGACCCAGCGCGGCTTGCATGCTCTGTAGGGCCATTGACATGTCGACATCCTGAATGGCATGGCCCGCGAGAAGAGCATGGAATGGGCCAAAATTGTTGGTCAAAAGGCAGAAGGTAAAAAGGTCTGTGCGCCGTTCGATGTGGCTCTCCCAAGAACAAAAAGACAGAGAATCTTCGCCCATCTTGAAGGTCGAGTCTTGTGGTTTTGTAAGGTGAGAAGATAGTATGCGCCTTGATGGGACAAGCATGGGATGGAGCTTACTGAATACAAGAATTCTCGTTGTTGGATTATATATCGCTAAACCAAGGCATCGTGAATTCACAGGCTCCTATTGAGTTGATCGCATTGGGTCTACATTCGGATTGATATTTACCGCGTGCGGCCATTTCGACGAGATTGGGTTCCGAAGCCTGACGCACATTCCGGCATGATCGTCTGCGGTGGTCTACAAAATTTGTGCATTCCCTGGCTTACCGGTTTTGTAAACTTCGGAATTATTTCCGACCGAAGATTGTCCCTTCAGCTATCCGTTTCCGTTCCTTACTGGCGCTTTCTGAAGCCAACTATCTTTTTTGGGAGCAGGACACGCAATCGCAGGAGTATTTTGCTTTTCGCTATCCGTTTTCGTCAATTTCCTACACCAGTACTCCGTAGTACACTGCCTTCGTCGACTATTGACATCGCAAACGATTTCCATGATTGTTGAGAAGAAGATTCGATGCCCAAATCGCCACGGACTTCCAACTGCGAAGACTTTCAGAGACCAGACTCATGTTTAATCCTACTCGGCTGCCCGTTTCCGTCGGTCGGCCCCGGCACTTGCTATCTTGGGCGTATTCAGAAGAAGTGATTGAAACGTTTGCAGGAAATAATCATAGTGATCAGGCTCGGGAAGCTGATGATCTAATTCCACCAATGCTGGAGTTGGAACCGTATTGGAGCATATATGCATGTGATGATAGTTGAATGTATGCGCATAAATATCGACACTTGACGCAGCCTCACACCTCCCATCGGAATAAACAATTCGGATTCACCATTTCCAGATCACATCTTACAATACTTGAAAAAGCCCAAGTGTGAACATACCAGGTAAGCCATCGGCCATATACATCAATCATGTCTCGGGGCTGACTATTCAAAGCGTCATGGCAGCCACAATGACCACCGAGCCCGTCTACCGCGACTGGGAGCAGGTCCTCGAGCAGAGGGTCAGCCTCTACAAAGATGCCACCATGAACGGAAACACGCAGCTCCTCGCCATGCTCCGAGCTCAGGATGAACTGAGCGAGATCGACCACGCGGCTACCCTGTACAAGGATGCCGCAGCTCTCGGACCTCACGTGTTGGACAATGTCAACGACACGATGGAATACATGGAGAACTACATCCAAGATACCAACAAGGACCTCAAAGGAAGCTCTGACAAGCTCAAAACCCGGTGGGACTTCTTGGCCGAAGGTGACGCGGACCAAGGCGACTGGGAGGCGGAGCTGGAAAGCAACGTTGCTACCGAGAAGAAGAAGAGCGCGGATGCGTGGGATGGCTTCCTGGAACGCGCCAAAGACAAGATCAAGAAGCTGCCCAAAAAGGTTCAGGCCGGCGCCTCCAGAGTCACCATGGGAGCGATGGGTGCGGTCAATGACTTTGCCATCAAGATCCAACAGTGGTTGGAGGGTGCGCTCGACACGGTCGCACAGTGGCTCGCGCAGGCGTGGGGCAAAATCAAGGAATGGGCCGTCGCCACGAAGAACTGGTTCCAAGGCGCGTGGGCCACGGTCAAGGGATGGTTCGGTGGTGGGCGCGTGACCCGCGTCAATCCCATCTACTTTGATTGTGCGGCGAGGAAGACGGGGGATACTATCTGTGACAAGGACGTCATTCTGGATGTTGACGGTATAGCGGCGAAGCTCCAGGACACTAATCTGGACAAGTTCGTCTTGATCAAGAAAGGCGGGGGTTGGGTTGCTCAGCTGTCTCGTTGAAGGTACAGTGGAAGTTAGCCTAGCCTATATATAGGCTTTGTAGCTGCTATTGAATGAAACCATCTCTTCCTCGATCTCCTCATCCATGCTTTCAGTCTCTTTGAATTTCAAAGTATTGATTGAAGCTCTGGCTTGGTATTCAAGAAGAAGGTACGGCAACCAGCAAAAGAGGAACAACAGCATCCAGCCAGGCCGTCATTCTCGCAACTTCATCCCGCCGCAGCAGCTCCAGACCTGACCTGTGACAAACGACGCCTCTTGAGAAGTAAGGAAAGCGACCAGTGAGGCTGCCTCGCCGGGGTTCCCCAACCGGCCCAGGGGAATGTGGGACGCCACAGCATCGGCCCCCTTTTCGCCGAGATTCCGCTTCAACGCTTAACGACGCAGTTCGCCCGAATGTTGTTCGCAGCCTGCGTCATGGCCGTGTGGCGGGTGAGGGCGTGGATGCCGGCCTTGGAGGCCTGGTATGCGGGCAGCTGCGGAGGAGATGTTGACGATGGACCCGCGTTGCTGGGCGAGCATGTGCGGCAGGACGGCGGCGGTGGTGAGGGCGTAGCCGGTGAGGTTGGTGTTGAGCGTCTCGTTCCAGATGTCGGAGTTGACGCCTGCTGCGATGGCGACGTCTTGGGCCTGGAAGTCTTTGCCGACGGCTGCTGCTACGTTGACTAGCGCGTCGACGCCGCCGTGCTCGCGGACGCTGGCTTCGACCAGGGACTCGATGGAGCTTTCGTTCGCCAGGTCGAACTCGAACGGAACTACGGAGCCGCTGTTCGCTCCGCCGGAATTGTCTTTTGCCAGGTGCTGGGCGCCTGAGAAATTGACGTCGCCTGCAATGATTTTCGCACCCTCTTGAGCAAAGCGCCGTACGACGGCAGCGCCTATTCCCGTGGCACTGCCAGCTACGATGACACGAAGCCCTTGAAGACCAAGCATTGTGAAGATTCCGTAACGCAGATATGAGTTATCGTGAGAGTGGTTGAGGAGATTAGTGAGGCTGAAGCTGACCAAGGATAGTAGGGAACTGTAACGAATGAAACGTCTTGAACTCGAACTTTATTTTAGACTTCTATATAGTGTCGTAATCTTTGGGCCCTTTTGTAGAAAGAGCTGTGTAGTTTTCGCGGTATCTCCCGACGGAGCTGCGATCCACCGGCCATCCGAGGACGCCTTGAACCGGACCCGGACCTCCGCCTCTCCCTACCCGTGAACCGGCGATGCATAAATAAGGTTTGCTTAGCGATTTGCTTTTGACCAATAAGCATTGTGCTGTTAAAGATTATTAGTGTGGCTTCTTTCTATGTTTGCAGGGATCTTATAAAACGTATACGTACTTGGTCTAATTATGAGAAAGGGTGTCCTATACGGAAAGACTTCCCGGGATTTGATAGCTGAATACGAAGCTACTATGATGTGCTGCGCGAGAACTTGCCGATCTCGGCGAGATAGGTAATCACAAGTAGGTAAGGCGAGCACGCTTCAGGCGACCCCAAGCATAACTTGATACAAGCGTGCACAACGTAGCCAAGCCGAAATTCCGGCTCTATAGTACCCGAACTGTCAATTCTTAACGCCGTTCCGATACCTTCCCGGGTAGCGGCATGCCGAAATGCTCATTTCTGTAATTTATATAACAACAGCCACACGCTCCAGCAGGAACAGCAAGCCGCTACATTCTTGAATGCTTCCTGAGAGATAATTGAGATTCAAGAGAGGAGCCACCATGGATGTCGTTCACCTGACCAAGCTTGTTGCTTTATCAGTAAGTAGCCATCGCCAAGGAGGATGGGAATCCATAATGCTGACCACTTAGATCTTATTTCCTCTCGCTCTTACCGCTACTGTTTGCTTCTACAACGTATTTCTCCATCCTCTCCGCAAGTATCCTGGACCAAAACTTGCCGCTGCATCGCATTTGTGGCACCTTTACTACCTGAACAAAGGCACCCTCTACCTGGAAACCGTCAAGCTCCACGAGCAATATGGCCCTGTCGTCCGCATTTCCCCCAGCGAGCTTTCGTACATCGATGGAAAAGCGTGGGCCGACATATACGGAGGACGTGTGAAGCCGGAGATGCTCAAGGACCCCTATGCATACAGCTCGAAAACAACGCTCGGATCTGGCATCGTCGCATTACCCACCGACGACCACCGCCCCGTCCGACGTGCACTCGGACACGGCTTCTCCGAGAAGGCCCTGCGTGAGCAGGAGCATCTCGTTCTGCAATACCTGCACCTCCTCATCCAGCGTCTTTACGAGCAGAGCAGCAAGGGCGACGGCGTCGTCGACATCGTGTCTTGGTACAACGTGAGTCCACTCCCCACCCCCCGTTACCCCCGCTGACGAACCCAGTTCTTCACCTTCGACGTCATCGGCGACCTCGCGTTCGGCGAGCCCTTCGGCTGCCTGCAGAGCGGAGCCTACCACTACTGGATCACCGTGATCTTCAGCCAGATGAAGCTGCTGGCGTGGCAGCGCGGCATCCGCGTCTACTCCGCGGGCGGCCTGCTATCCACACTGTTCAAGCTGCTCATCCCGGCCAAAGTCGCCCGCGAAGCCGGCGCGCACCGCGCGCTCACGGTCGAGAAGACCGCCCGGCGCATCCGCCGCACCGACGAGCAGCGCACCGACTTCCTGCAGCAGCTGATCCGCAACGACAAGATCCCGGCGCGGCTGAGCCTGCCCGCCATGGCCAGCGAGCTCATCCTCGCCGGCAGCGAGACGACGGCCACGTGGCTCTCGGGCACGACGTTCTACCTCCTGCAGAATCCCGATATCCTCGCCAAGACGGTGGCGGAGGTGCGAGCGGCGTTCGACAGGGCGGAGGACATTACGGTGCTGGCCACGGCGCATCTCAGGTACATGAACGCCGTGCTGGAAGAGTCGCTGCGCGTCTACCCGCCGGCGCCGTCGTCGTTGCCGAGACAGGTTCCGGCTGCGGGCTCATCCATCGCTGGACGGTGGGTGCCTGGTGGAGTAAGTGCAGCTTGCTCTTGCAGCTTGTGTTTGAGATGCTCAGCTAATTCCGCGACTGCCAGACGACCGTAGGCGTCCCGCACTTTGCAGCTTATCGGTCCTCGTACAACTTTTCGAGGCCGACTGAATTCGTGCCGGAGAGGTGGCTCGGCGATGAAGAATTCGCGAACGACAGAAAAGACGTGTTCCAGCCGTTCAACTTTGGCCCCAGGAACTGCGTTGGAAAGAAGTGAGTACGGGTTCTCTCAAGGCGATGGAAAGTTGCTAACGGCGTTAATCAAGCCTTGCATACGCCGAAGGACGTTTGGTGCTGGCGTCGGTCTTGTGGCATTTTGATCTGCAGCTCCAAGCTGAGTCCGAGAACTGGACGGATCAACAGGTCTTTATGGTCTGGGGCAAGGGAGCGTTGAAGGTCGGTTTGAAGCCTCGATTCAAGAAGTAGTGTCGTAGCGTGGAGTAGTCTTGTTACAGTCCCATTTTATTTCCAAGGAGAGCATTTCCAAGCCAGAGATAAAGAAACTACCAGCCCAGCAAGGTGTTCTAGAAACCAATTAAGAAGTATCCGACAAATTGAGTTCCAGATTCGTACATTGAAAGGCCCAGAGGAGCTGAAGTAGAGCAAGATTGGCTTAAATAAAAAGAAAATCCAATCTACGAGCCAAACCAGTCTACGAGCCGTGACCGAGAAAACGCTGAGCCTAATTTTGATCACCACCAGCCTTGAGGAAGAGCAACAATACCAAAGACCAAGCACGACGTCGCAAGTCCGCTCCACGGAGAAGGTCCCTATACATCCCCCCCGTCCCACTACATCCACCCCGCCCTCTTCGCCCCAAACGCCGTGCCCCCCAACAACATCGCCACGCCCGTAAAAACAACCAACGACCCGTACTCGGACCCATACGCTGTCTTCCCCTCACCCCCCGCCACCAGCACCCGCCTTAACAACGCCTCGCTCAACGGCCCCGACGCAATACTCCCGATCCCCCTCCCCGCACTCAGCAACCCAAACACCGGCCCCGTCTCCAGCACCGCCCCGCCACCCCCTCCGCGCCGCGCCACATCCCGCACGATCCCCGGCCACGTCGACGCGAACCCCCCGGCGCTCAACCCGTACGCGACGGCAAACACATAAACCAGCCCGACCGCAACACTACCCGACAAGCCCCAGAGCAGGAAAATAGCGGCAGCAGCGACGACGCTGATGCCGAACGCGACGGCGGCGACGTCGAGCGCGTCGCTCAGCATGCCGGCGGCGATGTTGCCGACGAAGGCGCCGGCGTTGACGAGGGCGAGCGGCGTCGTGGCGGCGGCGGCGCTGAGGCCGAGCGAGCGCGCGTACGACGGCAGGTAGATGGACGGGATGAAGAAGCCGAGGCCGTGGAAGGTGTTGCCGAGTTGGTAGAAGATGAAGCTGCGGGTCAGGGCGAAGCGGAAGTTGATGGGGGGGTTGGAGCGGGGTGGGGTGCGGGGGGAGGAGCGGAAGGGGGAGGAGACGGGGATGCGGGGTTTGGCCAGGAAGACGAGGACGATGAGGAAGGCGAAGGTGACGATGGACCAGGCCCGCATGGACGTGGCGAAGGTGAAGCGCGAGAGGAGGCCGGTGAAGATGTAGGGGACTATGGCGCCCGCGACGGAGGTGCCGGCCTAAGAGATGCCTGTTAAATGGACTGTGGAAGGGTGTGTGTGGAGGTGTGTAAGTACATACCCACATGGTGCCGTACGCTAGCCCCTTCCGGCGGACGAACCATTCGTCGATGTAGATGAGAATAGGGAAGTAAAGCAGGCTGGCACCGAAAGCCCAGCAGATGCCCTGGGTGATGATCAATTGCCAGATGTGGGTACAGAATGACGAAACGGCAATGCTTCCTGAGATGAGCAGGACGCCTGCGATGGTGCTGGGCCTGCGGTACTGGGGGCAGCGCTGCAAGATGGTGAGTCCAAATGGAGATCCAAGGTACATAAAACCCTGTGCCAGTCAATAATTTACTCTTGGGCATTCGAAAATGCAGCACTCACGAACGCCACGGTACCGATGGTTGCCGAGTGGGATGAGTCAGCCGCGAAGGGTTCATGTGTAGAGTAATATTCTTGAAGAACACCAAAGGAAAACGGAAACCCTGCTGATGTTAATACGCCGTCTCAATCAAGGAGCATGACTCATACGTACCCCAGACAAAGCCCTCGATGAAGAAAGCACTTGCCAGCATAAGCCACGCATCCTTTCCTCCGTCAACCGGCGGGAGAGAGAACTCGTGAGCGGGCCGAGTGTCATCGGCTTGGTCGTTGGTATCACCGGGCGTCGTATGCTCACGGCGGCTTTCCAGCTCAATCGCCGTATCTGTAGAAGCCATGGCGAGAAGGAATTGCCTGCATGAGTTGTGTGGAGAAGAAAGGGTTGAAGGGGTGGCGTTGCGGGGTTTACTTATGTGGGGCGGGCGGTGACAATCTGCATGCAGCTTAAATTGCTTACGCGTGCTTCTTGCATGATTCAGGATAGAGTGCCTATTCTGAGAGTGTTTGTAAGCGGTTGCAGCATGCAGGAACAGGAGTAGATGAATGCGTTGGATGAAGACCATACGATGATGGAACCGGAAACCGTTCTGATAACATCCTAACAATCTCACTACGATTCTTACCGGAATCAAAGACCAATTCAAGCTGCATTACGGCCTGAGACGATGGCAGGTTGTCCGAGTATGTTTATCGTCTTCCACGTGCAAGGCGGGGTCTTGCTTTGAATTGGTGAGTCATAGAGGTACTAGCACATATA
Organism: Lasiodiplodia gonubiensis; assembly: GCA_009829795.1. Classification (NCBI taxonomy): domain Eukaryota; kingdom Fungi; phylum Ascomycota; class Dothideomycetes; order Botryosphaeriales; family Botryosphaeriaceae; genus Lasiodiplodia; species Lasiodiplodia gonubiensis. The sequence continues at coordinate 22,280 of RHKH01000129.1, forward strand.
ACCGAAGCAATTTTATAGCGGGGAAGCGGCTTTACAGCACGAAGACGGAGAAGCTGAAAAGCGAACAATTGACGGCTGAATTGATGTATACTAGGATGAAGCATTCGGTCACAGGCTCCGGAAACACCGTTGCAATCTTCTCCTCGGGTCGCCCATAACGCCGACCGGTAATAACGCCAACATGTATGCGGGGGGAATTTTGGATGTTCGCACGTATAGCGAGAGGGTAGATTCGGCAAAAAACATTCATTGCACATTCAAGATTCGGTCAATATACTGGACGCACTGATGTCTTACCCAATCGCGGAAGTCACCGGCGCCCCAATGCAGGATGCGGGCGAGCTTGCGGACCAAGTCCAGGGCGGATTGGTGGTGGGTGATGCGGTAGGCGCCGAGCCAGACCATGTGCGAGCCGTTGGCGGCGGGCGTGTGGGCCCACAGCACGTGCATGGGGCCGTCGGTGGTGAGGGAGAAGCAGCACCGCATGTCGTGCTGCTCGATGGAGCCGGGCGATGGCTGCTGCTCCGACGCCGATTTCTTCACAGCAGCTCGCTCGGGCGTCGACAGCTCGGCGAGGATGCGCAGGGCACACGCGGCCGCCACGGCAGCGTGGTTCTCGGCGTCGGCGAAGCTCGCACTGGCGCCCGGCGTGGATTCGACGACCAGGAAGGGAAAGCGCAGGCCGCTGGGCGAGGCGGCGCACGGGTCGGTGGTGAGCGTCATGCGGTCTTCATGGGCGGCGTGCTGCAGGTCCACCAGGATGTCCTTCACGTCGCGACCGCCCAGGCCGGGGCGGGTCCACGGCGCCTCGTCCGTTGTCCATGCCGTGTCGCTGTCGCTGAGGCCGATGGACAGGTCGGGCAGCGGCGTCTTGGGCTGCAGGCGGGCGGGAGCGGGCTCGAGGTGGAGGAAAGGCGTGGGCGGCGGCGCCAGCGGGTTTAATGTGGCGGGTTGGCTTTGGACGGGCGACTGGGTCTGGTCGGGGGTGGGGTAGCCAAGGTTGTTGCGAGAGGGCTCGGGGTGTGGGGAGTCGGCTGCGAGGGTGGTGCTGCTGCGTTTCTGCGGCAACGAGGGCGGTGAGGGCGCGATGCGGTGGATGTACGTGACGGGCTTCAGCGCGGCTTGCCACTCTGGTCATCGTCGTCAGCCATGCTCGCTCCTGAATGATTGGCGCGTACCTCTGTCCGGCAGGCAGCAGAGCTGGTCGGGCGTGTCGCGCATTAGGGAGTGGATAGCGCGGCTTAGCGGGGCTGTCCATTCGTCGTTCACCGCCGCACGCTCCAAAAGCTCGCGGGCGCTCTCGTACAACTCGCGGGCAACATCTCCAATGCGCTCATCGTTCAGTCCGCCGTCCGGAACGGGGGGCAGCAGGCGCTGGCGAGCGTCGTCCGAGGCATCGGCATCAACGCGGATTTCCAGGCGGCGCAGCACCTGGGCGCGGTAGTTCTGCGAGCGGGGCTTGTTTGGGTTGGACGACAGCGACGAGGGCGGGTCGAAGATGGTTTTGTCTTGCGGTTGGTCGACGTCGTTGCTCGATGCCAGCGAACGTGGGCTCTCGGGCAGGCGATCGAGCCATTGGGAGACGCGGTCCAGCGCGGTGGTCCGCTGCGGCTCGGGGCTGCCCTTCTCTGGTAACGGCGGGAGTTGGCGGCGGCGCTTAAGCGTGCCGGAACGTGTCGTGGCTGCGTCGTCGTCGGGTGATCCACGCTTCATCCTGCGTCGGCGGCGCGCCTGGTGTGGATGCGAGGCAGGTCGCGGAGCATAGTAGTCTTGTATAGCTGAGCGGAGAGGCGAAATCGAAATCGGGCGTGACCAGGGAGCGGACGGGCCTGGATTTTTGTTCCATGCGCCTTGAGCCTCAACTCATCGAGATCAGGCCCCCTGTCGGCCGCTCGGAAAATCCTCCGGCGCCCTGCCAGTGGACGGAGCCGGCCCTCATCGCCGATTCTGTCGTCCACGAATCCGCGATCCACCCGCCGTCATACCGTCGTGCCTCAAACGTCATGGACCCTTGTCGCACCAGCAACAACACCACAGCAAATATACATACTGCAGGGTGCAAACGGCGCGGAACGGCCCGCCAGGCTACTTTAATCAGTACTGCAAGACCCTTCTACATCACCGCATGCCTTTGATCCACTTTCGCCGTGAAACTCAATGAAACACCAGCACAATAACCTTTTCTCGCCCGCTCATTCGACGCAGGAACGCTCGAAGACACGTGCATCTCACCTCAGATGCTTTCATTGACGTTCAGCCCCACCCAGTCATCACGGCGGAGCCGAATCTGTCGGGTGCGGGGGTTCCGTAGAGCTGCATATAACCATGGCTGGACCCCGACCTGTCAATGCAAAACCCCTCACCACAATGTCTCTCAAGGTTCTCGTCGTCGGCGCGGGAATCGGAGGCCTCTCTGCCGCCATTTCCTTGCGGCAGCAGGGCCACCAGGTCGAGGTGCGCTAAAAGGGATGCTTACCAGCTGAGCTGACCCCCGGCTTTTCCCCAGATCTACGAGAAGTCCCGCCTGGCCAGCGAAGTGGGCGCCGCCGTGCACTGCGCCCCGAACTGCACCGCGCTGCTCAACCGCATGGGAATTCATCCCGAGACATTCGGCGCCACGAGATACGAGAGCGTCCGTCCCCACCACTACCACCACCAGCCAGCCCTCCGCCCGCTGACGCCCAAGCAGATCAAATTCCGCGACAAGAACGCCGACGTCCTGTTCAGCAGCACCCCCAACGAAGCCGAGCGGAGGCACTGGCAAGCCGTGCGGAGCCACCCCAACCCACCCCTGCCCTACTAATCAAACCCCCGCAGGAATACTTCCTCATCCACCGCGTCGACCTGCACACGGCCCTCAAACAGCGCGCCCTCGCCGCCGACGGCCCCGGCACCCCCGCAACCCTGCACACGGCCAGCGCCGTCGCCGACGTCGACTGCGACGCCGCCACCATCACGCTGGCCGACGGCAGCCGCGTCACCGGCGACCTCGTCGTCGCGGCCGACGGCATCCACTCGCGCGCCCGCAGAGCCGTCACCGGTCGTGACGTCCCGCTGTTCACGTCGGGCAAGTGCGGCTACCGCTGGCTGACGCCGACGGCGGCGCTGCTGGAGGATGCCGAGACGAAGATCTTCGCCGAGGAGCCGGGCCAGGTGGTGCAGGTGGGCGGCGAGGGCGGCGGCAGCGGCAGCGGCGGCGAGTTCAGGCGCATCGTCTTCTACCCGTGTTCCAACGGCTCCGTCATGAATGCCATCGCCTTCGTGCCGACGCCCGAGGTGGGGCCGTTGCAGAAAGGTAGCGTAGATCCACCCGGTGATGTTGCTCTGGAGGCGCTGTGTTCTGATTGTTTTGGCGATGAACAGGGCTGTCCGGCTACAACCAGTCGGCGAACAAGGGCAAGCTGATCCACCACTTCGACGGCTTCTCGTCGCCCGTCACCCGCATGCTCGAGAAGGCGCCGGCCGACGACGTCATGCTCTGGGACCTGCTGGACATGGAGGTCCTGCCGAGCTTCGTCAAGGGCCGCACGCTTCTGCTCGGCGACGCTGCTCATCCGTTTCTCCCGTGTATGACACTCCACTCCACCCCGATGTGTGATTAATGCGGATGCTGACGAACAGTTCAGATATGGGCCAGGGCGCCGCGCAGGCCGTGGAGGACGCTGCTGCGTTGGGGGTTTGCCTGCCGGCTGGCACGCCGGCGGATGAGGTTCCGCAGCGGGTGCGTATCTGGGAACAGTGCAGGAAGGAGAGGGCCGACTACGTTCAGGAAGTCACGAGGGTGCGCGGAAGGGATCCGAATGGGAAGCAGGGGCCGCCGCAGACTAGTAAGTGTCTTCGGGAGGATGATGGTGGTAGTCTGCTGACGGGATGCAGCCGAGGAGTTTGCCATCGCGTTGAAGAACTGCGTGTCTCATAACGCCTGGGATCACGCTGTGAAGACGATGAACGCTTTGACGCAGGGAACGAACGCGGAAACGATATCAGCTTCGTTGTGAATCGGTCGTGGTTTATTTTGGGCGCTTTGGAGCATTTGTTGGGCTGAGAATATCACGGCTGCTGCAACCAGTTTTAGTCAATTTATTTGATTCCGTCTGGGCCACGAATAAGAATGCCTTGAACGAGAGTAGGGATGAGAAGTAGTCAAGGAAAATGGTGTACGAAATGCTTAATCGCAATGCTAAATAGGTTTGAAAAGTCTGCGAAGTATCAAGAATGGCTCAGTCGAATAGGATTCGCAAAAGGCACTCTTTGAACACAGTAGTATGTTAGAAAACGAAGTGAATCAGAATTCGACTAAGCTCTATAGACGAAAAGAAGCTACTAAGGAGAAAAGAAGTTTCTAAGAAAGAAGGGCTTAAGTAGTGAAAGCAATCACGCTAAGTGAAAACGAGTAATAAAACGAGTCGTACGGAGCTAATCCTTAACAGTATAGTGCCACGCGGTTAAAGACTAAATTACCGGAAATATGAACTTTCGAAAGCCAAATTAGAACACCAGAAATGATCGATGATGATTCCAGTGCCGAAGTCATCCTCGTAAAGATGAGAGCCACTTCCTTATAGAGAGCACATTTTTAGCCTTGATGGACGTCTTTTTGACCAACGTCCCAGTCTGCCTGCGCATGTTCCACCTCGCAATCTGCAAAGTCTCTGCAGTCCGACTCGGCCATCCTGACTGCGCCCTCCTGATCCCATAGCGGTGTCTCAGACCATCTAGCCAGTCATCGATATTCATCTCAACCTTCCCCACCAACACCTTGTTGAACTCCAGCGCCCTCACGTCACTTCTCGTCCGTCTTCGAACCGTCAAAAAGCTGTGATTCGCGCCACAGATATGCTGCTTCAGACCATTCTTACTCAACAACTCTCGACATTTACTCTCAAATCGCACATGCGGACAGTTTCTGCAGATGTACAGATCGTTGTCCAAACTGTCGGACCCCTTCCAACCCCACCCGCAGCCCCCGGCGCACGTGACAGAAACTTCGCAGATGCGGTTGGTATCCGGGACGTTGACGATTCGAGACCACGCCGCACGCGCATTGTCATCGTCTTCCAGCGATGTGAGTGCCTCAGCCAGCATCAAGTAGCCCTTCCAATCGTTATCCTCCGTATCATCGTCCAGTAGACTGAAAGCAGTAGACATATGCTTCTCGACAGAAGTCACTGCCTTCTGCTTCCGGCCAATGTGAAGGTAGGAGCGGGCAAGGAGAAGGGCTGAGTAGTTCATACCATTCGGGTTCTGGTCATCGATGTGTGCCTTGTTGAGTTCCAGTTTCTTGACGTAGCCGTTCGGCGACTCCGAGCGTTTGGGGTTGAGCAAAATTCCCAGGTATGCCGATCCCAGCGCCTCAGCCACTTGGTCCAGCAACTTCCAAATCGTCGGCTGGCTATCATTCCACATTCTTGAGCCCTGCAGTTGTTCCATGCTCTTTTCCCACGCAACCATGGCATCCCTCGACCTGCCGCAGCGCGAAAGTGCCACGCCGTAGTGGTACCGCAAGAACTCTGTATCGAGCCGCTGTTTCGACGCACTGATCGCATCTTCATAGGTCTCCAGTACTAGCCACGTGCGGTCCTTCACTGCAACATAGAACTTCTGGTGGAAACTTGCCGATCGGGCGTTCAGGCAAAAGAGCTCGGATAGCAGGCTGCGGCCGTCGCGCTGGCGCCTCATAGAGATAAACTCGAAGCTGGGATCAAGCTTCTTCTGGCGCCCGATCCACTCCTGCGCGTGGTCTAGAGGAAACTGTTCTCCTGGAAACTCTTCTGACAGGTGGTGGCAGGCAATGAAGGCTTCCTTGACACTGTTCGTGCTTGTACACAGCGACCAGAAGCGGTTGAGCTCCATATTCCAGGCGACCTCGTCAGCTTCTTTGAAGCTGGCGCATTGTATGTTGTGCCTGATCTTCATGAGCTCCTCGAGCGCTTGGCGTTTGCGGTTTCGACTGCAGTCCAAGGCGGCAATCAGTAAGATCTGCGCTTTGATATTAAGCGGTTCGCGTGCTTTGATAAGTTCGCAGCGGCGTTCTACTTCTTCGAACCCTTCTTCGTTGTCGTCGAACCACATGAACGTCTCAGCGAGGCGGAGGTCGTGAATCGTGTTGCGGTGGGCCTGGGCTTCGGTAATATTGAGAAGGTAGAGCGCCCATTCCTCGACCACTTTGACGGCCTCGGGGTTCTCAAACCGCCACTCAAGCTCGCAAGGCTCAGGTTCTATCGGCCCCGTGACCTTCTGATCTTGAAAGTCAATACTAACTGTAAGTCCAGGTTCATTTATACCGTGACCTCTATACAGAACATCATAAAGGCGCTCCTTCACCTCTTCACCTTGAACACCAACATGGTTTGCAGGTCTATGCTCCTGTATACCGAGCACGATATACAGAGCATTGTAAAGACGCTTTTCGTCCTCCTTGATGGAGTCTGGGTGGAAGCGACTTTTTGATAGATAGGCCTAGGCTTGTTAGCTAATGTATATTCTAGATTAATTGAAAGCACTAACCGTAGTCAGTATTCTGGTCAAGAACACGAGGGTGTCAAACACATTCCATGTACTCTCTTGGAACCATTGGGCTGCCACGACCTTCGCAGGAACCTCAAGGAGCTCATAGAGATAGATGCAGGAATTGTCGGTACCATTGGGCTGTTCGAGCGTATCGGCGTGAACATTGTCAGAAGATACTTCTGAAGGGCCATCATCCACATCGACAACTTCTTCCCGCTCGATGTTACTGTCGGAAACATCTTCTGTGATTACAGTCATTTTCCTATTGACTGTGTTGCTGATTTCCTCTCCTCTCTGCTCCCCCTCGATTTTGCTCTTACTGATAATTTCCCCTGCATCATACCTGGGTTCGGCGGTATTTCGGGTTGTGGATTCCATTGGGGCTTTGGTGCTCTTCTCCTCAAAAGCCACTGCTCTGGCTACGCTTCGGTCACTAACGCAGTCATGGCATTCAGTGGGTCGAAGGCCTTCCGAATGTAGAACTTCGGCGTTGCGGAATCCTCTTCTTACGCTCTCATCCTGTAGCCATTTGACGACATTCTTGACACCCATTTCCCACCCAACGAGCAGGATAACGTCAATGAACCCTTTCGGTAACCACGCCTCAACTACCCTCTCGTCCCTAAAAACTCGATACAACATCCTCCCCAGATCTTCTTTCTCCTCTCTTTCCAGAAGAAGAATTTCCTCGCCCGACACGTCAGAAAAGTGTGCAGGCATGTAGATGGCGATGTAGGAAAATAGATTTTTGCATTCAACCCGTTCCAGTTTTGCGTTGTCGCAGATACTTTGGAGAAAGCCTTTGATTGTGGAAATCTTCACAGAATCGCGATCGAAGCCGACGACAGGCCTGGAAATCGTGCGCTGCTTCATCCAGCCTTTCAGATGCTTGGAGCCAACGCTACTGTCTGCATGTGGTTGCGTGAAAAGAAGGTCCATCATGCATTTTGGCACAAGCACGTTCTCTTCATTCTTCCTTTCGCGGTGTTTATCGCACAGTTTGTTGTCGGCGGCCATTGCGGCAACTTTGAATTTGCCGTCCATTTGTTGGAAGAAGCTCAACAGCTTCCACGCACAAACGAACCCGTTCTCAACGCTGGCAAGTCGTCTGAACTTGCCTTCCAATTGCACCTCTATCGGCGGCTTGAACTTGCTGCCTAGACGGCGCGTTAGATGAGCGTTCAGCTGAGACACGGTCGGCCATTCGTTCCAGTGCACCATGCACACGATCAGTTCGTTGAGCACTTCGATATCATTGCTCTCGAGTTCCTTGCTCAGAGTTTCGAGCTTACGCTTGATAAGCTGCTGACTCAAGTTCGTCCCTTTAAGCTCATGCAGATACAACAGTCCTTGTTGACTCGATCGTTCGACTTCCTGAAGGCACTCTTTCAACTCGTGGTAGTCGCCTTCGAAGTAAAGTGAAAGGTCTTTGCGGATCTCCAATAACGTACGGTGCTCCTCGCTCTCATGGTTCCAGTACTCGTAGGCGGGAACTTTGAGGGACGCCTTGATGAAAAGCTTTGCGTCCTGGCGCTGATGGTCGCGGGAAAGGCCAATTTCGGAGATTTTTGGATCATTCCAGAAGCTGAAGTCTTGATTCCCCGCAAGCAGGATCCGGAACTGCGTCCGTTGTTGGGACTGTTGCGTCACATCACCTATGATCTTGGTGAAGGCCTTTACCTCGGGCTCCTGCAACCGCATCTTCCCGTATCCGTCTAGGACCAAGAACAACACCATCTGCGGTACCTCGCTGTTTTGCTTTGACGAGTTGACGTACTCATTCAATAAGTTCGTCCACACTGCGACCGGTTCTTCCATGCCTTGCGGAATCTCTTCAATCTTTTTGACAACAAAGTCTTGGAATGAACAGTCTGCCTCAGCCAGCTGCCACACCATCGTACGTAGCGCGTCCAACAAAGGCATACTCTCCCGTATGCCTCTCTTATTCATCTTCCTTTTCTCCATAGTTGTAGTGCTCTTCTGCTGGTCTGTCTGCCGTTCCGGGAAGAAATACCATGCAAGCGAAAATGGCTTCTTCTTTTTCTGTTGCTGCTGCGCTTCCATCTTATTCTTCAAAAACTTGATCGCCTGCGCGCATAAATGACTTTTCCCATACCCCGTCGCGGCATTCAGATACAGCACCGGAAAATCGGTGTGGTGCTCTGTGTTTGCCCATGACTTGAACTCTGGCAATTGAAACAGCCAATCGCCCATTCCCTGTATATGCTCGTCCTCCAACCATGCCTGTCTTCCCGCCCAATTCTTATCTTTACCCTCGCCAACTGCCAGATGCTTCCTTATCCTCTGCTCATTCGCCTTTCTTGTCTTGCTGTCATTCGCATCGATCTCCGACACGCGCAGCGCCGCGACATTATGATTCAGTTCCCGATTACTCTCTTCTTCAATCTCCTTAAGTCTGCTCGCTATTCCGTTGTCCCAGCGGATGGCGGATTTGAACACGTTTTTCGCCACGCCGATTACCCGCTTCGAGTCTTTCGCGACTTTTGTGTAGGTCGTGCAAAGGTGGAGCGTGACGCTGAAGACGGTCAGGATGGTGTCCTTGAGTTGTTCGTCCAGCTCGATGCCTTGCTCGACCAGCTTGAGGTAGCCCTCCATCCGGCCTAAACAGGTGCCGACGCCTTTCAGTTGTTTGAGGACTGCGTTAGGCGTGAAGGCGCTGCGGTAGGTCGCGATGGTGTCACCGAGAAATTTGAGGGCCTGGAAGACGATGGTTGCATGGGAGAAGATCTGTTGGGATGGATAAGCAAGGCGGGCTTATGGAACGGAAGTGGGGAGTGATGGGGAGGGCGGGCTGACCGGGGAGGCTTCAACGGCGAATTGAGCGACCTTGAACACACTCGATGCTGCGGCCTTGACTAGTTCATTGCGATCGGAGCGGGATAACTCGTTGCAACGTGCTTCGAGGTCTTGGGAAGTGGAGGGAGCATCGACGCTGAGGACCTTTTTGGTTAGTTCTTGGTACTTGGCCAGGACCTTTTGCCACTCCCCCAGCAGATCGTGGTTTCCGATGTCGTCTGCCATGTTCTCGCGTTGATTGGATCAATGGGATACACGAGAGGTATCGTTGGACCTCGCTGGAGCGGAGGATATATACAAGTATGATTTCCAGACCCTGGCGATAATTATCTACAAACTTTCAGCTCTATTTGTTTTTTTTATTGACTGCACTCGCGTATGCTTCTGCTAAATTCCGGGGGCTTATAATGTATCAGCTTATTTTTCAGCTCCCACGCTTTATTATGCACGGGGCTTTAATCAATGCAAAGCCTCCTGCCGTTTATTAAAGAGCTGCATTCCCCTTCGAAGCATGTGGCGTACATATCCAGCTGGAATCTGGTCAGCGTGGCTTAATGGCACTGTTACACAGGAGTTGCCTGCCGGCGAGCGCTGGTGTAGGTGCGACAGCCGTCGTAGTAGAAAAAGAGACGCCATCAAATTTAGCTCAGGAGCACGAAGGGTGATTGACTAGAGACTACTCGACAAGCCAATCGGAGAATCGCGTGGCCGCGCACTCGCCCCACACTTCATACGGAGAAGTTTCTCATCTGATAGCCAGTACGAAGTTGTTTTTCAATCGAAAAACAAACTCTGGCCTCTGAAACTGCTGGATCAGCATGCACAACTCGTTTCGACCTCCCACCCTCCCGGAACAATCTATAACTCCTTTTTTCATTATTTTTGCGCTAGGATTCCGCTGAAATGGAGGGCTGCATGATGAAATCAAAGCTCTGTGCTTCAGGTAATAATCATTTTTCTCCTCCTTTACTCAAACACTACCTGTCTTCTATCCGCCAGGTTTCACGCCGCCCTTCTAGAACAACCTATCACACTTAAGCACAGGATACAAGCGAACTACAGTTGGTGTCTACATATAGAAGTACGCTGCGAAAGTTGTACACGACTATCTTCTTAGATATTCTTATTCGGATTCCCTCTATAACCATTTCTAAGCAATCTAACTGAACCTTTAATGGAATGCAGGTCAAATAAGCTGCACTTTCAGGGTTTCTGTGATGTTGTCAAGTGATTCATCCCACTCAGGTCGCTGTACCACGTCGGGTTGATCATTGTCGCACAACGAAAATTTTCCGTCTCCTCGGAGGGCGAAGTCTGGTTGGTACCACCAGTTTACGTCTGGCTGTCATGCGTCAAGCCACGCATACTATCTTCAGCAGAATTGGGCGTTCGGGCTCATCTACGTCCGTTTGAAGGCGTCTCAGCTGAATACACAGCCCCCAATGAGGACATCGCAGGCATTGACGAGCACGATCCCCCTTCGCCAATCCCACGCCAGTACTCAGCCTCAGACACGCTTCTTGAAGCGGGAATTGCCAATAAAATCTGTGGCTGAGGGGGCTGGCCTAAGAGGGAGTCCCATGACCACCATTGTCAAAGCTCGAGGCCACGACGGTTTTAGAAGAGTCTGACTGCACCTGATCTGAGGTACCCAGATAATGCTGGGGCAACATGAATAGATTATTTGCAAAGGTTGCGGCGATTTTTCATAATTGTTGTGTGGTTGGCGAGGCGAGTTCGCCGTGTAGCGCATCTCATTATGCTTATGCTGGGCTTTAGTGCCCAGATCTGATGTCTTTTACTGCACGAGGCGGCCACTGCACTTGTGACTTTGTGCTTTGTTTTACGGACAAGGCTTTAAAATCTTAGAAGCTTAAGTACCTACATAGTCTACTACTTTACAGGAAAGTGCTTGGGCAGTTACTTGCTGTATTAAATATGCGGAATTCAGTGCGGAAAGTAGGGCCATGCTTACGCAATGCGAAGTCAATTGCCCGAGGGTCGTTCATTCCCCGCAGTAGGCGGGGTAATCAACAGGACTGACCTACCCCGCATACCCGCTTTGAGCATTGGGGTTGATATAAGCAGCGCAGTTGATTCGCAATTCCATCCTGAGAACATGTTTCTTTTTGCCCATGATAATGTACTCATTCAAACTATCAGGTAGCCAGCCAAACAAGTATCCCAATGCTTCGTCCATCAAAATGATCTTTTCTTACCTCGTCGTCTTTGCTGTAATCTACATCACTGCCTCCTGCATCTACAACATCTTCCTCCACCCACTCCGCAAGATCCCCGGCCCAGCTCTCGCCCGCGTGTCCCGCCTCTGGAGCCGCCTCGGCAACCTCCGCGGCCAAAAGTCGTTCCTCATCCACGCGGCGCACCAGCACTACGGGCCAGTCGTCCGCGTCGGCCCGAACGAGCTCTCCTTCGCCGCGCCCAGTGCCACGAAAGAAATCTACACGTCCGACGTCTTCGTCAAAGAAGCCTCCTTCTACACCGCCAAGCGCGTCTACCACGAAGAGCACCTCTTCAGCTTCCGCAACCCGGACGCCCACAAGCAGCGCAAGAAGCTGCTCCAGCGCGGCTTCTCCCAGGCCGCCCTGCTCGACTTCGAGCCGCACATCTCGTCCAAGATCCAAAACATGCTGGACCAGTGGGCCGCGCGGGGCGGCGCGCCGCTCAACGCCGTGCCCTGGGCGCACTGGCTCGGCTTCGACACCGTGTACCACCTGATGTTCGACGCGGACCCGGGCTGCGTGGCGCGCGGCGCGGAGCACTGGGTCGTCCCGTGCCTGCGCTCGTGGCGGCCGACGTTCGCGTTCAAGGAGTTCGTGCCGGCGCTGGAGCGGTGGGGGCCGTACGTGCCGGGCCGCGTGGGCGGCTACTTCCGGGACGTGCGGCGGTGGAAGGACTACTGCGTGCGGCTGGTGCGCCGCTGGCGGGACGAGGGCGGCACTCGCACGCCGTTCCTGCTGAACGCGCTGCACGGCAAGGACGCGTTCCTGGGACGGCCGCTGACGGATTCGGAGTTGGCGGAGGAGTGCATGGGTGGCATGTTTGGGGGCAGTGGGACGACGGCGAATACGTTCGTGTATGTCTTGTGGGCGGTGTTGAGGGCGCCGGAGGTGGTGGGGAAGCTGAGGCGGGAGCTCCGAGAGGCGTTTGGGGGGGATAGAAGGGCGGTGCCGGCGGGCGCGGAGTGTGCGAAGCTGCCGTATTTGCAGGCTGTTATTAATGAGACGTTGAGGTGCTATCCGACTATCATCGCTACGAGGCCAAGGACGGCTCTACGGGACACTTCGGTTGCGGGCGTATCCATTCCAAAGGGGGTAAGTGGATCTTCGCTGGGTTAAACAATTGGTGCTAAGCAATTACTCTGTAGACGACGGTTGGGGCACAGAACTACACGGTGCTCCGTGACTCCACCGCTTTCCCCGATCCAGACAGCTTTTTACCTGAGCGCTGGCTCGAAAAGGAAGGGGATGAACTTCGAAAAGAAGCGTTCACCCCATTTGGGGTCGGCCCGAGATCTTGCATCGGAATCAAGTGAGTACTGCACTTCGAATCATGAAATGGACACTGCTGATTGCTGTAGCCTCGCGAAAATGGAATTGAACAAGCTCGTAGCCGCTTTCTTCCTACGTTTCGATGCCGAGATAGACAAGTCCATGCAGGAAGAGGATATGCGAATGTACGACCTGTTTAGTGCGGGGCCCAGTGGGGGGAAACTGTTGCTTCGTCTGAGGCAGGACCAATGACGTAAATGTTGTGTCGGGGTGATCTTGTAGAGCGGCTGCATTACTTTGCTGGGATTGAATGTTATCGTTCAGCTTAGAGACGAATTTCAGTCTATCTATAGCCAAAAGGCAATTTATCTCTTCTGCGTTTAATCTTATGTATCGCGAATATGAAAGTTCAACGGCGGATGTTGAAGATCGAAAGCGTTCAGTAAATAGACTAATACGAAATAATGTACAAAAGGGGCTTAGCGCAGTGTGTCGGTGTGTGTAAATAGTCTTCTCCTCAACAGACCCTCAGAGTGGTAATCCATCGAGTTCAAACAGCGGAGAGTGAAGTTTAACACTGATAAGCAAAGTATTGTATTTATGAGTGATAGCTTTAGGAAACCTGTAAATTGAGGTAGCCGACATGTCGATCAAGCTTTTTGTAGCTTCTTGGCCAGCGGATGCCAGCGATGCTTGAGCAAGGCCTTCACTGGACGCCTTAGACTCGCTTCTTTGTGTTATGACGTCATGTTTGGGCTCAATGGGTCTTGTCCGAGAAGAGGAACAATCGCGCGTGACTCGCATTCCTCGTAGATCTCCAGAGGGACAAAAAAAATCAAACTTGAAGTTGCTGTAAGGCGAAAACAAATATGTAAGGGAGTTCAGATCCATCCCATTTGAGCAACATGGTACGAACGTACGAACCCGAATCCGATGGTCCGAACTCGGCCACGGATTAGGTTGGAATCAGCGATTGTCTAGCAGTGTATGAAGTCAAATAACGAACAATGCGGTAAAGAATTCAAAGAATGATGGGTTGAGGTGCAACCATAGCAAGAGCTCCGCTCGCCAAGGAATTTGCCGTTTCACGAAGAAGCTGGAGAAGATTCGGATGCAGATCGAAGCCAATGTCCAATGAAGAGTTGTGTGATCGTATTACGGTGGCCAAATAGGGGCAAGTGTGGCGCTAGCGAAAGGCCTTCTTTGATGGTAGAACATTCATTATCTCTTTAATAGTTTGAGAAATATATCATTAGTTCACGAAAGCTTTGGGGTAGTAAATAGTCATACGTATATATAGAATAGATAGCAAAGCCTCACGATGATTTTGACGTGGTGCTTTCTGTGTGCTGCCCACGCTTGCAATTATGGCGGGGGAAACGGTGAGATGTCGATCGGCGACAAAGCTGTGGGGCAGTCACGCCGGCTGCAGGCCTTACAGCTTATGCGGCATTAAGTTATCAGATGCAAGTTATCTGATTGGAGATCTCCGCCTACTCTCCACTCCACATCCCGCAAAGTCCAGGCACAAGAATATACTTGCGGAGTAAATCGTGCCGACCTGCCAACACTGCACTCCACATTCACCGAAGTCGGCCGGCTTGATACGTGGAGGCTGGAGGCCTCTTCTTGGTATAAAACGCTGTCCTACTCTTCTTCAAGCCTCAGTATCAGCATCTGCCAGGGACTCAATCGCAAAGCCAGTAAACACCACCACATTCGCCACAATGAAGTTCAGCACCGCCGCCGCCCTCCTCTTCGGTAAGCCACTCACTCACCCACTCCACGCTTCCAACCCCACAACAAAACGCTAACAACCCATCCCATCTCCCAGCGACCCTCGCCGTCGCCTCCCCTCTGGGCACGCCAACCAAGCGCGACCCCATGCCCTGCATTCCCGACGATCCCACCAGCTGCACCAACATCGGCTCCAAGCGCGACGCCGAGCCCGAGCCTCAACCCTGCATCCCAGACGACCCGACCAGCTGCACGAACATCGGCTCCAAGCGTGAGGCCGAGCCTGAACCACAGCCGTGCATTCCCGACGACCCCACCAGCTGCGGCGTCAACTCCAAGCGCGAGCCCGCGCCTGCACCCGAGCCCGCGCCGGCGCCGGAGCCGGAGCCGATTCCTTGCGTCGTCGACGACCCGACGCCTTGCGCTACGAGCCTCAGCGCGTAAGAGAAGACTGTGTGCCGGGATGGTTTGATCGAGTGCGCCAATGGTGGTGCCTCGCCGGTCTTGCTGGGTTGAGACATCTGGATGGACGGGATGTAACAGCTCAGTCCCGTGCCGGCGTTATTTCATCGTTGTCGCTGGTCAAGGTTGCAGTGTTACAGGAGCAAAAACCAGTCATGCAGTCAGACGTAGAAATGTATTAGTACTACCGAATGAACATTGATCAAACATTAGAACGGCTCAGACGGCCCGTAGATTCCGTTTCGTCCTCTACTCCTCATCATCCGACCAAAATACCTCAGGCTCCTGAGGCTCCGGGGTGTTGTAGCCCTCCTGCTCGGTCGGCACCGCGATCACCTCCTCCTCCGCATCCCTGATGGCGAGCCAGACATCATAGTTCAGCGTAGCGTCCGAGAAGAAGTTGTACTCGGGCATGTAGTACTTGGGCCAGCAGTCGTTGTAGTCGGGCACCCACGCGATGCCGACACAATCCTCCTGCCCCGCGCACACGTCCATGCACGCGTCGAAGCTCGCCGCCTTGACGACGTAGAAGTCGAAGCCCGGGCTGTCGTAGTCGCACTTGATCGTGTACGCGTTGCCGTCGGCGTCGGTCACGGACGTCCCCTCGGCCGCCGGGCACGCGGTCGGCACGTCGACGGCCTTGGTCGCGCCCCACACGTACGACACGGCGTTGGGCGTGTTGAGCGCGTTCTTCAGGTAGCAGGATGGCGCCACGTAGGATACGCCCACGCACCCGTCGGCCGCGTCGCAGGCTTCCAGGCAGGCTTCGAAGGATGTGGTGTCGATCTCCCGCAGGTCCCCGCCGGCGTAGTCGGTGCCGCAGAGGATGTTGTAGGCGCCGCCGGAGGAGACGGTCGTGCTGAGCCCGTTGCTGGCGGGGCACGAGAGGGAGGTGGTGGTGGAGGCGGTGCTGAGTTTGGCGGTCCACACGGAAGAGACTTGGACCGGGCTGTTGAGGCTGCTCTTCTTGTAGCAGGCGCCGTTGACGTAGCTGACGTCGATGCAGTTGGTCGTCGCGGCGCAGTCGTCGATGCAGGCCTCGAAGGAAGCGACGGAAGAGGAGCTCAGGTCGCCGCCGCTGTGACGGGTTAGAATCGGGCTGGCAGGGGAGGCGGTGGGGTTGCTTACGCATAGTCGACACCGCACTCGATGTTGAAGGTGCCCTTGGACGTCGTGTACTGCTGGCCGTTGGCGGCGTTGTTGACGCAGGAGAGCGACGAGGAGACGGTGGAGGCACCGGCCTTCTTGGCTGTCCACACGGCCGAGTTGGCGACGCCCGGGGTGAGGACGTTCTTCTTGTAGCACGCGTTCGGCTGCACGAAGGCAACGTCAAGACAGCCAGAGGTAGCATCACAGTCCTGGATACAGGCCTCGAAGGAGTCGACCCAGGACACTCCCATGTCACCGCCGCTGTTGAACGTCAGCCAGATGGCCCATACTTTTGCATCCATTCATACATACGCATAGTCAGTGCCGCACTCGATGTTCCACTGGGAGTTGGTGCCCTGGTAGACCTGGCCGTTGCTGGCGTTGTTCACGCAAGAAGGAGCGCCATCTCGCTTGGCAGGCGTAGGAGTGGCAAGAGAGTGTGCGGCCAGAAGGCCCAGAAAGAGCGTGGGCTTGGAGAGAGTGGGAGCCATTGCGATTAAGGCGGAGGCTGTAACGAATGAATGAATGTACAGATGATTACTGGAGGAGTGCCCTGGTCGGTGACGAGGAGTATCGAAGCCATCTATATATACTGAACGGGCAGCTGGTGAGGCTGCAGTCGATATTTCCACAACATCCACCACAGTGGAGTATCGCAGCGGCATCGCCGAAGCTACCCGCGATGGCTGGCTGCATGTAGCCTGTTTTACCTAAGTCACTCAGCCCCGCTCGGACCCTGACCGGATTTAAGCCGCTGAGCACAGTGAGGAAAATGGGGGGAAAGGCCTGTTCGGCAGATTCCATAGACAAGCCTCCGGATATCTCTGTACGAGAGCTTGGCAGCCTTGGCGGAGGAATGGGCGGAGTTGTGGCGCTGTCTCGGTCCACGATGCAAAGAGTATGGGAGCTGGAACTGAGTCGGGGGCAAATGTGCGTACAAGTCGAATAAAGGTGAGTTTGCCCTTAACAATTGGCTCCATTGCTGGCGCCGTTCGAGAAACAAAGATGCAATCCCCAGCTTTTCATGAACGTTGAAGGTAAGTTGTACCCGCGTTCGGGGAAACCCCGCCCTGTGCGCTAAGCAAGCGCTAAATACGCTTAGTTCCGGAGGTGTTGCGGTAATTTTAAACGCCCATGGAGCTCCTTATCCGGCTCAAAGGCTCTTGGCCATGCTGTTTATCATTGCTCTGAGCTCGTAAGAGTAGCCGAGGGGCGCAGGACGCAGCCACAGGCGCCGAGTATATTTTGCGGTAATCGATTTTGCAGCCACATCGCGTGTGAAAGGCTGTTAATATGGACTTGAAAGGGTACAACGACGGACTGGGCTGAGATACAGGGGAGAAGAAAGTTGAAGCAATGATTAATCCCAAAAACCACGTTTGTAGGAATTATCCGGCTCAAAAGCCTGTCGTGAAGCTCAAAAAGGCGATTAAAGGGGTTGTATTGTGGCGGCGTGAGTCTGGATATTTGCCGGGGCCCCAGTCCGCGGGGAGCTTAGTCGACGCCACTGCCGCCCACTCCAACCCAAACAGTTACCCCTATCGCCCCCGCATCATCAATTCAGTGAACATTTACCGCGTTCTGGATGGAATTCTCGAGCCATTCACTCTCGGTACCACCACAGTGGCGTAAGGCGGCAAGGTCAATGCGGCTATCATTTAGGCTCGGGCGGAACACTCCGTACCTAATCAGCTTTTGAGTTGGTGGTGGCTTGACGATAACATTAAATGGATTCTACTGGGCGTTTGACTTCTCAAAAAGAATCATCTTGCATTGGAGTACCTGCTTTGCTCGGCTTTTCCTACATCATTTCTACCTACTGCGCAGTCGGCGCCAGCGCCTCCCATTCTTTCACAGCAACACCGCCAAACTGGGCGCCACTGCCCGACGCCGTGAGGATGGCACGGAGCGAAGTAGTGCTGACCTCAGTGAACGAAACCTCCGCCGGATCATCCGTAACCTCCAGGGGATACTCCGCCGTGTTCGCCACCTTCTCCCACTCTCCCGCCTCGGTCTTGTACTCGACATGCCACGCCGCCGGCGGCGGCACACCCTCGCTCGCACCCGCCGCCTGGTCCGCAAAGAAGGCCATGCGCACGCCGTTCAGCGCCACCGACGCGTTCCACGTGTAGACGAGCGTGCTCTCCTGCGGCGAGCTGGTGCCGTCGTACGAGCTCCAGTAGTCCGGCGGCAGCGGGTTGGACGGGATCTTTTGGTCGTGCAGCGATTCGACCCAGTACTGGATCGGCGTCTCGTTGACCGAGCTGGCTTGAGCTTTCGGTGCGATGTTGCGCGTCGGCTCGGCGGCGGCCTGCGGGCGTGTAGTTTGGACGACCTTGTTGATGGTTGCCGGCGACACGCCGTCGTCCCACGTCAGCAGGTCGAAGGCCACGCTGCGCCGGAAGTGCCCGCCGCCCTCGGCGTCGGCCGTGTGGTAGATCAGGTACCACTGCCCGTCGAGCTCGACGGCGCCCGGGTGCGAGGTGGTGGACGAGACGATGCCGAGGATGACGGACTGGAAGGTCCACGGGCCGAGCGGCGAGGACGCGGTGCCGTAGGCGATGCAGGCGTGGTACGAGGTCGGCGTGCAGGGCGAGTCGGGCCCGGCGTTGTTGGCGGCGTAGAGCATGTAGTACGTGTCGTTCCGCTTCATGAGCCACGGCGCCTCGAAGAAGCCGGTCAGGCTGTCGACGGTGGTGACGTCGCCTTTGGTCGTGACCATGTCGTCGGCCAGTTCGTAGCCGCGGAGCTGGCCGAAGGTGCCGTAGTAGGCGTACACTTTGCCGTCGTCGTCGACGAACACGGTGGGATCGATGTTCTGGATGTCGTTTCCTGGAGATGGCACTGATTGCGAGAAGATGGGGCCGGACGGGTGGGCGTCGGTGTACGGGCCGAACGGGCTGTCGGACACGGCAACACCAATCGCGAACGGGTCCGTGTTGGTCGAGTCGGCCTGGGTTACGGGTGCGTACAGGTAGAACTTTCCATCCGGTCCCTGCACGATCTGAGCGGCGTAAGCCGTCCCCTCGGCCGCCCAGGAGAAGATCTCGTGCGGTTTCGCGAAGGCCGGATGCAAGGTCCATTCTCCGCCGGATGGCTTGGGCGAATCGGCAACGAGCATCTCCCACTCGTTGATGACGAAAGAGTTCTGCTCAACTGGCGCCTCATCGTGGCCTGCAATGATGTACAACGTGTTGTTGACAACAAGCGGCGCAGGATCGGCCGAGTAGTACGAGCCATCGGCTAAAATCGGATTGCCCGTTGACTTGAAGCTGACCGGGCTTTGAGCGAGTGCTGCAGCACCCTGCAGGAGGAGCAGGGAGAGCTGAATGGCCGACATTTTAATGAATGGATTGATGGTGAGGAATAATAGCGGTTGTTTGGCTGCTTTTAACGTTTCGCTCGGCAAAGGCCATGTTTCACTCGATCCACTCTTGTGGACGGAACAATCGCACCACTGTTCGTATTTGCTCGGCCCGCTACCCTGTCGCACCTTAATTATCCTCCATACTCTAATCGTTGCTGCATATGCACGTACCTCGTCCGCCTTTGGGGATGATCGGCTGCGCCAGGGGCAACTCGGCACGCGAAGCGAGAGGCATCGCCCGGACGATTGCCACAAATGGCAAGTGGAATGGCCTTGAAACCGACATCGTGATTCGAAGGCACAACACCGATGCTCGGGATTCTGCAGTGCACAGCCATGACCTCTCTGCAGCACAAAATCAGTTCTCAACCTTCTGGTGATCGTGGTCGTTTGAAAGATCAAACAATTTCTATCTCCCGCTCCGGCCATGGTCCCTCTTCTCTCATCATCTGCAAAGCCGGTACCTCGTCCTCCAAGAGCTCCTCTTTTCCAAATGGGTAAACTTCAGACAGAGCCATTCCGCCCACTCGGCGATACCTATTCGTATGTTCGGGAACGCTTTCCAGGATCCAGAAAAAGACCACCCAGGCATCATTGGCGCTTTGAGAAGCGGTTGCGGGCTGTGGAAGGTCAACAGACGCTTTGTATGATTGTATCCAGTTGGCAACCTGAATAGCCACAAAATGCTGGCGGTGGTGGCCTTGGTGCTTTTGTGCAAACTCCGCCCTTACGTGACCAGAACGGTGCTCTATACCCTCGTCGGTTGTCATGTGGAACAGACTCCGCAGGTCTCTCTCGAAGGCTGATCGGAATACATTCGGCTGTGGATCTCTGGGGATGTCTTTCCAATTGTCTGATAAGCGCTGGATGGGGGCTGTGATTCGCAGCACCAGTGGCTCCGTTGGGATGAACCGCTCTTGCTGAGCCGTGGATTTCGGGACCTCGACATTCCTCAGGCAGCTGTTCATCTCGCGTCGATGCGAAGAGAAGTCGGCTGGCTCGGCGCCCCAATGGGAAAAGTCATGTGCCAACACGCTGGCCCAGCTCCAGGACGGAGCGCGAGGCTTCGTAATACCGTCGCCGGGTTGTGGTAGAAAATTCCCGTGGTCGGTGTCGATTTCCTTCCGGCTTCTATTGTTTCCCCATGCTATCCAGAGCAACCCCAAGGTCCAGTCGCTTTCCCACAAGCCAGCCCAATACCGATCCCGGCCTGCAGTCTTTTGTTCCAGTACATGTGCAAGTCCAGCCACTGATGCAAGCTTATCGGATTCGTAAGTGAAGCTCCGCCATTGAAACTCATTGGTCAGCCGGTACCAGTATCGGACCAGAAAGGTGTGGTATTCTTGCATCGATACGCCCCAGCGTTCGTGATTTTCGACCCTGACAGGTCCATTCCAGAGGGCAGTGAGCCTGTCAAGAGTGTCGTAGTGCCGATCGAGACGAGCCTCTTCGACCAGGTCAAAGGCAGTCTGTTCCGTATGATCCACGTAACCGTTGTTTTCTCTGATGGTAGACGAATGGCAATGCCAACTCGTTTGAAGACGAGTGTAGCTGAGTCCGCGCGTGGCTGAAAGACGCTCTTGCAAGGTCCACCCCCGCCTTCTCCATCGTCCTTCCGTCCTGAAGTGGTCGTCTTCTTCGTGTGCGTCTCTGTCATGTATACGGAGGTAGACCCTGTCGTGAGGAGCCTTTCCGGAATTTCCGAGGCCGGGAATCTTCCAAGGCAACGAGCATTCGGGGCTCACCTTTCGATTTTCGTCTTGGAGAAATCCATCTGAAATGGATGTTGAGGTTGTAGCGAACAAGGTAACGGTGGCGTTGTTGTAAATGTCGTGCATACGGGCGGCTTCCAATTTCCAATCCTCCGCATCATCCTGAACTATGCAGAGCGCGTCCACCCACAGGTATGAGATTTTGAGCCCGCGTGCCACGGCAACTGCATGTTGAAGCGTCTTCGGCCAATCACTCAATGGCATGCATTCCTGGAACGAGTCGAAGTCTGCTGTGGTGAGTTTAAAGGTTACATCTTTTCCCCAGCAGTAACTCAAAGCCAAGTACTTTCTTGTCTGCCCTTCTGTCTGTGCTGTAATCACCAGTCGTGGTTCATCTCGTTCGTTTCCAACAAAGATGACCCGCGTGGGGAGGTAATTACTTTTGCCAATCAGTTCTCTGCATAATGCGTGCTCATTCACGCAAGTCTGTAACCAATCGAAAGCCAATTGCAGAGCAGCAGCGGAACCGGGTTCTTTGTAGATCTCGCCCAATGACATGAGGTCTGTGATGGAAGAGTCGTCTTTTGGAACATTGCCTAAAGCCATGTCAGCTTGGATATCATCTGCATTTTTCGAATCCAGCCCTACCTCTTTTAAAAAAGAAACTAACG
This sequence comes from Lasiodiplodia gonubiensis, assembly GCA_009829795.1. NCBI lineage: Eukaryota > Fungi > Ascomycota > Dothideomycetes > Botryosphaeriales > Botryosphaeriaceae > Lasiodiplodia > Lasiodiplodia gonubiensis. The sequence goes on from RHKH01000129.1 coordinate 44,214, forward strand.
TTACCAAGGTGATTAATACGGCTCGTTTTGCGTCCACGCGTACGTAGCCCTGTGATGATTCCCCTTAACTGTAGTCCGGAATGCTCAGGGCTCCCTTGATGTTCACAGTTTTCCCTGAGCCGAGTTTGATATGGACGAAGATGCAGCTTCCCCACTGGATCATTCATGAGTATTCGGACCACCCCTTCATCGTCTTCTCCGGGAGGAATTTCTCTTTTATGATGGTGTTTATGTTCCCCCAGTCGTGCTTTCATGGCCCACTGGCGAAGAAAAAGTTTGCAGAGTTCACAGCCATGGTTTGCAAAGCCGCAATCTACCCACTCCTCAATTGTCTCGTGATGGTTTATGCTATCACCAAAAACGAACAAGGGGCTTTCGGTCCGATCGCCGGATGTTGCCAGTCGCCGCAGTATTTCTCGAACGTCAATATTGTTACAATAGCCACACAACGGCATCATGGTAGGAATGAGATCGGGGGACAGGAGAAAGGCGGGGCGGCTGTGACGTTGCCACTGTGATTGTGCATCTCCTACGCGCCCAAGATGATTGCGGGGTCAGTTTTTTAGCGCTGGAACGAAAGTAGTTTAGCTCGATGCACTATGACGCCACCGTAGCTGTGCAGCCGTTCCCGGTGGATGCAGTGAGCTCGTACCTTAAGAAAGAGAAATACTTATTTTGCTGGGAGTTTACATTACTTTCGCGTCTCCACTGGAAAGGAGGAAGAAGAAAATCTATCCCATGTAAGTGGAGAAAGCGAGATGCAATGGCGTGTATTCATTGTTCCAATTGAGAAGGTAGTAGCAAGGGGAATCATTTTCGCGCACTGGAGTTCTTGTAGAAGAAGGATCTGAAAACTGCATCAAGAGAGAGAGCCTTTTTATAAACGTTTCAATTGTCCATTCCTGTGCTCTTAATCCTCTCGAGTCTTCTTGATTTTCTGGACTTGAATATAATAAAAGGAACATATAAATCACTCGAGCAGCTAAGAAATTCATGGAATAGTTCAAGTCACATTTGTAGATTTTCTCGAGTCTTGAAGGATGGCAGACAGCAGATGTTGGGAAAGCATCCTTTTGATTCTGTACAGGACATTTTACATACAGGTATTCAGGACCCTCCATACACTATGACACATCAACTGTAAACCACATTTTGTTCCCATTCGCATGTCAAAGAAGCCTTCCAGCCCTACCAGGCTAATTCTCGCGAGCGACACGGACAAGCCCATCCAGCCACTCCTGATGACCATTCAACATCGGATTGGGCCTCTGGCCAGCCAAGCCGGCCGCGGGTTCTCCAATCTGTGACTCCTGTGTCAAGATCCTGACTCGGCCATCACCCAGATCTTCGACCAGCCAAGCATGGTAGACATCCAGATAAGAAGCTTTGTCGCCATCCTGCCACGCGCGCCACGCCAGTCGTCCAACAGGCTGTCCATTTCCAGGCGCAATCGATTCCCACGTCTCGCATTGGAGGGGCGGGAAGCCGAAGGTGGAGAAGCTAAACGCGTCGCCTTTGTTCAGGGAAGGACCGGATTTCGGAGGCGTGATGTTGGAAACGTTGGAGTAGTAGGACTCCCATTTGGTGATGTCGACCAGATTGGCCCAAACGCTTGCGGCAGTGATTCCCTTCACGATGACCTCGTTGGAAACATAGTTGTCGGTCGTGCCAGGGAGGTACTTGGCAGGCCAGATGATGGCGGGAGCGGTAGCCATTTTGAGTAGTGATGGATGAACTCGCGTTTTCGAGGAGTGTGTTTGGAAATGTCGTTGGGATTGATGAATTTGTAGTGTGTGTGCCTGTGTGGTTGTTGAAAAGATAAGCGATTTGAGATAGAGTTCCGAGTGCGTCTTTTAAAGTGAGAACAGCAGGCCCGTCAGAAACGGGCAGAACTCAACATGATTACTTTAGCTTGAACGTACTACTAAGCAATCGAAAGACGTGGCGAATTGACCCAGGTGCAAGTGCAATTAAGGTTATTCTCTATCGGCTTCGACGTGTGATGATTTTCTAAACAGAACCAATCAAACAGGAGCAGCACAGAACATCCCCAACTAATTTAGCCGCCTTTAACCGTCTCCGGAAAGACCTCCATCGCTATTTGCTTTGTAATTGCCTTGCTGACATATCTCGTGCGGTGGGACAACTTCGTCCCTCGGTTTTCCGATTAACGCCGCAGTTATACCCGAGGGTTTCGGAGAAGAACTTCAATATTCCTCTTGCACACGGGTGTAGACAAGCCCCAAACAAAGATTTTGGTTAGGCATTTGTCTACTTTACAACGTGTTTACCCTCAAATTTCTCAGAATAATAAAATCCGTCAAGGTACAAGCCGGCGGGAAGGTTGCTGTCGTCGACTCTACAATCCCCCAGCTACGCCGAGACTACGACCTCGTCATGACTGCCAGTGTCGCAATGAGCCCTGAGAACTGCTGCCACATTGCTTTCATACTTATATTGAAGGTCATACTTTAGTACTACGTCGGTATCCTTCAGCCGTCAGCTTTGATGATCCAACTACGCAGTGTGTGAGCATTTAGAAAGATGGCCATACCAATCTCTTGGGTTCCGTCTGTCGAGCCACTCAAATAACTCCGTTCTTTCATGGCGGATTCACCCGTAAGACTGTATTGTCCATTGGCATCCAACGTAGCTTACGGTGTGACTTTTTTCTTCTCCATCTCAATCATTCGAATTGAAAAGCAAGGTATCAATTTCATCTCAAGGATGACGAGTTAGCATGGCAGAGTATAGCAAGGCAAATGATAGCGTTATCAAATCGCTGCCTTCAACTTTCCGCGACTGTACCGCGGATCTGATCCAGAACAATTGATTGATAAGATAACATCATAACCCGCCAGGTGCGGGGAATGAACCACCCTCGGGCAGCTAACTTCGCATTGCATAAGCAGGGCCTTGTTTTCAGCGCTGGTATCCGCACCTTCAATACAGACAACAAACCGGATCCATCGCCAGGGAAAAAAAAGCGCAACACCGTTGACCATTCAGTAGAAGCAAAAAAGGTATTGCATCGGCTAGGAATTGAACCCAGGTCTCATCGAACACTCAAAGCCCCGGGCCCGGGCTCGTCCAACGACGAGGGAGGGCATCACCCCTTTAACTGCTGGACGGGCTGGCTCCCGTCCACACTTCCGCTCTGTAGAGCCAATGCGTTCTAACCACTAAACTACCGACGCCTTTTTTGTTGGAGACGGAACTGATACCAAATCTTATCAAAGAAAGGACTGCAAGTGACACAGCAGGCTTCCGGGCTGACCGACCGTTTCGACAATGCTGCCGTGGATTATGAACCCATGGCCCTGGTAGGAAAAAGAAAACGAAAACCTGAAACGACAACCATAACCGTTCCTATGGGGCAATGCATGGAAATTAAGGCTTCTCTTTCCAAACATTTGCAAGGTACTCCTCGGCGTTAGAGAAGCGGTAATGTGGAAGTAACTTATTCCACTCATCCGAGACAGCCCACGATCCGGCCTCAATGGCCTGGAAATACCCTGCGACGATTACTTCAGACATGCTTTCCCGTAGCTCAAGTGGAATAGCCTGGTGATCGATCCTCGGAACCCACGAGGTTTTGAGTTTCCCAGTCTCATAAATCTCTCGGGGCACTGCCTCTATCTTCATCGGTCCTGGTCGAAAGAGTTAGCAATGATATCCGGCCGATATTATTGTGCGTTCATGCATACCTCGAAGCTTGTTCCCAAGCTCTACTAGTTCTTTGATGGTAATCTGCGACCCTTGGATGCCACCAACAGTTGGCCACTTCCCTGGATAGTCCAGTGCTTCGGCTACGACTGCTGCCGTATCTTCAATGGTGGTGAGAGTGATGGTAAAATTACCATCACCAGGTACCAGGGCCCTCCGATTGTGAAAATCCACATACATGGGGATGTTGGTGAAGTGTGGAGTCGTCCTGTGCGGCCACGCGAAGAAGTTCGTGAAAAATCCAGGCTGGAACAAACAATACTCAAGAATCTTAGGAGCAGTTAGTCCTAACGCACTTCACCGTTGAATGGGAGACGGCATACCGTTTCATCTCTGTTGACTGCTTCAAGGTACTCACGAACCCTATCCTTGAAAGCGTAGTGCGGAGAGGCGCTGTTGCTTCGGCTTTTGTTTGTCAGTAGCTTCCGAGCACGGGAAACATTGGACGATAACTTACGTTCCCCATTCTGAAGGCACGAATCTCTTCACTCCAGCCTCGACACAAGCGTCAATGAGAAGTTCTTGCATCCGCTGGACAAGATCGAAGTTCGAATCTGCTATAAAAGACAGCACGACGTCGACACCGCGCAGCATGTCAACCAGGTGAGCTTTGTTCTCGTAGTCAACTGCCACATAGTTGACTCCTGCAGGCGGTGCATCCGCGCGTTCCTACAGTGATGTCAGCTTACGGCCGATGACTGTAAAGCCGCATTCATTCGTACTCTTCGGGTGAACACAGTGACCTTATGCTTGTTCTTGGCCAGAATTGCATCTGTCACGTCTCGGCCAACACCTAAGCAGATTAGCCATGGGAGGATGATGAATTGAGGAGTTACGTACTGCCCGAGCCTCCTGCAAGTACGACGTGAACCATTTTGTTGTGTTGAGAAAGTAGACGTTGGATTCACGACGGCGAGATGATTCGTTGCTGAATGCAAATGATCATTCTTATATAGTACGCTGCATTACAAATGCAAGAAGTGATCTCTGTGGCGTTGGATAGTCGGTCGTCCTGGCTGGCTATCGGATGCCCACGATCCCGATCCCGACTCTATTTAGCGCATGTGCATTGACTGAAACCACCTCTCGCAATCGCTCGAAGCATAAAAATTGTGGAGCAGATGATCAATTGTGGGCACTAACCGAAGTTCGGGCTCCGAATATGATGTAGATTGCTTGTTGTGTATGATGCACTACTTGTAAGACAGAAGTTCGGTCTCCGAATATGATGCAATCAGCCCGTCGTACAGGATGCACTACTCGTGGAATCTTGTGACTAGCAGGGATTCAGATCATCGCCTCGGCCGACGCGATCCTGTGAAGCTGTACTACTGTGTGACCAGATACTCCGCCACGTCCTCAGCAGGCCTCTTCAATTACCCTTCTGGGTCTAGCGCTTACTAAATAGACCTTGGCATGCTCTTCGGCCAATAGACATCCATAAAGATTAAACACACATCAGAGGATATGTGGAGGACGTGTGGAGGAGTGGCCGAGGGTTTCGGTGGCCGAGGGAACAAAAAGCAATACAAGACAAGGTCCAGCTGCACCAGCGCGCACTTCGGCACATTCTACACGCGATTCCTCAGCCAGACGCTGCAGAGATAGCCTCTCACCTCACCCTTTAATTTCAGCCATCACTCCTAAGAAGCACTTTGGATTGATGCTCGAGCACACAGGAAGTTCCAGCTTCGACAGGACATGCCAAGCAAGCAAGAATCGCAGACAGTAACGCTGGCTAGGAACTAAAGCACCTCTGAGTGCGTAGGCAGCCCTTGATACAGAATCAGAATGTTCGGGGGCTTCGAAGGTGGCTGTTGGGTAGCAAGAAAAATAGTGGCAGCCAAACTCCTGGTTATTATTTTCGAACTTGGAGTGCCGCTGGTGAGGCACTTGCAAACACACATCATCATGGGAAAGATAGAGCTTCCGCATTTGCCTCCAGCTGACGCGGGTGAAACGTGGCACGCGCCTGCAACTTCTAGTCGTCAACCATGAGGGCTCACTGCGGCTGCTCTGCAGCTTACATGAAGCGCCAAAATTGAGATGAAATCATATGGCATCGCCGGTCGAACTAAATGCGTACGAGCGATGGCGGCTGGTCGAATGCTCTTGTAAAGCAGCCAAAAAAAGGGAACATGGGCTAAAAAAGAGAAAGGAAAGAGATATATCGTAAACCTGTCTTGCTGAGAAGAATGGCTATCATTGACATACGATGCCGATGAGGACGGCTGAGGATGGGATATCGCCGGCCGCTGTGTCAACTGTCCTTTCCGTCAATAGGACTACGTAGTATCCGTCCGCTGGGACCCATTCATGCTCAGATGCATGCACAGAAGGATGAACTGCCGAGACAATTCCGGCAGTCTGCTGGAGACGGGCGGCGCTCGGGCGGGTCGAAGGCCGTGTTCCGGGGCGATTCTACCAATCAGACTTTATGTAGCAGCCGGATCGCCGAGGTCTGTCCGCTAGCTGCACAATGTCGGCTTACCGTTGCTGCGCCGTTCCGAGCCGAGATCAACATAGCGCTGCAATTGTATTGTCACGCTTTTTCTCATTGGACAACCTCAAGGTCTCTGCTCAAGAAAGTCGCATATGAAGGTGCAAAAATTGCAGTTGTTAGTGCAGTCGGACGAGTGATTTTGGTTTCAATGGTGCACTATGCAATGAGTTATCTTCTACGGAGTGGTCGGATCGAACGCCGCGGTTCTCGGATGCATGTTGAAGCGCCAAGTCCAACTTGCTCCCCTTAGGAATTTTCGACTACGCGCTTGCTTGCGCGTCTCTCCTTGTAGCTTACAAATGCGCTGCAGCTTTTTGATTTCTAACAAATGAGCTTGTGTGTTCTTGGCGCTTTCTGAGGGCTCTATGCAGCATAGCCGTTTCGTACATATCGGATGGTGAGCGATCCGAACCCGAACAACGGTTCCGTCATACAGAAGCCGCAACAACGCCTGGCTATATAACAAACCAACAAGGACAGCATAATCTGTCATTGAGTATCGCCAAACGGAAGTTCATCTAAACATGGTCAAAGTCGTGGTTGCCGGAGGCTCTGGAAGTATGAACATCCCAACCAAATCCATATTCGTATTCTAACTCCTCTACAGATGTTGCTCGTGAGGTGATTGATAAGATCATCGCTAAACAAAAGCATGATGTAGTCGTCTTTACACAAAGAGTAGTTCAACCCACTACGTTTTTCCGGTTCATACTAATGTTGAATAGCCGGTTGGCGAGCTTGCGATGGATGGCGTTGAGTGTGTACAAGTCGATTACTTAAACAAACAGGCTCTGGTCGATTCACTCCGAGGAGTTGATGTAGTTCTTTGCTTCTTTGCGTCAACCGACCAGGCCGGTGTTGTCCAGAAGCAGAAGGTTCTCATTGATGCCTGTATTGAAGCAGGTGTCAAACGATTCGCACCATCGGAATGGGCAAGGTAAGTGATATTTCTCGGGGAGAACGAACATCATCCGAAGTAGAAAGACGCTTACTCAAATAGCGGTGATAACGGGGGCATCCCTCATTACGCCTTCAAAGATGAAGTCCGCAAGTATCTGAAAGATATCAACAGCAACCAGAAAGTAAAGCTCAGGAATGTCTCCCCCGAGATCAATGCTGATTCGGGAAACAGGTTCTGGAGTATACACTCTTTCAGCCTGGCCTCTTCGCCAATTATTTTGGGTTTCCGCACTCGACCACCAAGCATTTTTCGATGAGCCAATGGTTCGTCGATTTTGAGAACCGGAGAGCTATTACTGTTGGTAACGGAGATTTTCCGCTAGTTCTCTCCACAGTGCAAGACATGGCGGGCGTGGTGGCCGAAGCGCTTGACTACGAAGGTGAATGGCCGGTTGATGGAGGTATCTGCGGATCTCGCATCACCCTGGCCGGGCTGATCGAATTGGGCAAGACACTGAGAGGTAAGCAATTCTGATCAAGTTTCCTGTTGGTTTCGCGATATTGACAACCGTGCCAAAAAGGGACTATGCATGTGGAGAGCGTTTCTTTAGATGACCTTAGAGCCGGTCAGCTCAAGACATCTTGGTTCCCGATTCTTGACCATCCTGGGATCCCGGACCAACACAGAGAGGTGGTATCCAAGACCGTGATGATCTCATACCTGAAATCTGTAGCTGAGGGGGCCTGGAATATACCCGACGCATGGAACAAGCTGCTTCCCAATTACCGGCTCACCAGTGTGGAGGAGTACTTGACGAAAATCTGGGAGGGTAAACCATAGTATTCCGCTTGTAGAAATGCATGCTTATGCATGCTTTTGACGATTGCAAAGTCAGCATTACCATCGCTACTTAGACCTAAGCCGTGATTCAAGCTTCCCAAATTTGAATTTCTGGCAATCCAGGCTCTACATCTTCTACGTCAAATATCTCGTCGAAAATGTGCTCTCCATGAGGGGCCGGGGAAGACTCATTCACACTTGCATGGTATATGTGAATGCCGATACGCGCGTGAGAGGGGTCGCGGGGAGTTTGACCAATCGAATTTGTCGGCGGAAATTCATGGCGAAATGATTGGATGGATTAAATCGGTCTACAGTCAGATATTGGCTCCGCAACGAATGCATCAGGCTTCAGGGTGTGCAGTAGACGATACTACTGTGAAGTGAAATAAGAGCTAAGAAATATTGTCCATTGCCGAAAACAATTGGGCTGCGTACTGGGTTGAGAATTGTGAATATTGCGCTTACCCTCGGCTTTAGCTCCAGGAACTTGCGGAAGGTTTTTGTAGCCGACAATTCCAGTGTCGGCAGCTCGTAGCAAGACATACTGTACAGGAAATCGATGCATTTGTCTAAGCCTCCTTGGCCAGAGAAAAGTTTACAATTACGCCTGAGGGAATGCTTTAACTTTTCTATCTTTGACGCTAGTAGTAGTCTCTATAGTATACGCGTATCCGCACGTAAGAACTAAAATAATACTTGGCGTCCGCGCGCCGAGCCGAACTTGTTCCTTAGCGCTGACATGCCAACACGCGTATTCCATTCTCAGGGCTGTGCCATGGCCCGTGCATCGATGTTTCTCCACAGGCAGCGCATAGCTGAAGCCTCCTTCGCCGTGGCACTGCCCTCGATAGGTGTTGTGACATCATCTTCCAGCCTAACGCACCGGAGTTCGCGTCATTTTATTTCATTTTTCTCCCCAGCATTTCCTCTTTTAGTATACGCCAGTATGTGAATCACCTTCCCTGGTTATCCTCTAAGCCTCCATTGATACTGCTAAGAATAACGGCGGTCAGTCTCCTGCACATCTATCGCGCATTGTGGGAAATGACATCGGAATATATAATGGACGGTATGGGCGTCGAATAACCTGTCACTTATCTCCAATTCCGACGTCCTCCTCGACTTCAAACATGCTGTCCAAACCTCATTGTTTCAATGCTTTTCTGCTCCAAGCCAGCGCCGTCTACGCTATTGTTCTACCAAATCAACCTATCCAGACGAGAAGCCAGGGGATTCAATGGGGTCCTTGCACTTTAAACGGCACCATGCCAATTGAGTGTGCGAATTTCACTGTTCCGCTGGATTATTCAACTCCAAACTCAACCGAGACGCTCACACTCGAGCTTCTCAAAGTCCCTGCTGCGAAGACGCCCTCAAAGGGAAGCGTGCTGATGAACTTTGGCGGCCCCGGATTCACTGGACAAGACACCCTGGCAGCCGGTGCAATGAAGCTCCAAGCTATCACTGGAGGATACCACGACCTTATTACATTCGATCCAAGGTAACGAGATGTCTCTTCCGTAACTATTGACCGATATACTGACACGACACGTCCAAACAGAGGGACTGGGAATGCGTTGCCGTATTCATGCTACAAGACCGATACTGAGAGGCTAGCAGCCGGCGTGACGAACCAGATGTGGGCTGGGAATGCCACTGATAACATGCCTGGAAGGCTCTGGGGTCTTGCAGACCTTCTGGCGGCGAGTTGCGATGCCAATAACAAGGATACAGGGAGCCTCATCGGGACAGCATTCGTTGGCAGAGACATGATGCGCATCGTCGACGCACTTGGCGAGGACGGACTGCTCAGATATTACGGTGAGGACAGACGGGAAATTCCAACGAAGAGTGAAACTGATTGCGAACTCCAGGATTATCGTACGGTACCACGCTCGGTGCAACGGTTGCCGCCATGTTCCCCGACAAGATGGACCGTATAATTCTGGACGGTGTTCAGAATCCCCACGAGTACTACCACGGCTAGTAAGCTTTCCATCCCCACAGTCTGCTGGTAATCTGAGCGCACGCTGATATCGTTCTCTTAAGTGACATCGAGATGTTCACCGACACAGACAAAACCTTCGCCGGCGTCCTTTCCGCCTGCGTAGAAGCAGGTCCCGAGCACTGCGCTCTCGCTGGCTCTAACAAAACCGCTGCATCCCTGGAAAAAGACATCTACTCACTGTTCGAGGAACTCAAGGAACGCCCCATCCCCTTGGATGGCTTCCTCATGGACTACAACGTGGTCCGCGGCTACATCCTCCTCGCCCTGTACAACCCGAGCAACTATCCAACAACCATGGCTCTGCTCGACGCTCTCTTGAGCCAAAACCTCACTGCTATCACGGAAGTTATGGCGGGTGCAGGATCAGTCCTTGCGTCAGCCGGCACCGAAGCGATGAAAGGCATCCAATGCGGCGACAAAGGCGGCGACGTGTCTGCGTGGGCAGATCCGGCGAAAAACGGGTTCGACCAGACGATTCTGCCGGCAATGGAAGCGCTCAACGAAAGGAGTAAGTTGGCAGGTGATACTGGGGCGGGCCTCGCCGCGACTTGCGGTCGGTGGCGGACGCAGGCGAAGGAGCGATACACGGGAGCTTTCACCGAAAAGACGAAGCATCCTATTCTGCTCATTGGGAACACCTACGATCCGGTCACCCCGTTCGCCTCGGCGAGGAATGTCAGTGAGGGATTTCCAGAGAGTGTGGCGTTGCAGCATAATGGGTTCGGGGTAAGTGCTACATTTCGACGTTTGATCGTGCGATGCTGACTTCTGGTTGTTTCTCCACAGCATACCTCTCCGGCACAGATTTCTCTGTGCACCACCAATGCTATTCAGGCGTACTTGCTGAATGGCACGTTACCCGAGCCAGGAACCGTTTGTGATGTGGATGTTCCTTTGTTCTCAAACAAGACTTGGCAAGATGTCTTGCTTTGAGGATTTCACCAATTTTAAAGAGTGATGTCAACTACACCGTCTTCTTAGTAACCTGGTAGCAGTTCTAGAGCGCTTGGAATTCGATGTAATTACTATACGCCAATGTAAACGACAAGAAGTTCTAACCATTGAATGTACATATAAGCGAACATTTACGGCACCTCAAACTCGATCTCAATCGTCGCTGCTGCAACATAATTGAAAGAGTCCTGCTGCTATAAATAAGGTCAGATATATTGACAACTAAAAAGAAAACAGCACAGTGAGATAATATACTTACCTCGGCCCTTGCCCAGAGTACAACCATGGATCCCGGTTTCAACTTTTCTAAAAACCCCTCACCTTTCCCTTTCTCTACCCCCCTTATCCTCTTCATTTTTGTTTCATCCTCGGTGCTCCATTCAACTTTATAGTCGCGGAACTTACACTGCTCCGTGATATTGTTGCATACCCACCATGAAAGCTTCCCGTCATCGGTCTTTTCAAATTCCCACCCTTTTTCTTTCAGATACTCCGTCCAAAGACTGACAGAGGTGAACCCGTTTGGAAACCTGGCATGACTATCGGCCAACTCCAAGTCATCGCCTTCGAGATTTCCAGACAAGGGTCGTAAAATGCTTGCTTCAAACCACGAGTCGATCTCGTTCGTAGTCTGGTTCGGGCCTAGTCCCACTCCCTCATCCGCTGACCTGGTCTGAAAGATGATGCGCTTGGGGACAACTTTGTCAATTCCGATAGATGGATCCGGGTAGGGAATTGGTTCAGTGGCAAGGTAGAGGCCGGCAACGCTTTCGTTGAGCCCATCGCCTACAGACCAATCGAGATCCTCGAATTTGCGCCTGACTGTCCACGCGCTGTAGCCAAGAGACACGATTGGAATTGCCAACTCGGATGGAAGAATGCCTTCGAGAAGCTGGCGTACGAGCAAGGTGCCAGTGAGAGTGGGTTGGAAGGTGGTGACAAATGGGAGAATATCACTCGTCTCGGGATATCCAGAAGAGCCGAGACCGTTGTGCCGCGGAATCGGAGAATTTCCGATGTTGAACATTTTCTTGATTCCTGCGAGGGATTTCGCGCGGATTCTGCTCGCTGCCGCCTTTCAGCTGAGGTCAAGAAGAGTGTTTATTTCCAAGTAATTCGAGGCCTGTTGATTATCAGAAATGTCGCTGGAGAAAACCGCAATGATTCTTCAGGACAGGACGGGTTACCCGGATGATCTCAATGAGCATGAGGTTGTCGACCTGATTGAAGGTCTCGTTCCAGGTGCTGTAGTCATTGTTGCCGGTCGCACCATCATTCTTATAATGCTTACACCAGTCAAGCACCGTGTGCATTACCCGCTCGTTGACCTTTTCCTACGTGTCAGTGAATCTTCATGCATGATGTACGTTGCAAACATGCGTTAGGTATTGGAATAGCTGGTATCGTTTCATCAGACTGGAAACCAAAGTCCTCGAGGAGATTTTTAATGAGGATGGATACCTCGGCAACCTGTCGCTCTAGTTTACTGTTAGCCGACGATGCTGTGGAACAGTACGATGCACGCGAGCATCTACGAACCAATTGTGATGTCCACACCATCAGAAGTGGTAACGGTAACCTGCTGATTCGACATTTTTGAGGTGCACCATGGGAATGCGAACTTGAAAAACTTGGTGTTTCAGAAGCGGAGAAGCGAGCGAGTGCGGCTTGCCTTATTACCCGGAGATCTACATTCTCCGTCTCCGGCGTTGTGTAACCCTGTTCGAGGAATGGTTCGTGGCAGAGTGCCCGGAAAGTGGGATCACACAGTAACGACTGATAGGGTAGAAACTCAAGATGAATTCTCACGCCAGAACGTGGGCCGCGAAGAGCTTTCATTTCTGCCAAGACGATAGCCAGGGTTGTCACCAAGCGCAAGCGGCTTGCAAGCAGGACCAAGCGGATCAAGCGGGATCAAGAGGCACTCCTGACGATAGCATGTTTTATTGTCTGGTCTTTCCAGTGAGGAGCCCTGGACGGTGCTAGGAGACTTGATCATGGCAAGAGCTCGAGAGTATGTTGTGTATCATATCTTTCAAACTCTAAAATTTTATCGTTAAACCTTTTTAAACCTGCACACTGTGCAGCTCGAATCGGCTTTGCAACTCATATATACCTCATTCTTTATTGACATGTATATAATTCCCCAGCTACGCTTCGGACCGCCGGCCCTGCGCTTCGCCGGGGGATTAACATTACAGTATACAGCATCCGGCAGGACTCAGGCCTTCCCCCAGGCCAGAGTTGAAGGAACCCAGCTACTGCTTCACCAAGAACCGGAACTGATCTTTGCGATCCAGATATACTACTTTGTCGCTCAATCCAGCTTCTTCCATGGCGTTCTTGAAGTCGGATAACGGGGACAAGAAAACATCGTAATCGCTTTTGATCTGAGTCAGCCACTACACCAATATTAAAAGGGGCAGAGTCAAATACTCGAAGTGGATTGGAATAGTCAACCGTGGGTCGATCAGCCTGACGAGCTCAACGCCCTGTTTCGCATCCATCGTCACCATCAAGAGCGGCATCTTCGGCCCAGGGATTGTAGTGCCACCGAGATGGATTAGCATCAAGTCGATTCTCTGATCTGTGTATCGCACTGGAATCTCCTTGAGCTCATCAACCATGAGAGTGTCGCCCGAGATATAGATGCTGGGCACAAGTCAGTAGAGTGCACCGCCGCGTAGCTTCTCGACTCACCGGTAGCCGCAATTGAATGATACTTCATCCCTGTATCCAAGCTCGATCATCCAGCCATTCGTCGGAGGGACTGCTTGGAGCAGTTCGTTGGCTGCCTTCAGTGCTCCAGCGGGACCGGGGGGTACATGTTTTCCAGGCATGCCGGTGACTTTGATAGCGGGCGTGCGGCCATGCTCAGCAGGGCTCTTGATGTCGAGGAACATGCTCTCAAAGAAATCCAGATCGAAGACTTGACTGAAGCTCTCGTTTGTACCCTTGTTGGTCAGATGACGTTTCGCATGCGGTGTTGTGATGATGGGCAGCGACCTTCGCAGAGATTCTTCGACTTCCTGGTCAAAGTGGTCGGCATGGTAGTGCGAAAGTAGAACTGCATCGATGTGCGGTAGCTGGGCTAGGTCGATTGCGGGGTTCGTCTGTCTCGTTCCCTCAACACCTGGACCGAGATGAACGTGGTCGCCCGCGTGTAGGAAATTCGGGTCTGTCATGATCCGAGCACCCTCCCATTCCAAGATCGTGGTGGCGGTTCCAACGAAGTAGATACTAGCGTTCTCGCCGCCGGAGCCACTGAGAGCTACTTTTACTTCTTTGGGAGAAGGGAGAGACTTCGGCATGGAACCAGCTACAGCATTCCGAATGGGAGTCTGCGTTGCCGAAGGGTCGAGCACGAGACTGGGGTGCTTCATCTTGATATTATTGAGACAGGAAGCAGCAAAAGGCTGTGAGCGATATTCGCAGGTCGAACGGCTTCTTAAATGTTGAGGGCATGATGTTGCAATGACCCGTTGTCCACCACAACCACATCGTGACGTCATCATGAAACACACGACTGTCGCGAGCACAGTATTGTCTAGCAAGTGGCTTTTGATCATAAATTTAAGTATGTGTGAACAAGACGAAGACGCGGGGTATACTTATTTCCATGCCTTCTACAATCACATCAATTATGCCGAGCAAGAATCCTTAATGAAGGCAGCGAATGTAGATTAATCTTTGCCTATTAAGCACATCAAATGCTTCACCATGTCTAATCCCTTTTCCTTGCCCTCTTCCAATGTCACACTTTAACACACACCAGCCTTCTTCACGCCGAGCCTCTGCGACAGTGTCACCCACGCACCGGCGTATGCCAGGGTCCGGAACGCCAGTGGATCAGCCTCATCACCGAAAGCGCGGCCCAGGGCATCCTCAACAACAGAATAGTCGAAGAAGCCCAGCTGCTCGACGGCGTCACGAGACAGCAGGTCCTCAAACATGCGGTGCAGCAGGCCGCCCTTCGGCCACTTGGTCGGGGCCAGGAAAGGATGCTTCTTGCGGCGGTACAGCTCGTCGGTGATGTAGGGGCGTACCGCCTCGCGCAGGATCCACTTGGCCGAGAGAGACTGGAGAGCTACGCCCGACGCCTTCCAGATGGGGCCATGGTCCTCACCGCCGGACCGGTCTCCGTCGGCGGGCGGGTTGTAGGCAATCTTGACGCTGGGAGGCAGCGAGTTGACGTACTCGGCGAGGTGGTGGTCGAGGAAGGGGGTGCGGGACTCGATGCTGTGTGCCATGTCGGTGCGGTCGCCCAGGCATGACAGCAGGACGTTGGGAAACGTGCTCTTGCTCCACATGTACAGCGCCGAGTGCAGCGGATGCCACCGGTTTTGCATCTTCTCGTGCACCTCGGGGGGATGGGAGTTCATGATGACGGAGTTGCGGTCAAGGCCGGCGTGTTTCTCGCGTACCCACGGGCTGAAGGCCTCGAGGGGCGGGTGCCCAACCAGGAGGGTGGTAGCAAAGCTGCTGCCCTCGGTCTTGGCTCCGAGCATGCGCATGATGGCCTTCAGCTCGGCATCAGCTTTCTGCTGCATCCCCTCACGCAGCTCGTGGTCCGCGACGAGATCCGAGTCTGGCAGGGCCAGATCAGGCTCACGCAGGAACTCGGCGGGGAAAAAGGGGTAGCCGGCGAATTGCTCATCGGCACCTTCTCCGGTCAGGACAACCTTGAAGCCTTGTTCCCGAGTCAGGGAGGACAAGGCGAACTTGGCCACGCTGTTGAGATCGAAATGATGGTGCTCGCTGTGGTAGGCAGTGTCGGCAAAGTCCCGCGCCAGCGTCGCCTCGTTGACGTCCTGCTTCATCACCTCGACACCCAGCCACTCGGCAGTACGCTCCGCGATGCTTGACTCATCGTATCCCGATGCTTCGGGGAAGCGAACACTAAAGCATGCCACTCGCCCCGCCGCCTGGCTTCCGAGCTTGACGTGCTCCTCCCGAGCCAGCTGCGTCACGATGCCTGCCACTGCCGACGAGTCGATGCCGCCCGAGAGGTAAACGCCCACCGGCACGTCGGCTCTGAGCCTCAGCCGGATGGCTTCAACCAGCCGCTCCCGCACTCCTACTACCATCTCCTCAATGCTGCGAGTCTCGACTTTGGTCTGTTTGCCGTCAGCATATCAGTTGCATACGGAGAAGAGATAGCTCACCTTGTCCTCATACTCAGCGTCCCAGTATCTGTGCATCTCGATGCCACGTTCATCAGTCACCTCCATCCAATGACCCGACAGCAGCTTCCGCACGTCCTTGAACAGCGTTCTGTCATCCAGCGCCCACCCACTCTCCACGATGGCGGCGACATCCCACTCGGGCTGCCACCCCATCGGCAAGAAGGCCTTGGCCTCGGCTGCCAGGAGCAGGCGGCCCGCGACGACCGTCCACACCAGGGGCTTTATGCCGTAGCGATCACGGCCAACGATGACGCGGCGGGAGCCCTCGCGGGCATCGACCAGCACAAAGGCGAATTCGCCGCGCAGGTGCTCGAACATGCCGGGCGCGCCGTGGATCTTGTACAAGGCGAGCACGAGCTCGCTGTCGCTCTCGCCGGTGAATGCGTAGCCGTGTCTGGTGGCGCACTCGGCCCGTAGGCGGTCGTGGTCGTAGATCTCGCCGTTGACGACGGCGTGCAGCTCGCCGCAGTCGCTGTGCAGCGGCTGGTGCCCCGACGGCGTGATGTCGTTGATTGAGAGTCGGCAGTGTGCGAGGCCGATGCGGCCGTCTGGGCTCAGCCAAATGCCGGAATCGTCTGGTCCGCGGTGACTGATCACGTCAATTGATTCTTGCAGTTGCGCTGCGAGCGCTTTGGTTGATGTGCCATCATCAGTATGGCCATTGGGATAGCCATTCTCACGCCCATTGGATAGGGCGACACAGGCCGTGGTACCGCACATTTTGATAATGAAGAGCTCGAGAGGGAATGGTAATGCGTTGACTTCGAACAACGTAAAGTCGTTTCTAGGCAGCCATTTTATAACCCCCTGTGAGTATTCTCGGACCCCACATAAGCTTTATGGAGTTAGCCGAGAAAACGTCATCAGGTTGCCGGTGTTGGGAACTGATCCATGCAGGCCGGCGATGTGTACCCGATCCAGGAATTCCGTAATCCTTCGGACCCCAAGCGCTTATATATTGTCGGCCTAATGACTGCCTCTATCTTACTTTTGCCTATCTCGTCACTGCTTCTACCCTACAGCATGCTTACTATTTCTTATTCCGTTTCTACTTCTACCCTAAACACCACATTTACTTTTTCCTATTCCGTCACCCAATAATAGTCGTTTGCAAGTCGTTGTTGAAAGTAAATGTCCTATGACAGTTTCGCAATGAACAGATGAATTTGATTTGAAGTACTCTTTTAATTCATCTGAGCTAGCCGACAAATGTAAGTCGGATTCGTCGTCGCATAGCGAAAAGGCTTGGTGCCAGCCTGATTTCTGCCTGAAGACGATCGTACGGAATCTTCTGTTTGCATTTTCCCCCTCTTCATGTACATCTAGCCAATCCCCAATCAGCTTGTCCCACCTTTACGCCAATGTACTTCTTGCTGTTCGGAATTTAAATCCGTTACAGGCCGCCAAGAATTGTTGTAGCCCGCCTCATGACGCCTACGGTTTCCTAAGTAAAGGCATCGTCTAGAGGGATTAGAAGAGACAGATATTTCATCCGCTGCAGACCCCTTAAGCTCGTGATAGACCCGCAAAGATTGGTCGATTCAAGTGGGTCGAGCAAAATGATTCCAGCCCAGATAATCCGGCAGGAGGAGAGTAAAATGGTACCGTGGTTTGAGGTTTCTGTAGAACTAACACTCCTCCGAGTGTGGAACGTCCGGCCTAACAGTGAAGTGCTCTTCTTTCTAAATCCCGATTTTTAAGCTATAAGCTACGGCGAAGATTTTCTAAATCTCAATTCTATAGATGGAGATATCAACATTTGGCATGTCCTTGAGAAACGGTCTGAAGGATACAGGTACCAGTATTTGAAAGCCTGAGGACATAGAAGAAACCGAGAATCCCCATGAGGCAAGACAGGCAACGATTTGGCCCGAGTTTTAATCGACAAGACCAACAAGAGAACACGCAGACCGGCTAAGTAAATATTCCAGATGGCCTCAATGGAATTCCATACTGTTCCGGTCCTTGCCAGTCTACCACACCCATTATTGTATGTCAGATGTCTGTTTGAGAGCCTGAACTTCGCTTGGTATATTTTTCCAGTCAAGGATGGTAATCTGGAGAGGCTAAAACAAGGTTCGTGCACGCTCGACGTTTGGAATTTGCGCAATGGGGATCTTCGTCGTGTTTGTTAACTAAACATACCCTGTAGTCGATGAAATGTAGAACTCTCTTTAACTATTCTGATGGCAGATGGATAAATAGCTCCACCATAATGTGGGACGTGCTTGTTCCTCCGCCTTAATCCGGGTACCCCTAATCGGACCCGGGTCGCCCGAAAATCGCGCATTTCTAAAGGTTCCGCACCTGACCCCGCATTGCAACTTATTACACTTCAACCGCATTCCCAATCCCAAGTCCCGATTTCGACCTCCGCCGGACATCCATAGACACGACGTCTTCATACTTAGGGGTTGATAGGATATGCTTTCTGCAACCGAGATCGCGAAGTTCCGGGTGTGCGACAACTGTCGAATGTGAGTTTCTCGGGACTTCCTATTGCCAGACTTATGAGGTTAACAACGCGCAAAAAGCAAAAAGACAAGATGTAAGCGTGGCTGCCGTTCTTGAAATTGTTCGCTCACAGCTGCTTAATCTGTAAGGCGACATGAAGCGTCCAAGCTGCGACAGCTGTCGTGTGCGTGGCCTGGGCTGTATCTACAGCCAACGGAGACGAAAGCCAGGTAGGTTAGTTCTGCTTTATCAAGCCAATCATTAACATGCAATGCACATAGGACCACCCAAAAGACGTTCATCTCTGAGGCCTATTTTCGACCAAACCGAGTCACACTCTCCGGCGTGGGAACACGCCGACACGCCAGGCTTCCCCGCAGTTGCGCCACCCAGCGGCAGTCCGTGCGCGTCCGACTGCATACCAGGGCTGAGCCCGGAGATTGAAGACTGCTTGTACGCAATCCCGTCTCAAAGAAATCCGCCTAAACATTCTGCAGACTGGACCTCTATTTCGAGCATGTGCAACCGATCTACCCTCTGTTCCGCAAACCCCGATGTACCGCCTCGACCCTCCCGCCACGCCTCAAGATGGCCGTCTTCGCCGTGTCATCACGCTTCGCACTCGTCCCGCCCCCTTTCACGCCCGCCGACTTTGCTCAGCGAGCCGAGACCTTTGGTAAAGGCGCGAAGCTGAGTATCGATGAGATTAAGGCGTCTTTCTTGCTGTGTGTGCACGCCATGTCCAAACCACTTGACTGGAACGCCATTGCCGAGGTGGGCCGGGTCATGCGGATGGCAGACCTTTACGATGCGCTGCACGCTCAGGGGCGGGATGCATTCGTATTCGGGGGTGCCGGAGAAGACGGGCAGGATGAGGGTCGTGATGTAGAGGAGTGGAAGAGCGTCTGGTGGTCGATTTACTCATTGGACACATGTTGCAATGCTTTAGCGTACGTTTGGCTCTCACTCCCCAAAGAACCGCTTCTGAAATGGGTTGCAGAGTCACTTCACCCGCAAGCGCACCAGGCAGAATCGAGCTGCCCTCCCTCTCCGCGTCCGATTTCACAGAATCGCTCCGAGCCAGTACAGAAGCCATGACAGGCGGGCCCCATCCACTCTCCTCTGCATCCAGCATCAAAAGTTGGGAGATCATGTGTAACATTTTCACTCGGTACTCCTGCTCCAACCGAAACTTCTACCTTGGTGCATGCCACATGATGCGGGCAGCCACCGAGTTGCGCTCCCGCGTCCGGCTCGAACGTAATCAGGGTGTCCTGCAGGCTCTGCTACAGGAGTTTGAGAGCGAGTGCGCAGCTGCTGTGTTTGCGCTCCCATCGTGGGTGTCCAATCCCGTGCGCAACTTTGCTGCTGGGGAAGCGGAGAAGGAGCATCGAAGTCGGCTCGACGCGCTGCTTTTGTTTCGTTGGTGAGCATTTCCACTCTTTCCACACTGAACATGCTGACATGATCACAGCGCTTCCATGCTAGTAACTGTTGCCAATGCTCGGGTGACTCTGCGCGCCTCTTCGCCGCCCAATAGCGCCAATGAGGCTGAAACGCATTGGCAGCGCGTCGTGTCTAGAGCAGGCGAAGTGGTTCAGGTGGTGCAGAATTGGAGGCCGGAATACTTCAACTGCGTCGACCCCATGTGCTCGTATATCGTATACCTCACCGCCACTGCTCTCGTCATAGGTTGCCGAATAAAGCAGTCCTGAGGGGTGGAGTCACACTCCTCGGGACACTTGGGTCTCTTGGTGTTGTTCCTAAATCGGGTTGGACGAAACTGGGAGATAGGGCGCTTTCTCGAGGGTATGTTGCAAGGTGAAACAGCCAACGATGTCCTCTCCATTGTTTCTAACTTTAAACAGATTCGCTCCGTGATCTGAGGCAGAGTAGCCTGCTTCCGACGACGTATGAGGCAGCTATCGACACCATGTCACAACTCATACACCCGATGAGTAATCCAGCTCTGAGCGGTGGTGGAAGGGCAGATCATAGCAACCAGTCGCCCGTTAACAGTACCTTCCTGGATAACTTCGAACTTGGGGCACTGGTGAGGAATACGGAGCTTGACAGCGATTTCCTCGGAGCTCTGGATCCTGATGGCGAGTTTGTCTCTGACTGGCGGCAAGGCATCGTTTTTTAATGATTGCTACATTTATGTAAACCCAGAGATGCTATAATGCCGAGAAAACCTAAAAATCCGTTCATTGCGCCATCCATGATGCTGTTTCGACCAGGCCTCACTGCGCCGCCAAAAGGTCCCTCGCCTTATTCAATTGTTCATGGAGTTGCTCCAATGTATGTGCCTCCGAAAATAAAATCAAGTCTGAGCGTACCAGTGCGTATTTTGTTTCGTGCCGGAATCGCCTAGGAAAAGAGGCTACATCATAACCCGGGAGGAAAGGAAGCCCGGCTTTCGCTACGTCGTCAAGGGTAGCGGGTGCAAACCTTGCAGTCCATAAAGATGATGGAGAAGAAAGACGCGCTCTGTCGTCGCAGAGTTCCACCGCTTCGTTAGCTAACAAGTACGAAGGTAGATTCAAAGACATAAGAGTCTCTTCGATGGCCATGGCTTCCTCCTTAGAGGGGCTGTGGAGGATTAATAAGGTAAGCACAGCTTCAGATCTCCAGAAGATGTAGTCCGAAAGCTGAATTGTCCCGTCCGATGATTCGACATAAACCTGAGCAATCTTCAGGCCGCCACGGTAATGGGGCAAGAAGTAGCCATTATCGACACCCCTGATGCCAACTGCATCTGTCAAGATGCTTCGAACGAAGGTATCTCGTAAGAAAGGTACGTATTCCAGGATTCCGCTTACGAGATTCGTCACTGCGGCGAGAAGGGGTGATTTGTTCAGCAAAAAGCGCCCCATCTGCATGGTCTCGGTGATGGCTTGATCAACGCCTTCACGCCGCTCTTGTGCCCAGGTGCTGAGTAGATGATGGGTTCGTGGCGATGATTCAGCGTGCGCTGTGTGGTTGCACAGTAGTGCAAGGCGCCAGGACAACGAGAAAGCGTCGCGGATGCCGCTGGCCATTCCCTGGGCACCAAATGGAGGGAAGACGTGGGCTGCATCGCCTATCAGGATGATGCGATTGTGAAACCATTGATTGACTACCTTGTGGACGAAGCTATTCCTGGTCAACCCAAATATTTTCAAATAGACGAAAGACGAGAATGCTTACTGTGCAGGAGCACACCGGATGACATTGACACAGTCCCACGGAAACTGTACCGGACCGGGGGGAGTCTTGCCGTTTCGCCTTGGACCACCTTCAGAAAGTAGTTGCAGATATGGCCTGGGGATACACTCACCTGAGGCGCTCCCTCTGAAGAGTCAAATGTGGACGCATCTGCTCCTCCAGGTGCTGTTCGAAATCATCAGGTTTGAAACCTGCAGGCAGCTCATACTCGAATCTTTAGTCAATTATTAGCTACTGCTTTCCGATTACTTGCATGGAACATCATTTACCTCCAGTACCTGCCATTGACAGGGCCAAATCTGCCGGCCGCAACAGGCATTGTCGGGTGGTTGCAGAAACTATTGGCCGATTAGCTGCAACTCGAGAAGCAAAGTACAACGGAGGCTCGTCGTGCGTACTGAAAACCTTCCGGCCAAAACAAGTCCCACAACTCTTCAGGCTTATATCCAAGACTCCACAATGGGAAGTCAGGATGCGATGTCCGAGTCGGTAGGGTAACGTGCAGATTCGCGGCTATCCACTCCGCATCGTAGTGTATCCTGCCATTTCATGAGCCAGCTCCAAACGAAATGCCACAGAGAGTGTTTCATACAATCCTGGCATCTGCTCTATACCCTTCGCCTCGAGGTGCTCTTTACGCACAGAACCGCGCTTGCCATCAGCACCTACCAAGTAAGCGCTTTTCAAATTGTCTTTGGTCCCATCTCCCCGAGTGTATGACACAACAACGCCATCTTCTACCTCAAGAATCGATATCAATGTGCATTGCAGCCGCAACGCGGCGTATGAAGACGACCGGACCTGCTCTCGTAACGCTCGCTCTGAAATGGCTCAGCTTACGGGCCATTTTCAGATCCAGAGTTGGGACTTACCCAGACCCGGCTGTAGGACAACACTTGCTGGCTGATGTACCTGCTCAAGCCAGTCGCGATGTTGATTCAAGGTGAAGAACGGTTTGGTCGTCCAAGCGCCAGGGTGGTAATTCACGGCGATCAATTCTGGGAGCGGCTGTTAGTCGTTACTGTGATTAGGGGAAAAAAAAAAAGACTTGCCTTGCCCAAATTCTTGTAGTTTGCTGTGGTTGATTCCGAGGAATTCGAGTATGCGGAAGACGTCGCCAGCCAACGCAATAGCGCGCGGATCTTCACATACATCCAGGTTCTTCTCAAGGATTATGGACTGTGTAGTTATATATAATAGTCACCGCAATAGGTTCGATTGTGCTGACTTTGACCTTCCAATTGGAGAGCGCGGTGGCAAGAGCAAGACCAGCCGGGCCAGCTCCGACGATGACGACTGTAGTTTCCTCCATTGGAGGCATTTGCTTCCCTCTTGGTGCTTCAAGCGTTAACTTTAATAGGTGCAGACAGCCCACTCCGCTCGTACCCGGTTCCGTAGGAGAAGAACTACGGTGGAACGGTGTTCTGAGTTGGCCCGGTGCTGTGTTCCTCCGACACAAGTGCGGGGCCCGGAGGAACATCCATGCACACGATTTCCGAGCGAAAAAGTCAACCAATTAACGTTTTTCGCAAATAATCGTTCTGTCTCTTACTCCTGTTCCCGGTGCTGGTCCTGTCAAAGAAGGCCGAAACCAGTGCCTCGGCAACAGGTCCTCCACATTTCCTCCGCGGATCCTCCGCGGACCGAAAGAGTCAGTAGTTCTTCCCGCCGGATGCCCAGCAACGGAGCGAATGGATGTCGGCACTGAGGATAGTTTTAGTGGGTAAGGCTGTGAGCTTGTGAACTTCAATAAATTGCTCCGAATCCACCGGTGGAGTTAGTTCAAAGCCAGAGAAATCACCATTCGAACATTCTATCCAGACGAACATCTTCACTATGGCGGCTACGCATTTCACTGAGATCCACAACAACCCTTCAAAAATCCAGCTCGAGCGCCTATCGCACGTCGACTTCACGCATGCAGACCTGGCCAAGTTTCAGACGTTCGCCAACCATTTCGGCCTGATCGAAGCCTGGCGCGACGGGAACACAGTCGTGTACCGCGGCTATGGCAAAGACCCGTATTGCTACGTGGCTCGCCAGTCTACCACAGGCACCTCAACATTCGGCGGCGGCTCCTGGCTTGCTCAGACGCAGGCCGATTTCGACAAGGCCGCCGCCCTGAAGGGAGCGGTGGTAGCGGATCTATCCCCGTTCCCCGGTGGAGGGCGCAGAGTCACTTTGAAGACGCCGTCCGGCTTCGTCATGCATGTGGTGTACGGCCAGGAGGAGAGGCCGGAGGCGGTTTCCGTGCCATCTGCTCAAGTCGAGGAGTTTGGACCGCTCAATGGAAGCTTGCACAAACAGAGACTAGGTGAGTTTGTGTCATCTGCAACGAATGACTTCTAATTGGATTCTCAGGCAAGTTTCAGCGTTTCCATGAGGGACCCGCAATGGTCCACAAGCTCGGCCACTACGGATTCCACGTTGCTAAATGGGAAGACGAGGTACGGTGGTACACGGACAATTTCAACTTCGTCCCTTCAAACGTGGAATACCACCCGGAAAATGAGGACCTTGACGTCATTACATTCATGCATCTCGACCTGGGCGAGCTGTTCTCGGACCATCACTCGTTCTTCCTGGCCCGTGCTACGCCTGAAAAGACGGATGCTTTGCATCACATATCTTTTGAGGTAGAGGACTTCGATACCCAGCTTCTTGGCCATTATTGGTTAGCGAAGCAAGGCTACGAGTCTGTTTGGGGTGTCGGCAGGCATATCCTCGGCTCGCAGATCTTTGACTATTGGCGGGACACGAGTGGATTCTTAGTCGAGCATTACGCCGATGGGGATGTGGTCAATGTGCATACGGGCACTAAAAGGTCGAAAGCAGGCCCGCTGGCCGTTTGGGGCCCAGAAATGCCAAAGGACATGTGAAAATATGACGGGCAGCAACCTAGTTATACTTTGTTCATTGCTTGTTTAATTCCCTTGGTTTGCTTTCGTTGTTTCCACCACGGCCTGGTTTTCTTCCTGATTAGGTGTAGATCAGCTTGGTTGGCAATTGTGTATTACCGCCACTCGCCGAATTCACCAATCGGTATCCTTTCGCGTTGTCAAAAATCTTTCTCTACGATTTAATAGAGCAACCCTGCCAACATGGCACCAGTGTCGAACCCAAAGATGAAGATGGCACCTGATGTTAGATATGTTAGTCGACACACTTTACATGGTTTATCATATCAATTGTGCGATTCTCTAGCAACTACTCAATGTGTGGCGCGACTTCCGCAGCCAATGATGTAGATTTCCGTCGGCGTCCTCCGGCACGTCCTTCTGCGCCTTCTTCGGGCTCAGCGCTTGCCTTAAGTTGTAGGGTTGAGCTTTTCAGCCAATAGATAAGGTAGGATAAGGAACTAAATCATGTGTTAGAGGACGTGTCGGAGGGTTGCTCCGACGAAAGCGAGCTAACAGCACGGTCCTCGGAGGATCTTAAAGAAGATGCTCCGCGCTTCCGGAGCAACTCCCACATCTCCTTAGAAACGAGTCCGGCGCTCCAGCCCAGACCTTTGGCTTTGCTGATTCGGATCAAATATCACGCCGATTCGGATGGATTGATGTTGCCACATACATGAAGATTACTCATGGATACCTATCTCTGATTCAGATATATAGGCCTTGCGAGCACATGGCCAATTTCGCCACTAGAACCTGAAAAATTGTTTAGGTTCGTTTGACGAAAGAAAGAAGCTACCGACCTTCATCACAATGACTTCTTGGAATCATCTGATACGCTTCATCGCGACCGATGGGAGGGTCTATTTCGCCTCGATTGATGTATCAAAGAAGACCTCCGAGTTGTTGCACCTTTCCGTCACTGGGTTCTCCTCCCTCGAGGATCTTCAAAATCAAACAAAGGAGCAACTAGTCACCGTCAAAGAGGTAAGTATTTACACGAGGCTGACCGTCGCCCTAAGCTCTCATCTTTTCGTACTGACCAAGTTCTTGTCGAATCCTACAGGTGCTAGCGCTAGTGCCATACAATGACATGGAAATCATCTGCATTGGAGTCAATTATCGCGAGCATGCAGAAGAGGCAAACGTAAGGCACCCTTCAGATTGTCTGATGCTTCCGTGGCGCCTTCTTTCGAGAAATATTTCACTAATGCATTTCTACATGCTCAAAATTACAGCTTACGATCCCGCTTGATCCTGTGATGTGGTACAAGCCTAAGAGGGCGCTTACCGGACCTGGGAAAATCCCTATCCCGAAATGTGCTGCAGAAAGCTTCCTCGACTTTGAGGTATGGCTTTCCCTTCTCATTGTTGCCTGTGTTGAGCTTTTCAGGACACATTCTTCGTCCCGAGGGACATTGAAGCCTGACTGACGGACCTCGCAGGGAGAGCTGACAATTGTTACATCCAAAGATGCTCGCGATGTCAGTGTCGAGGATGCCCCAAACTACATTCTGGGGTATACGCTTGGCAACGACTTGACTGCACGACTGTACCAGGACCCAAAGCGCGCCGGAGGACAATTCACCCGGTGCAAGGCTTTCGATAACTTTGCCCCGATCGGGCCAATGCTCACCAGTCCAGCCGTCATTGGCAGTGTGGATGAACAGCGAATTACGACCAAAGTCAACGGAAAGGTTTTCCAAAACAGCACATGCAATCTGATCCATGGCCCGGCTGCCTTGATTAGTTTTCTCTCTCGCGGTAAGAATGCCCATATTGATATCTTAACATCTTTGGTTCGTTCAACTGATAGATCGGCAGGTACAACTCTGCCGGCAGGATCTGTGATCTTAACTGGCTCTCCCCCTGGCATTGGGTACTTCCAGGATCCAAAGTACAGCCTCAAGAACGGAGATGTTGTAGAGATTGAAATATCCTCAATTGGTGTCCTGGAAAATACTGTAGTGTTCGAGTAGCCGTCTGTGGGTCGCCGGGGATTTGTGATGAAAGGCATCAACTATAAGAATCCACTGTTGCTGTCATAGACTTATTGAATCCAGTTGAGGGAAGGCCGGGCGTGAGTGGGAAGAGAGTTGGACTAGAGGAGCAAGCTTTACGGAGGCGTCGACAAACGTCTTTAATGAATGAATGGAAATGCTTTCGCTCTTGTTAACACTGGCAAACTTCATGAGTCAACGAGATCAATTCATCGATGCTTATCTATTATGTTCGGAAGCTGATCAACAGAAGAGACACTTTTCCCCCTTAATTCTAGTAGCAGGATCCTGGTGGCTCCAAGAATTGTACATGTATGTTCATGCAGCTGTGGTCTTTCGGGTCGAGAAGAACATGCAATTGATCAACGAGGATCCTTACCTCTGGCCAGCTTAATTGAAGCCCCATCCAAAGTCGAAGCCCGTCGATGGATTCTAAGCACGGATGTTAATGCGGATCGAAGAAAGCGATGGCTGCGCATACCTGTAAGTTTGGATGCTATTGGCCACCATGTGGAAAACCGGCATAGCGACGTATAGATGATGTCGACGGCAGTCTCCAAACGACGTTTGGTAGGCCCGGAAGCAGCGAGCTCCAAAGGAATTGACATAGCTTGAATCAAGAGTATCGTTCCGGCATACCAGCTTAAATAGCTGGTGATAGGATTGACTACTTCGTAGTATGATTCATCCCAGTGCTTGAAGATGTCACTGATATCCTCAGCATATCTCGCGCAGTTCTGCCATCTCTGAATGTCAAGCTCCTCGGGATCGTCGTCATTCATTTGAAATATGGGGAGTTCGCTTTGAAGGCGAAGGCTGTCGCAAGAAGACGTTGTCAACCAGAAGTGGGGAAGAAAAACAGACGCAGGATCTTACACGTTGAATTGCAATAGCATCTCCAGTCGCCTCCGGTGCTGGTGCGGTGCTTCCTGCGGTTCAGTCCTGCGAGCCGGGCCGTGAAACCACCCCGGTAACGAGCTCTGTATAAGATGGCAGGTGGAGGCAATATTGCTGAGCTGATCGCGATGTTCAGCCCTGGGCTTGAGCCCCAACAGGCAGCGGAGAACATTCGATTGTCGCGCGAGAGCGGTGAGGCGAATGTAGATCCTTTCGCAGTCAACATCTTGATCCGGCCGGTCGTGCCTCAGGACTTGCTCAAATCCGCGAGGACCAGTCTGTAAGCACTCTTTAAACGAGGGGCGTAACGAATCTGCGGTAAAATCTTCGATGGAGGTGGATGTGAGGAATGTGCAGATAAGGTCGTCGTTGATCCCCAGCTGAGTGAGCGCGATTCCGTTGAAACAAGCGTCGAGTTTGTAGATTGTCCACCAAACAAAGCGACACTCTTCTCGCTGTTCTTCTGTCATCTCACATTTCATCTTCGGGCTGTCTATTTGGTGTATACCGCAGCCGATCGCCGTCCGAGCCATACGTCCTGCCTGGGACCAAGCTTCGTGGCCCGGAAATTGTATATATTCGTAGACTGCAAGAAGGCACTCCTTCTTTGCGGTGTTCAGGTTCATCGTACCAGGCCTTTTTGGAGTCTCTGTCTTACACCAGGGCTCGGACTGGGACAAAATGGCTTGCCAATGGTAGTAGTCCGTGTGCTGAGCTAGCCTTGTGTTCCGAGAGAATCTAGCCGCGAGGGCTAGCATAATGGCCAGAAGCTCTCTTGGAATTCTGCCGCAGATGACATCTTGATAGAACACCGGCTCACGGAAAAGTGGAAACATTGGTTGGATATGAGAGAAATACAAAGCAAAGCTTAAGAGGATTAGCAGTGCAAGAATTAAAGGGAGAGTACCCACAGTTGGTCCAAGTCCGCTTGATCAATAGTGCTTCTTTCTGGTGGTGTTGTCAGGTTACAATCACTGGAGTTCGAGAACATGGGGCTTGTTCTGTCCATATACGGCATTGCTGCATTAGAGTTAGGAAAAAGGCTTAGTATCCCATGGTTGCTTTCCGTTGCACTTGAAACATCCGAAGCAAGCACATCCGATGCGATGGTCTCAGCACCAAATTTACCTCCATGCTCACGGAGTTGAGGTCGTGCGAGAGGAGTGTTATTGGAACAAATCATTGACTCCAAGTTGGCTGCGAAGGCGTCAGCGTGCTCGGATACAGCCATGCCTTAGCCTCCCAATCGAGGGCCAAACATACCGATCCGAGAGAGTAGTGCACATCTCCGACGGCCTTTTGTTCCCTTCTTTGGGCCAGGCTTTCGACGTCTACCGCTATAAACGCATTCGAGTTTGTGATTACGACAGTTGGAGCATGAGGGTTTCTCCAAAGTACCTTTCGAATGAGCATGGAACGCTTAACGTAATTCAGGGACGTACATTTTCTCTTCACCCTTTGGACATAGAACATGGTCATGTCAATAAATGACAGTCTGAGAATAGGGCTTGGAGTAAAACGTACCTTCTGCAGTTCTCACAAGCCCGATCCGGCTCTACACTTCCAGTGGTTTCCGTCTGCATCGGCAGGGCCCTTCGAGTGGCGGAGATACTGGTAAATTCTGAGGGAGTTTCGGCTGGGGGTGATTCCATTGATGCTTCCAAATCAGCGTCGGTGCCTCTTTTGACAATGTTGGTGCTATTTTCGTTGCCTACGATGATTGTGTCATGAGAGTGGTAGTCGCTGCACGATCCCGAATTCATACCTTAAATACTAAATTAAGAATACCTTATCGGGCCGGGTACCACTGCTCCGTGCTTTCTAGCCCCACGCGCCTTTCCCGAGGAATAACAGGGATTGCACGGTCAAGAAGACCAAGCCACACCGGTCACACAACGTGAAACAGACAGCGCTGTAATCCACGTCGCTCTACTGCTCTGCACGAAAGCTAACTTACATCCTTTAGTTGCCAGATACTAAGGCCAACCCGCTAATCAGAGCCTGGGGCGTACCCACAAAGATGGGGAGAACAGCATCCAATTGGAGGACTACAAAATTCTGAATGACGTGGCTTAGCTGGAAGTCCCTTGGCCATGCCCCTGGTTTCCATTACGAGCGGCGCATGATCTGCATTTGACCGGAATACGTGGACTTTTCGGCCTCCAATAGGATACTTTGCTCGCGAGCCGTGAGAAACCGGTGGTATCCGGATCCGCCTCACCTTTTTCATCTCTACGGGGTATTCGGTTCTGCGAGTTACGTTGAAATATAGTGGGTGCACAGCAGTCTAAAAAGAGATGTCCAATTCCTTCTACCTATAGCCATACGTACAAAAGATATAGGTGCGCGTATCGATCACGTGCCAAATAAGCTGAGGGGTAAACCCGTAAACCCGATACTGGCAGTAGCTCTAAACATGTTGTCTTTACATACGCTTTTAGACCTTCCTCTCCGTAACTCTGACCATGAAGTTCTTCTGCTTTACAAACCAAGCGTTGTGCAATTGCTGCTCTGCATACGGATCATCCAGGTGGAAATCGAATTTTTGAACCAGCTGTGGGATCAACTTTGACATCTCCATCAAGCTGATGTTTTTGCCTATGCAAGTTCTGGACCCGTAGCCGAACTGGGTTTCCTTTTGCATCAGCAAGAAAATTTACGGCAAGATAGGTAAAACAGGGTTTTCTTTCTTTTCAAGTTACTCACCGGAAGAAAATATGCTGCCATCTTCTGTCTCGTCTCTTTATCAGCGAGCCAGCGCTCCGGCCTGAACAGATCGGCATCTTCTCCAAATATGTCTTTGTTGTAATGAGCCACCCACGAGTTGATTCCCAAGATAGTCTGTTTCGTTGTGTCATTAGCTTCCCTGATGCCATAGAATCGAAAATCACCCAGACCATGGCACTCACCCCTTCAGGGAAGAATCGTTCAGCGATTCTGACGCCTCCCTCTGGTACGACCCTTCCCAAAGGAAGGCCGGTTGCAGGATGTATTCTAAGGCCTTCCTGAATTACTGCTTGAAGGTAAGGCATCTTTTGGGCTTCGGCAAACGTGACAGGATCTGAAATCTCGCCATTTGCAAGTTTCTCATCGACTTCAGTGCGTAGCTTTGGGGAAAGGAAATATCAGCCATCGTTGACTTCGTTAAAGTTGGATACGCCGCACCTTTTCCATAGCTTCTGGGTTCTTGATCAGACCCCACATGATCCCGCTGAGGCTGATGCTTGTCGTATCACTGCCTGCTACGACGTTGGCACTACATGTTATCAGAACATCTTCCTTTCCGAAGCTGTGCGGCTGCTCCTCGTGCAGGCGAAGCACCTTCGTTAAGAAGTCGTCGCTCTCTGGCTGCTTCGCTGTTTTATTGCGTTCCACGCGCTCCTGTATATTTTTGCCCGCAAAGGCGAAAGCATGCGCAAGTCCACTACTTGCGTATGAGCGAGTCAGTTTGCTAATAATGGGGTGCATCTCCGAATAGATTCCAACATTAGCCATGTATTTCAGAAAGCCGTCCAGACCGCGAATAAGGCCAAAGGGATCTTCTCCCCTGTCAAGGAAACCGAATCGTTTTGCGACCTGCACATTTTCAGTCCAAGTTGAACCCTTTCAGGTCAGAGACGTACCGTAATTGCGCCGATGACGTCAAAGGCGTAGCACTGCAACCACCACTGCAGGTCGATCGCTCTGCCGGATCTGGAACAAAGGTTAGCGAAGCAAAAGGTTAGAGATGCCCAGCAGCTTACCGCAAAATCTCGTGGAATCTCTCTTCAACCAAACCAACACAGTCGTTCACTGCCTCTTCCATCTTCAATAACGACGACATCGAGTACAAGGACGCTACTTTGCGTCTATTCGCAGCGTGTCTCTTCGGGTCTCTATCCGTAAACAAGTCCCTCTGAACGACATCAAAGTTTCGGCTGGCATCGTACCACGGGCCCTTCGTAAAGGCGGTGCCGTGGCCGTAGATGGGCTTGACAGCCGACGGATCGTCGATGGAGTAGTCGTAAGGAGTGATACGCACAACAGGCCCTGTGAAATGTGAGCACAGCCAGACGGAAACTTTTAAGGTTGCTCTTCGTGTTTATGTCTTACCGTATTTGCGATGCAGTTCGATGTTGGTTTTCTGGAAGTCGCCACGCCAAACTTTCCAGAGGTACCAGAGCCTAGTGAAGCGAGCAAGGAAAGGTCCGGGCACAGAGCGGAGAGGGGAGACTAGTGCGCGAATGAATGAGCGAACACAGAGAGCCACTGCAAGGCAAGCAATGAAAGCAAGTGTGAGATAACGGGGATCACTCCCGGTCAACTCAGTGATGGAAAGCATAATGGTACTGAGACCAATGGGGTTTCGAAGTTCTCGCAGGGAATGCAGATATATGTGTCTTGAACCAAACTTAAAATCGGAGCTCTTTGGATTAATACCGTGAAACATTACTGCGGGCGCCGGGTGCGGCGCATCTTAAAGACGATGTGCGGCGGGGTTAAGTGGGGCTGGCTTAACAATTCTAAAGGTGCGGAACAACTAAGATGTCCCGCCACCGAGAAAAGGGGCCCAAGCTGGAACGCTTTCCTCAGCCGGGTCGGCGGCGCAACGCTCAACTGGGTCGAAATATAAATGTGTAGACTTTCCTCGATCCAGCTACTTATCTACAACACTCAAACACGATCACAACACTGCTCTCATCGCCATGGAAACATCTCCGTCCTCAGGTATATCTATCCTCATCTCCGGAGGAGGACTTGCCGGACTCGCATGCGCAATTGAAAGCCACCGGAAGGGACACAAGGTGCGCGTTGTTGAGGGGCGACCTGACTTCAATGACCATGGTAAGTGGAGTTTTTGGAGGATTAAAAATCGTTGATTGCTAATATGCATCAGGAGGGATGCTCAATGTCGGATCGAGCGCGCTGCGCACGCCTGAAAAATGGCCCGGCTTCCTGGAGCAAGCAAGAAAGCATTGCTTTAAACCCACGTGCCAGTTCCACAGGTACAATGGCGACTTCCTGGGTGAATTTATTACTGGTCAGCCCGGATATCCATCTCTACCAATGATTCGTGGAGTGCTGCAACGTGACCTCTACGCGTACGCAACGCAATTGGGGATTCCAGTCGAATTCGGCGTCCGCGTGGTGCAGTACCGCGAGACGCAGGACAAAGGAGCTGTGGTCACTTCTGATGGGCGCGAGATTGAGGCCGATCTTGTGCTCGCTGCAGACGGCGTAGGGACGCAATCCTGGGACCTTGTGACCGGCCGGAATGATCCGCCAGCTAGCAGTGGCTACGCCATCTATCGAGCCACCGTCCCCCTTGCGGCTGCTTTGGAGAATCCGATTATCGCAAAGGAACTGGAGGGATTCAAGACCCGTATCTCCCTTTACATGGGTCCTGATGTTCATGTCGTGGTTGGGAAGACCGAGACTGACGTCAGTTGGTACATAACCTTCAAGGTACGTTCAAGAAAATTCATCATTGGCAAGTACACAACTGATGGTGGGCTAGGGTGATCTGCCAAAAGACCAGGGCCCCACTGCGCCGGTGGACGAGGCTTTAAAGCACATACAAGGCTGGGCTCCCTTCCTCACCGAGCTTGTCAAGTTGACTCCGGACAAGGTTGCTCTTATCTGGAGGATTCCGTGGCGCAATCCGCAATCCCAGTGGTACTCCCCGAACGGCCGGGTTCTCCAGATCGGAGATGCGGCTCACGCATTCCTCCCAACGTCTAATAGTGGCGCAACCATGGCTTGGGAAGATGCCTTTTCTATCGCCGCATGCCTTGATATCAGCGGGAAGAACAACATTCCACAGGCTGTTAAAGTGCACACCCTACTCAGGTTCGTCCAATACCTCGCTGCACCGGGCGGCAATTTTGGCTAATAAAGAGACTACTCAGATTCGAGCGTACAGCTTGTGCCCAAAAGACGGGGTTTAAGAACCGGGAGCGCTGGCATAAAAAAGAGTGGGACGTGGGCGCAGACCAGTCCGAAGTTGGCCAGATTGTGGGAAGGTGGATTTTCAAACACGATCCGGAGCAGTATGCTTACGAGAACTACGAGAAGGCGGCAGACAGCCTGGCGAAAGGAACGCCGTTCATGAACACAAACTCGGTTCCCGGATACACATATGAGCCTTGGGACAGCATCCAGCTAACTCAGGCCTCTCAGCGAGGTGAGACTATCCAAGATGAGGGTGACTGGTCCTAGGTAAGGGATGGATACTCGGGCATGGAGGTTGATTTCTTTACTGTGTGTGCTTTTCTTTTTTGTCTGGTTGGCGATATCGACAGTCTCGTAGAAGAACACTGTTGAATGGTGGAATAAAAGAGAACAACCGCTGTGCAGAGTCTTCAATGTAGACTAAATCCCAACTAAAGCTCAGTGTCTCCTCAGATGTTGCTCGGTAAGAAAGCTACTGTCTATAATGATCCCAGCTTCATCGGGGCTGATTGTTGGCCGACAGTATTTGCAATGTTCGAGCGAGTCAGGCCAGCCGTCAGATTCTGAGTCAAGTTGCGAGAGCGGGTAGCTCTGTCGCGGGAACGGAGGAACTGAACTGGAGGATCTTCGCGGAAGAACCTCGTCCGATGCATACCCGAACCCGGTACCCCGGATATCGACGGAAATGCAATCCCTTTCTCGTTGAGAGTATCCGTATATATATACATACATATGCCTCGCACTGTAGAATATACTTGGCCAAATCTTAACTTTTCCTATTCGAGAACAGCCATGTCTCCTTCCGTCTTGGGCAATCCTCCATCCTTGGTGTTGTGTCTAGTTGGAGGTCTGTTGTTCTTCTTCTCGTTCTTCCATGCGGCCATCTATTCTAGACTGCGCAAAATCAAGGGCCCACGCCTGGCAGCCGTCACAAATTTGTGGAGGCTCGCCAAACTCTCCCAGGGCGATGCGCCGACATTTTTTCGCCAACTTCACGATGAATACGGGAAAATTGTTCGAATCGGGCCAAACCACGTCTCGATCGCAGACCCTGAAGCCATAAAACAAATTTACGGCATCGGAAGTAGCTACCTTAAGGTGGGCAACCATATTACACTAAGGATTACGAACTAACGGGCCATCCCAGTCAGACTTCTACGACGCCTTCGACGCTCCATACGACGGCAAACCAATGGCCAACATGTTCTCAACACGGTCGCCAGCAGAACACAAGCATCTAAAGACGGCCGTCGCTTCCAAGTTCTCTATATCGTCACTACGGAATATGGAGCCCTTCGTTGACGAGTGCTCGGACATATTTCTGGACGCCATGCGAGACCTGGCTGGCACACCCGTGGACCTCGGAGAGTGGCTGCAGTGGTATGCATTCGACGTCATCGGGGCTATTACATTCAGGCAACGCTTCGGTTTTATGGAGAAGCGCCGGGATGTGGAGGACATGATTTCCGGCATTGAAACGGGCCTTTGGTATGGAGCGCTCGTCGGCCAGGTCCCAGGGCTCCATGCGTTCCTGCTTGGCCAGCAGTGGGTGATGAAACTGCTGGACCGAGTCCCTGCTCTTCGAGCAGTTCACCCCGTCCCAAAGCTCACCAGAGTATGTGAATTTGACTTCTGGGTCTTATATTATCACTGACACCGTGCCTCAGGTTCTTAAGGACGCCATGGCGAAATATGATGGAGAATCCCGCGATGCCGGTGGCGGACAAGATTTTCTAGCCCAGTTTCGAAGCGAGCAGGTCAAGAACGAAGCCCGAATGAGTGAAAGAGACCTGGTTAACCACCTACTCAACAATTTGCAAGTGTTATTACTGAGCAAATTCCAGTATTTCATTTCTGACAGCATACAGGCTCGCCGGAAGTGACACCACAGCTATCTCTTTGAGAGCTATATTATACTACATTGTCAAAACACCAAAGTCTCATCAGAAGCTACTCGCAGAACTCGCAGAAGCCGAGCAAGAGGGGATAATTTCGGACAAGATTACTCTGGAGGAGAGCCTGAAGCTTCCTTACTTGTGGGTAGATCCTTTACTACGTTGATTCTTGGGCGTCCACTCACTGTCTCAACTAGGCAAGCTGTGATGAAAGAAGCTATGCGCATGCACCCTGGCGTTGGGTTTCCCTTAGAGCGAGTCGTGCCGGCACAGGGCGACACGCTTTGCAACATTGAGATTCCAGGAGGTACGGTTGTCGGCCTGAACGCATGGGTCATCCACAGTGATCGCACCGTCTTCGGCGACGATGCCGACGTCTTCCGCCCTGAACGATGGCTTGAGGCACCTCCTGAGCAGTTGAGATTAATGGAACGTAGTTTCCTTGCGGTGCGTAGCAGCATTACCAACTCGTCTCCGGGCTAGTGAGCTAATCAGGCTGTATCGCCAGTTTGGTGCCGGCTCGCGAACCTGCATAGGAAAGAACATTTCCATTATGGAAATGGGAAAACTCGTCCCGCGGATCTTACAGGCCTTTGACATTGAATGGGCTTCCACGACGGATGACTGGACCGTCAAAACGTACTGGTTTAGCAAGCAAACCAACTTCATTGCGCGCTTCAAGCAACGACAAAATTGGTGAGTGAGCGACGGTTGAGGTGATGGAAAGAATTGGGATTTGGAGAATACGACTGGAAGAGGAACCAAGACGAGACCTGTTCGCAGTCCGTCTCCTTGCACCCGTATGTCATGGGCACGAACCAAAGTGTTTGAAAGTGTACATTATTTCCGGAATGGCTCTAAGCACTACTTTTGCTTCCTTTCCCTCTCCTTTTCGTACTGTTCAATTGTTCTCCGAATGCCCTCGTGAGGCCCAATTGGAGGTGTGTAGGCAAGCCGCTCCCGGGCTTTGTCGCACTTCAAGGTCCTAATCAAGTACGTGTATCCGACAGTTTCAACGGTCATGCCAGCCTCCTTTCTACCCAGCGAGGACAGCCATACGCCCCACTCGGCGACGAACCCCATGATCAACCCAACCCAAAGTGGGATCTTGACGATCTGGTCTTCAGGCACCGGCTCCCCCAGTGCTGCAGCAACAGCGAGGGTGAAGCCCTAGAAGGGCAGGCGCTCGAGATTCGTGATGTTGATGGGCTCGCCCTCGACGCGGCGGTCGGGCGGCAAGGGAGCCTCGTCAGCGGCTCGCAGCAGGGCTGAGGCGGCTAGGAATAGGCCGTGCACGAGGTTGTCGATGTAGCAGAAGTCCCACAGGTTGGTGCCCTGGCCCAGCTGGAAGCGGGCGCGGCCCGACTCGATGACGTCGATGATCCTGCTGATGAAGAGGTCGTTGCCAGGTCCGAAAAGCGTGCACGGCCGGATGGCGACGGTGAGCATCGGGCTGCCACCGCTTCGGTTCGCGGCGAGAACGGCCTCCTCGGCGAAGGCCTTCGTAAGGGTGTAGACGCGCTTCTGGGCGGGTGCCTTCAGCACCGGGAGGTTTTCGTCGGCCTCGACGAGGGGCGTGCGGTTGTCGTGCACGACGGATGACGAGGAGCAATGCACGAAGGCCCGGACGGTGCCGAGATCCCGAGCGGCATCAAGGAGGTTGCGGGTGCCGTCCAGATTGACTTTCCAGAGGATTTTGTGCTCCCGAGTAAGAATCGGTGCGCAAGCTGTGTGAATGATGACTCGCGGGGGAGGGTCGAGTGAGTGGACGAGACCACGAAGTGCTTCGGCATCGGTGATGTCAACACGGTGATAGGAAACGCCAGGCAAGGTGTCGGAAATTCTGATGTCAACGGCGGCGATGGCGCACTCGGGCTGTGCCTTCCGTAGGCCGGCCACAACGTGTTGGCCCACAAAGCCGCAGCCTCCGGTGACCAGCACTGAGCCGAAGGGCTCGTATTGTTCACTTGCCATTGTGTGGTTGACGAATTGATCAGAGGAATGAGGAGCAACTTATCTCTGGCTGATGCCTAGAGGTCCCTTCCTGCTGTGCCGCTCGAAGCTGCCGATCACTGATTCATTGCGGCGTAGGCTGACAGTGGGGCTGTATGTTGGGTCATTTCCAGCAACAGGGATGCCCGCCTCTTTTGTTTGACCCAAAGACGGTGCATGCCTACCGCTACACCATCTTGATGGTACGTCACAAAAGCTGCAAGCCATAATAAGCCTACTGCAGCTCCTGTGAAGTCTTACTGACTGCTTCGGTTCCCTTTCAAACAGTAACGGCGCGTCTGACGGCCACTGATCCCAACAACATCAATCACGAGACATTTCTCGATGCGAAAGGCTGAATTCAGGAAAATGTAATTTTACTCCTAAATTTGTTGGCTACAACCCTGAAAAGATTGCGCGATGTCCCAGTCACAGCTTCCCGTTATGCCAGACTCTACTCTAGACCATGCCTTGATCATCCGTATAGGACATTCTTCGCATCGCTCCCGCCGACTGTTGCCGTCAACTCCTGCCGCAAGCTCTGCCGAGACACTAAAGATGCCACAAAGCTGTATGCCTACAGTACTAATGTTGACTGCGGACAAACAAGGCTGGCACATTAATTAGGCAGCCGGAGATGATTGCTGTATTGATTTCCACGATACTACACCCCAGTCAGCCTCCTTACATGCATCCACCACGGTAAACTCATAGGTAAAGGCCAGAGTTACTCACTTAACCCCACAATACATCTGAAGCCCCATAATTTCCAGAAGGTCCGAGTTGTGTTGTACATGATACATGGGCGCTACAATGCCGTCAGCCTGAGTTTCTTTTCTTTCACAATGGTAGCCAACTAACGCCAACCACATCATGAATATCAGGGCGATTAGAAACCTCAATTCGGACTGGATTAGAGCCTGAAAAGATCGAGTCATCGGCGAGCCCATCACATAAAAATTCCCTGCAGCAGCTTCTGCCGCATGGAGGGCGATGAGGTTTGTGCTGAACTTGTGCACGCGCTCATTCACTGTGCCGCCAGCGTGCTGCACTTACACTCGCTTACGATTGCAGTCTGCAGAATCGCTCCCGTGAACAGGCGGTGTAACTTCTCCCTTAGAGCCGTCACACTGTTTCTGAACTGTTTCCATGTGGCGCAGAATGGTGAATTGCGGAGCAGAAGCGGAAGTGGAGTTTGCGCATCAGGCAGTCGGTCCGCCTTCGCTACAATACCTATCCAGACATTCTAATCACTTGTACGCTGTACCCCTGCCCGACAAGTTGGCTTCTTCGTTGCTCAGGTAATTAACTACGGGCACCAGGCATGTCATCCTTTTCCCCTCAGGCTCTGATCCGCATCTAGTATCTCACCACAAGCTCGTTTGATTAAAGTTAAAGCGCTCCAGTCCGGGGAAACGCCGAATGTATGTTGCAATTACTAGCGTTTGCCCAAAAATGGGAATGCTTCACCCAATGCAAGCCGGCCAGTGCTAGATAAAAGGTTTATCTTATTTATTCTTGTCTCCATCGATTCACCGCTGCAACCAGAACTTGTGTGGGTGCTTGAAAATGTTCAGCAACGTGTACGTTGGAACGGAAGCAGTGACTCCTTCGGTGACGAAGGGTCCTACAGTCTGACACCACTGCTCGGCACCAGACTGGAGGAGGCCAAAGGTACTAACAGGTCGGAGGCGGTTCTTGATTCCATGTGGCGGCAGTACTCTCCCTTAAGTTGGAGGCATTTCAAAAGGTTTTCACCAGCCGTGCCTTAGACGTCTCTCGCTTGCCTTCCAGGCTCCAGCTGAGCCGCGAGAAGAAAAACGCCGAGCACACAGTCAAGTTCTCAAGCATCATAACCACAAGCACATTTGTATCAAATGAATTAATGGAGGGAATGATTGAATTCGTCTGTTCGGTCGATAAAGAAAGTTCTGATGGTGCTAATACTAACACTACCGAGTAGACAGACTTGGGATTGTCAATGTCCTTGAAGCGGCTTGACAGTCCTCAGCAGCTGCAACCACAGGAGCCACAGTTACTGCCGCTGCCGCAAGCCATACCTGTGTTGCACTGTTGGTAGGTGCTACACTTGTACCACGGGCCGGAGCCGTCCGAGTTAGCAGCAGTCCAGCACCACTTGCCACTGCCAGCCTCGCCGCATGACTTCCAGCAATATCCTTTGTCGCAGCCGTATTCAGCGCCGTAATAGCAAACCCTCTTGTCGAGGGTGAGTTCGATCGAGCTGACGTCAGAGTCATTCGAAGTTGGCCCCTCAATGCTACGGTTGTTGCTGAGAGGGTGCTCAGTACACTTGCGGACGTCGGCGGGATCGATGCCCTCGGCGACGCCGTCAAGCGACATGACGCCGAGACTGCCACATTCAGCGGCAGCATCGGAGATGGCGGCAGAGAAGACCGGCGTGAAGGCAGCCGCGGCAAAGATGATGATAGTGTTGAACTTCATGGTTGTAGTCTGAAACAGAATTAGCCACACATACCGAAGCTGAAAGAAGGGGCTGCCGAACTGATTTGAGTGATGTATGGGATGGCTGGCGTAGTGTCGTTGATGTTGTTTGGATGAGGGCTCTGGATGTGGGTGAAATCCGCGGTGAGCTATCTCTTATACCCTTTGAACGTGCTCTTGGCATCGTCAGTCAATGTCGGCTAAGGCATTGGTGGCCGCTTCCTTCTCACCCCACAGAATCCTACACCGACGGCTTCGCCATCCCACATCTCTGGTATATGGAAGGACTAGCTTGAAGCGGTCGAGATTCGCCTGACGGTTGCATTGCCATGTTACTTGAAATCAGGACATGCACCAAATGTCAGCGCCAACACTTTGTGGTGTGGCCGCATCCTGCAGCTACGAAGGACCCTACAAGCTTGCTTTTCTGCGCCGTGTACCGAAATTCACAGCGGTAATGCACACAGCTCATCTCAATGGCAGTTTGAGATTTTTGTCTTGATGCCGTGCGATGCAATATCGATTTTTCTTAAACGCTGCTTCAATAGACATCATGTCTTGTGATGCTAATGTTAATATTTCAGCATTCGTAGCTTCCGCATACTCATGTAAATGATTCATATCTCTCTAAGCATTAGCGCTGGTAAGCTTGCATGAGTAGGAAAGTATTGTACAGGGGGTATGGAATAGCGTGATATTCGTTGGAAACCACTCGGACAGTGGCTGGGATTGGGCAAAGATGTTTTCTGTCGCCGAAAATCCCATGCCGACTGTTCTCGTAGTGAGGCTCGTATGTGTCGCCACTCGAAGCTTTACAAGGGATCGTTCTAGTCTGCCGTTTTCGCCAAGTAGATGTATCAGCGTAGAAACACACATCGGTTTCGATGATTAACTGAATCTGGAAGGCTAACTACCTTATCCGTCTCGTCACGCTTGGCGACCCGAGCCCTGATCCCTTTTCTAAGCTAAAGATAAACCGCGTCCGATCTCCCGCACGTCTCTGCAACCCATAAGCCAAGCATCCAGCCGAAGCATAAATTAATCGTTCCTAAGTAGGTAAAAAAAGCAGTAGGCGTAAAGGTGCGGCCAAGAGCATTCTGCAGAAAATGTGTCAGCTTCGTTCCTGATCGGTGCTTGCAGCTTCCACAGAGTGGGGAAGTTAATAAAGACAACCCCACCATTGAAGGCGACGGACCCGAGTAAAAGAGAACTTAATGTCACGTGAAGTTCGTAATCGCTTTGACCCAGCCAATTACTTGTTGAGAAACCCGCTCTGCCTATGCTGCGCAGCAAGCAGATATCCGTAAAGGCATTTCTACGTGTAGTTACAGTTCTCGGATGGACTGATCTTGGATTGGATGTGCAACACCAGCCAGTGGCAGGATTCCTGCATCGTGCGGCTGACACATGACTGATACGCTACACAGTATGCCGTAATGCATGCCCAGATTTCTAAACGAGCGTGCAACCGAAGTGGGGTAACCTCGCGAACGTAAAGGATGATCCTAAAAATAGCAAGGTGCTTGCAGCGACCCGGGCTCATGGGTCACTCTTTGAGTTACAAACCTGCCCTTTCTGTGGCGGATTTTCATTCTCCGCAAAGGCGTACGTGGAAAAATCAACTTGCCCTGATCGGGCAACAGTACAACCGAGTGCAAGGTATCCGAGGCTACCTGAGTTTTCGAAGCCGGTAGAATGTTCTTCTCAGCAATGCAGCAGGATGCACGAGTAGCATCTCATGTCCGCATCAGCGTGCCTGTTCCACCACACCGTTCAATCGTCGTAGTTATAGAGAGTTTATAAAATTAACGTGAAGCGAGGTTTCGCACCAGCGTCTATGCATGCATCACCCATGTAGTCTGTTAGCTGGCCGAATGGTAAATGCCTCAGCATTGCCTTGAGTTCCAGTGCATGGCCGTGTTTATTTGACTGTATGTATCTGAGCACATTTTGCGCACTGCGCAATAAATCACCGGGGAATCGCCATTGGAACACAGTATTTGAGTACTTGCTTAGCTTACAGCTGTTTAAACTATCAGTCTAAGTTCCTTCCCATCCACGCCGCTAGTGCCGCAGCAACTCCCGCAAGCTTAAACGCAAATGCAGCCGAATCATCCCTCCCGGCCGCTTCTACAACCTTGAAAAGAGCACTACATGTCAATGCCGCGCAGATTTGTGGAACTGAGATGGCCATGTTGTGTACCGCCATGACAGTAGCCGTGTGCGGCTCCGCGTACCTCTCTCCATCTTCCTCGCTGCCGCCCTCCTCGTTCCTGCTCCACCTCTCTCCATCAGCGTCGCTAGAGCCCTCATGCAGCTCTTTCTCGTCCTCGGAGTGGTCACTGGCGACCCTGCACTGCCGTCCCCTCTGCAGCACCTCTGTGGCGTCAGCCCGCAAGCCCGCGATCTCGGCACCAATGATCGTGTATGGCACCCATGACGCAACAGCCCAGCTCAGGCCGAGCCCGGCGACGATGACGGTGGCAGCGGACGCCGTGTGCACGAAGGCAGTGAGAAACATGAGGGTGGCGAAAAGGCAGTGGGCAAGCAGCCACAAGCGTCCAGGAGATGGGCGTCGTAGGCTTCTTTGCGTGGCTGTGCTTCTTGAGAGGAAGGTGGCGGACGAGGGTAATGTGATGAAGGGGAGGATGAGAGCCGAGGTGAAGGTCACGCAGGCAAAGTAGAAGGAGGCGCGCGTTCCGGCTCGCTTGCCCATTACAATCAGGCGTGGGTCTGCACTGCCGAAAATGTCTGGGTCGAGGTGGATGTGCTGGTCAATAACAACTGGCCATGGCGGTAGTCAGCGCTTATACTATGGTAGTATCTGGCTCTTGGATGACGATGTAAAGAGTGACAGAGTGTAGATGAAGTTTGGTGTTACTAGAATTAAGAGCGAAATTGGAAAGAGAACTGTAGGCAAAATAGGAGAAGGTGGAGGTAGAAGTACTTACAAATCTCGTAGACGTATGTGGTCAGATAATAAAGTACGGCAAACCAGCCCAGCCATGCACAGAACTGTATCTTGCACACCTGGCGAGTTACGGGCGGCAAGCTACAGAATCGACTCCTCACGCCAGCCAATAGCCTGGCCGCGGTCCCTTGTGGCCGTCTCTCCTCCATGGCACCGGAGCCTGGGGAATCGTCAATCAGAAAACATGCTGGGAGAACCGTGATGGCCAGCGCGAGCACGGCCAGCACACATAAAGCCTTGAAATCGGTATCTCCCAACAGCGGTGCCCATGATGAAATATCGGAAACGGCCGAGCCAGCTATGAGTACGGCACCCAGACTGTTGAATCGCGCGCTCCACGCTGCTGCCTCACTCTGCTGCTGTGGTGGACAGCTGTCAACGGTCAGCGCACGCACCCCGCTCTGCAATGGCTGCACTGCGATGTTGAGGGCGCACGCCCACAAAGCT
Source organism: Lasiodiplodia gonubiensis (assembly GCA_009829795.1). Taxonomy (NCBI): domain Eukaryota; kingdom Fungi; phylum Ascomycota; class Dothideomycetes; order Botryosphaeriales; family Botryosphaeriaceae; genus Lasiodiplodia; species Lasiodiplodia gonubiensis. The sequence continues at coordinate 87,489 of RHKH01000129.1, forward strand.
ATTAGAAGCTTTGTCAGCATGCTGGACTTAGGTGGACCTGATGCGTAGGCATGGTGTTTCGATGGTTGGAGTCCCGAAAGCCAATTGGATACGTCTTCAGCGCAGGCGAGTCCGAGCAGGGACAGAGAGACGAAGCTGGCACCGCCAGCAATGTACGGCTTCCGGCGACCCCAAGGGTGTCGTGTGCGGTCTGAGATGGTTGCAAAGAGTGGCTGGACGAAGGCGCCACTCAGAGGACCTGAGAGCCAAATGAGAGCGGTGAGGGATGTTGACATGCCCAGCCCCGCCATGTATGGCTGTACAGCAGTTTGCAGGTCAGAGACATAGTGTAGGAAACATGAAGGATCGCTTGATCATTTACTTACTGTGCCATATGACATGACCACTAGCCAAACCATCTGAATACTATGCCGCAGTCAGCAATTCTTTGATCCGTTTTAAATGCATCTTATGTAAACTCACCCAAGATTTGGCAGCGCCATGACCAAAATCTTCCACCATCGGACACGCGCGTACGAAGAAACACCATCGTTGAGGTTACGGTCTTGCTGACTACATGGCCCGAGTTGCTCATTTTCCGGTATCACTGGCATTGTTATTGACTGACGAGGAATACTGCCCATCATCGTTGGCAAACTCATTGTCTCAATATGGGAGATGCTGCGCTTCAAATAGCCTCCATTGGCTAAGTAGTGGCACCTCCGTCTTGACTATCTCATAAAATGGGTTTAAGAGAGCAATGCATCATCCGAATTCCCACTGTTGGTGTAAGATCGGAGAGTGACGTGGTATTGTTCCACTTCCGGAGCTCCGGAAATGCACCCAACTTCCGGCGCTTCGACCCCGCCGGCCGGCATCTGATCCTCCGGAGAAGCATGCGGCTGCTCGCCTTCGGCACAGAATGATCGCATCGCCAAGCTCAACGCCGCCGAGGAATTGATGAGTGGAAAGTGCGATGTCCGTTGCAATGTGCACTTTTCTTAAGCAAGAGTATATATCCATGTGGATTCGAAATTCTATCTTCTCCACCAGCACATCGATCAACAGTCCCCTTGCAGGAAAAGCCATATCCACAACAAGCGACAAAGACCAAATTCCGAGCAGCAACAATGAAGTTCTCTTCCCTCATCGCCGTTGCTCTTGCGGCCACCTCGGCCGCCGCCATCCCGATGAGCCCCGGTGAGTAGTGTCTAACTTTTCTGTTTTGCTTGAAAAGCACGATCAGCTAATGAGACGATGTTCGATTCCAGCTCTGCATGATGTCGACAACTTCCAAGGCATTGAGCACCTGATGAAGCGCGAGGCCGATCCCCAAAAGGTCAAGGTCGACAAGCGTGATGCGGAGCCGCAGAAAGTCAAGGTTGACAAGCGCGATGCGGAGCCGCAAAAGGTCAAGGTTGACAGGCGTGATCCGGAGCCGCAGAAGGCTAAGGTCGATAGACGTGAGGCTGAGCCTCAGAAAGTCAAAGTCGACAAGCGCGAGGCTGAGCCTCAGAAAGTGAAGGTGGACAAGCGTGAGGCTGAGCCTCAGAAGGTCAAGGTGGATAAACGTTATCCGGAACCACAGAAGGTTAAGGTTGACAAGCGCGAGCCCCAGAAGGTGAAGGTGGACAAGCGTGAGGCTGAGCCTCTGGAGGTCGACTGAGCATCCTCCATGGGCCATGAACTCATCGTGCTGAAACTGTGGCCAAGAATTCGGTTTCAGCGTTGAATAGTGGTGGACATGGGACTAGGCATAACGTGTACGTAACGAGTGCTATGGTTTTAGTTATGGAGAAAGATTAAAGCTGTTTGAAGTCAATCACTGTGGTCGCCCTCGATTTGTTGAAACCTATTTGCTTTGTTATTTGATGCTGATAAGTAGCTTGCCGAGTAATTTCTACTGTAAGGGTAACGGCTCATTGATCGACTACTCCGTTTGCGTGGCTAGCTCTCCACTTGTAACCTCGGGACTTTTATTTTTCGAGGTTGAGCTGAAACTGTAGTCATACGCCTGTAACATAATAATCACTCATCGTCTTGTAATGCCAGATATAAAAGTCTTTTCTATGACATTTGGTATTAGCAACATGACTTGTCGTAGACATAATGTCTATACATGTAAAGATTTGTCGAGCAATCATTGTGCGACGTTTGTACCACTGCACCGCTACTCAACAATGCTTCCGCCTTCGCAATCAGAACAAGCTCGTGGATCAACAGGCAGGGTAAGAAAGTTCGACTCTAGTAACAACAGCGTCCATAGGTACCGTCGTGTTGGCAAGAGTGTCGGAGCAATGCTCGGTGTGGTGATACGAAGTCAAGGAGCTTTCCATCTTCCAGCCGCGTTCGATGGCGCGATGCATCATCTTCCAACCGTAGATGCAATGATAGATGTGGAAGCGGCGGTCCGTCCACATGAGCTCAGTAGTGCTGCTGATTTCCTTCAGCGAAGGAATCTGCTCGCGCGATTCAGGCGGCGCCTCGGGCAGGGTCGAGTTGGATAGATAGAATTTCCAAGGCCATTCCTCCATAAATTGCGCCGTCAGCTCACTGTCGTAGCACTCTAGAGGCAGCCATGACACTGTCATCAGGTCGAAGACACAACCGGCCGCTTCGGCCTCGGCAGGCGAGCTGCCGCATGGTTGAGCCATACCGGATTTATAGCTGGCGGGGGCTTGAGCTTCAACCCCGTTGGAGCTCCCAGATCCGACAGCGCAGAAGGCTTTTAATGACGAACTCGCCAAAAGTCGTGGAAGAAGGCTGATGACGAGGACGCACAGAATGAGAAGGATCAGAAGTATGCCCGCGAATAAAAGCAAACCGAGTGCCATGACAGTGAACACTCTACTTGGACGCAAATAGCTAGCTTCAGAGTGCTGTTCGCCGGCCATGCCCTCGGTGGGTGAGGAAAGAAGGGAATACTTGGGCCAAGTAAGAAGCGTGTACATTGTGAAGGACTTGATGAGTAGCGGCTTTCGGTGAACTTAACGTGGGTTGTGGATGATCTGAAGGGAAAATGTCAAAGGTTCAGTCAGGAAATAACATCACCAGTTATCCCGTACAAGACTGCAATTCTATAAGAGTGTCACATGCTATTCTTTACTCGACAGTCCTGCCTTGGAGATGGACAGGAAAACAGGCCCAAACGGCCCCGAGAATTGCGAATTTCGGAGCTGCGTTCCGGATTCCAAAGGCAAATATCGGGGCTCAATGTCACCGGGGGTATTCTGATGGAAAGTGATCTTCACTGCATCTTTCCTTCCGATAAAGTTCCCGTCCCGCCGGCACTGAAACTCGCGGGGATCGGGGAGGACACGAACGGGCACTGCGTGCGCCGGAACCACCCTACGCAGAAAGCGTGAGCTTCGTATTGCGGCAGAAAACGCCGACGATGAGGCTCGCGGAGACGTGGAAAAGTGTTACGGACATACGGAAAAAGAGTGTTGCTGCCCCCCACCTTTTACTTCCGGCGAACCGGGCAGCTGCGGATGGAGATTCTCAAATAGGACGTCGACAAATTTGACGCGGAGAACCCGGTGGTGATATGCGGGACAGCTTATCTATGCACATTTCTAATCCTGAGCTAGCCATCCTATCTACGAAACCTGCAAATCACAGAGGCTTCAGAAACAGCCAAAGTGCCGACTTTAAAATAGCTAAAACAGTTCCCAATCACTTGTAATAAAGGAACGCCCAAGGCTATCTACACGATAATCTTTGTTCTTTCCACCCCACTGTCTCAAAAGCCCATTATTCGCAGCCCTTGAAAGATCGCCCTTTGCTGCACCTAGTCCACCAGTGCATTAGAGGTCCGAAATTGATGTACCATGTCTCATCCACTGGACCCGTGGGATGCAATGTGACACCGGCCTCTTCAAGATACGGCCCAAGTGCAAAGTCAACAAAACACATAAGTTCCTGGCGAATGAAGTCGAAGCAGTGCATGACGTTGGAGGCCATTACTTCTAGAAGTGCATGTATTCAGCAGAGACAGCGACGACGGGAAAACCAGAAAAGAAAGGCAGCACTTTCATTTCTGCTCAACTGATCTGCTTCCTGGCCGAGGGACTCAACTTACGTCAATGCATTATGCCCCGTGCCGCATCGCTCGCATCTGTGCGCTGTCCCATGGCTGGATTTAAGTCTCGATTGGGCTACTATCGTTGTGACACTGCTGCCTCCTGCCTATTTCTCGCCAGTGCCATCCCAAACGATAAAGCCTGCCAACCTTCGATGAAGGCAGCGAATAGTGTCGCGAAGCAAACAGCGGTGTGTAGCAGGTGTAGTCGCCAGCCGGTGGTTGATGGTGTGCCTTGCCGCGGTTGCTGTTTTCTTTCGCTGACAGCTGAGGCTCCATGCATACCCTCGGCCGAGGAAGTTTCCCGGACGAATTGTCATCGCTGTACAGGAAGGTCACGTCATCTTGTAGCTCTGCTGCAGCCTGACAGAACATTTGTAATAGATATTCTTTTCAAAATTAGAATCAAAAAGGATATACTTTCATGGAGCTAAAAACAGAATAGCAAAACAGGTCGAAGAATTCGAGTAGAAATGCACCGAGAAATTCTGTGTGTGGCTTTAGTGGCCTTTGTTATCATAAGTAATATACCGAGGCCGTCGGCTTTAGAAGGCACCGAAGAATTAATTTTATAGCACCGAACTTTAACGAATTTCTCGGAACTGAAAGGCCTGGTAGCCGTTGGGCGCACGGGGGGAGTACTAATAATTGATGCCATGGGGCTACGGTACTGGTTGGATGCGAATTTTGTAACCATGGTGTCGGTTTATTTTCTTGGAAAGTAATAGCGTCGTGGCCCAACGGACATTTGAAATGGCGGTCTGTTACGTCATTTCTTGCGCGGCGCCCCAGTATAGGATAGGCTGATGAGATAAGTCTTAGTCCAAGTAAGCATCTGTAACCCCGCGGTTGTTGCTGGACATCCTTAACTTTATTATTACCGGGCGCGTCGCGGCCCTATCAGCTATGGATCAGATACGAGATTCGACACAATCTCGTATTTATGCAAACGCTAACTGAGCGTGCACAGCGTGGCTGGAGCCCAGTGGTACCCTACTTGGCCCGTTGTGCAAGGGTTTAAGACCGTTGCCACTCGGAGATTCTCAAGAATTTATGACCTGCGAACGAACACGAGCATGATATCATCCATGCCGAGTCATTGGCCAGACATCCCGAATGCTATGCAATATTTCGCTGTGGGAGAAGGGCATATCATTCTTAGCGTAAATTCGACGTCAGTCTGAGATTCCACTAGTCAGGGCTCTTTACGAAGCCGGGTTTTCACCCTTGTCAGAGTGAAGCACGCCAACAAGAGATACCCTCTGACCACACGTGGTAGCTTCAACGTGACATCTCATCTTACTCGTATGGTCATGGTAGCCGCGATCATCATGGCTAGCACAGTGCTCGCCGCACGGTGGGTTTGCATGCCTTGCACTTGGTCGTGTATGGAGTGCTACGCTGCACTGGAAATAACAGGCATGAGCTTTATAAGCTTTGGACTTACTACCCTGCGTAGTGAAGAGGGTCTGTAGAGAAGCAACGAGAATAACGAAAACTCTTTCACCTCCCTATTTTGTGATCGCATCCAATGCAGCCATCAATCAACCCAGGGAAGGGCCACTCAAAGGCATGCGACCAATGTTACCGGTGCAAGGTGAAGTGTACAATGGAGCAGTCGGGCTGCGCCCGTTGTCGGATGACCGACAGCGTATGCACCTACAGCCTTGGCAAGTGGATGGGCCGGCCCAAAAAATCCAGGACTCGCCGTCATTCATCGGCTTGGACGAGAGAGGTGCCGGACTCAATGGAGAGTGGAAAAATGCATCAGCGAGCAAGGAGCAACTCATCTGTAGAGTATGCTGACAACGACGATGGCAACGACGATGACGGCAACAACGGGCGTTGTGCCAGTGGTATGTACGGCTCACGTTGTGAAACTGGTCTCTTGCTTACTCGGTACGAGCAGAGATGCAGCACCACGACACTCGAACTCCGAACAATTCGCCTCGCCTTTGGGACATGTTTTCGCCAACGACCCTTGGGTCGAGCTTGTCACCATTTCAAATGGATGACTTCACCGACTGGACCAGTGGAATTCCTGAGTATACCTACTCTGTCCATGATACACCATCGGTAGATATTTTCCCAGCATCGAATAGAGGAGGAAACGTCACTGTTGCCGCAGATGCGAAAGATGTAAGTTCGACTGCAACTTCTTCATCAGCAAGGCCAGAACAGGCAAAGGGTATCAGAGATTTCACCCAGCTACTTGTAACTTGAAATGCAATTTCGATGCCCTTTAGCCAAGACGCTGACGGTAATGAGGAACAGGCAAAGCGTGGAGACGATACAGATGGCCTTGTTGCGAGGGCGAAGTCAACGCCCCAGATGTGTCAATGCAACCACATATTGCAGTCAACGCCATTTGAGTCTACAATCGACTCGTAAGTAGACAATAAATTGGTAGCTAATTACATAGTGGCTGACAGCACCGTAGGCCAAAATCCGGAGCTCAAGACGTTCATTTTTGGCAACGCTACAAGCTCCAGTGCAGCTGCTCCCAGGCCGCTCTGGGCTCTCTGGACCAACTTTCGGCTGCGCGAGAGGACATGCGATCCATTTCGTGTCTCGAAGCCGTTCAGTCCTCCTTTAAAACGGTAGAGGAGATGGCTCTTTGTGCAAGCTGTGTGCCAGCCTTGGTGATGACCAAGTGTTGTTTGCTTCTCAGCAGCGCATACGAGCTGGTGAACGAAGCTATCTCTATGAACTTTAGCGAGATGCTTTCGCCGTCTAGTCAGAATCCTGGCTTCACCCGAAACCATATGCATGAGGAGCTGCCGAGGGTGAAACGGCGCGCTGCCATGCTTCTTGCGGGGCTGGGGACTCTGCAAGATCTTAGTGCTACCCCTGTCCCGCTTCTTGCAGCGGTACAAGCGGAGTTCCTGGCGGGGCTAGCAAGATCCTGGAACACGCTCGGGGAGTAGGAATAGCTACTGTGTTCTGGTTTACATCATCCGCTTATTTGCAGCAAGGAGGACCTCGGCACACAAACTCTCATTAAATGCTTACTTACGAACACACGTCACGTTCATAGCCTAGGTAGATAGGTATGAATAATGCATGAATTTAGATAGATCTACTCACTTCGGCCATTCGTTCTGTCCAGTGATTGTGTTCATTGCTGTTTAGTATTCACCCAATGTATGTATGTAGTGGTTCCATTCTGCAAAGCAACCAACTACACTACCGGCTTAGCATTTCGCACAAGGATAGTTGTTGTGTACGGAGTGGACCAGCCATACTGTGGACGCTCCTGCTGGACTACCTCCACAATGCAGAACCTGTGGTCTTCGTACAGCTTCACTCCCGGCGTTTTCGCAACAACCAACACCTTCAGACCTTTCTTGTCCGCGTAGGTAAGACCGCTCTGTAGAAGCATGCTTCCTAAACCGCGTCGCTGATGGTCAGGATGTGTGGCCAAGTAATCGAGCGCTTGTTGCAATGACGATTAGCATTCTGCCACGTAGGCAAGGGTGGTGCCAGCTTACTGAGAAAGTCGTCGTTCACACGCCGAACACAATCTTCGGCTACATCGATGGCGACGCTCAGCTCGCTTACCATAGCCTCGTCGAGGTTGCGTATCTTACCGCCGTCGTGGGTGACGCTCTCGAATAACTGCTCAAAATGTCGTCGCGTCGCCTTGTTGACTGCCGGCACTACAGCATCTGGCCAGCGCTCGTCTTCGGTTGCCCCTGATCCGGACCCTTCTGGCAGAAGCCAGCGAGCATATCCCACCGCCTTGCCGGTAGAGAGCTCCACGGCCTTCTGGTGCCGCTTGATGCTGCGGTCACTGATTAGATTCCGCGGAAGCCGTCGTTCGCAGTCGGCAATTATGTCATCCAGGGTTGTGTCTTTCCAGAGCGAAGCCCAATGAAGATCCTGGTAGAAGGCGCGCACCATGGTCCCAGCAAGGTCGGCCGCGTCTTGGGCGGGCGCCACCGACTGAATGGCGTACGCCGGTGCGCTCTGCTGGTGAGCGGATGGGCTGATCATGGCGTTGTATTGATTGTAGTAGTTGCTTTCCGAGCTCGCATTCTTCTGTGGAAGCCTGTCCAAGGAATGAGCCCCGTGCCGACGGTGGGCTCCGAAAGACAGCAGGTGCCGAAATTCTTCGGCTCCGAATTTTTCGTACAACCTCCGAGAACTGCTGCAACCAACAGCCGAGCACCACAGCTCATGCCACATATTCTCCGTTTGAAGCCTTCTACGTCTTCCTTTGAACATAAATTCTGTGTCAGTTACACATCAGAACAACCGTCACCAGCAATGTTCCCCAAACTGATCAAGAACATGGCGACGTGTAAGTTCCACCATCCTCAAGAACTTCTGCACTGTGCTGACCTTGCAGGGGCTTGTGCATCGACCGACGCGGCTTACCAAGACCTTCCTGTTGATCCCAGCGAACAAGAAGAGCACCAGCCATTCATCGCGGGGGAGAAGCCTGACTGGGATCGTAACCGCAATGTCAAACGTTCAAAGCTATGCTCAGCACTAATCCTATTGACTGTCGTCGTGACGCTCGGTACGATATCGTCAGTGCTCGTCATTGCACAGCGGCGGCAGGCAGGCTCGCTCGTGCCCATCTGGCCCACGTATCAGGGCGGGTCGCGCGTGGTTGAACACTGCGGCAACTCGCCTGAGGAGGCACAGGCGTTGGGCTGTGTGTGGGACTTAATGAGCTTCGGCTGGATCCATCCGCGGTGCTACAACCCAGACGAGTCGCGGCAGTGGATGGAAAACTATGGTCCTTGGAAGTGGTACTACGACCTCAACGCAACCCAGGAGATCCCCAAAGATGCCCTTACCAGCGCTCCCCGCGTCTACACAGAGCAGGGCTACCATGTCGTTCACTGTCTATACATCTTCAAGCTGCTCCACCTCGCCGGCATGTCCGGGCACCTCGTCACCGACGAGGCCATCCCACTGGCACATACCCAGCACTGTGTCGACATGATCTCGGCCCCTAAGTACTCTAATTTCAAGCACATCAACACCAGGGTAGACATGCTATTTGCTCGATGCGTTACGTTAGATTAAGCGCTGTTGGCTAAGACGTTGGATGGCAGCCATCAGAAGGGGGTAGTGGAGTCTAGGGCCGCCGCCATTCCTCGCGCCATCAACAGTGCCGTAGTAGAAGAGGGGTCCGATAGTTTCATCACGCCCGTTTAGGCCGTATTATAGCTAGTCATCAGAGCATACCAGCGCGATATTCATGTTGTAGTGGGTGATAGTGACGATTAGTATCATCCTGTGCTTAATAGATGGCATAAGGCCGGAGAGGGGTGCCCGGCCGGGGTTTGGCTCACATCTGGAAGGCCCGCGCCCGGCACCCGCTCGGCGCATAGGTACCATCCGGGCCTCCTCCTCCTCCTCCTCCACACCTGCCTCTCGACCTACTAGACCTAAACTTTACGACTCTATCCTTCGAGCTACATCCTAGCCACGATGCCGGCTTAGTAGCTCTAGGCGCCGCCACTAGGCCGCTGGGCACCACCGCCTACTAGAGCCCTTAATTAAGAAGAAGCTTATAGTATAGAGAGACGGCGGATCGGTCTTTTTTACTCCCGCTAGTACCTTCTTCTCTAGCCGTAATAGTAATAATAAGTGCGTCTACTTTATAGTAAATCCGTCTCTTCTACCCCCTCTTTACTTTTATCTTTACTTTTACTACTTCTTTTTTTACTTTTATATTATACTATATACTATAGTTTTATATAGCTAGCTTAGTTATTAAAATAAAGTATAAGAGTTAACTCTAACGGCCTAACTAAAAGACCTAAATGCGCCGTAATTACGGCGTAATTTAATTTATATAGAGACTTGCTAGGTTAGATATTAGCGGGCTACTACGGCGCGATTTACTACGGTATAATTTAGAAAAATATAGTAGATCTATACTAGACTTAGCTAGTCTATAGAGCTTAAGCTTGCGATAATTCTTAGTATAAAGTACTATAGGATTAGACCTAACTAAAAGACCTAAATACGCCGCGGTTAGGGTTAGGGTTAGGGTTAGGGTTAGGGTTAGGGTTAGGGTTAGGGTTAGGGTTAGGGTTAGGGTTAGGGTTAGGGTTAGGGTTAG
>RHKH01000120.1:0-97757 GCA_009829795.1 Lasiodiplodia gonubiensis
GGGGGGGGGGGAGGTAAGTGATGGTGGGAGGATGGTCACTCACTGTAGGCTTGATCTCGGCGCCGCTTCTCATCCCTACGGGGTTCCCGTCTTCGGTCACCCAGTGCAGCTCGAACTCCATGCCTTCCTCGACCATGGGGGCCGGGAAGCCGAACTTTTGGAGGGACGGCTTGTTGAGCCAGGCAAATAATTCGAAAGGCGCTACGTCGAGCATTTCGGTAATGCTGCGCTTTCAATTAGCATCCTGCATTTTGCGAGGAATCAACATGCATGAGGAATTACCCTTTGGTGAGGATGACTCCGGCATTGATCTTGCGGTTCGGTGAGCTAAGGTTGAAGGACATGATGCTGCTTCTGAGAGTTTGATGAAGTTTACAAGTGGATTGGAGTCTGTGGTGTTGAATGCTCAAGCGCAATGTTGGGTTTGACTAACCTTATATAGGCATGAAAGTTAAGGCCGAAAGGCCGAGCAACTGTCGAATTAGGAAATGCGGCACAGCTATTTGCATTATTTCAGGCAGCCGCTTTCTGACCCATGGTGAGAAAGTCCGCCAGAAGCCGACTTTCAGCCACCGACCATCAATCTGCTCAAATCGACTCCGCAAGGGCTCCGCGAGATACCGGAAGGGTAAGCGCTGCCGGGAGGTCAGCATATCATATCAGTTCTACGCGTATTAGCTCCTTGCGTCTGACTGTGACCCATTCAGGTAAGCAGGAATTCTGCTGCCTGGCGCCTCAGGCCCGCACGCCAAGTCTCGGCCGAACGCTTCCTCCGCCGAGTCTCTCCCCTCAGCGAATCATCCCGACATCATCGATATCATCTCGACGCTAGTTGATGCATCAAATAGCGGTGTCACTGTGTTAAACCTAGCTTGCTGCTTTCACATTGCAGCCGTGCGACGTGCTGCGCCGTATTGGTAATGCTCTCTTAATTTCTTGAGAAAGACCTTTGTCATCCATATGCATTATCCTTCTCTGTTCGGAATATTATACTCAAAGAATGACCTTCTTTGGCTTCTGTGGTCTTAGACCTCCTTCTGTTAGGATTGATTGTCCGATTCGATGCTGCAATATCCCGCCAGAGCAAGAACGGAAATAACAGCGTGGTGAGATACATGACCAGTATGGCTGATATTACGGCTACTGAGGCTGCACTGATGATTATAAGAACGCTATCATCTACCTTAAATTTGAATGTACATCCAGCGCGAGTCCCCAATTGACGTCATTGATCTATCGTATTCCACCTGCCGCTTTCCGCTGCTCGTTCAACTTGACAAATGAAAAGGTGTAAACAATCAGAATGAGAAAAGCGAGTGGAGCTCGTCGCCTCTCATTGACTATAGCTTGTGGTGCCCGCTGCCCTTTCTGCGTCCAATGCTGGAGCGGGGTGGAGTAGCCCCGCTTGTCGATCGGTTATGTACCCGTCGTCTCTCCTAGCGGTCAGGCTGCGCGGCCAGTAATGCAACACAATCAACTATTGGGATCAGCCTTATACCCATATATATATGTGGTATTTATAGAGTAGTGTTGGACAGTGCGCTCGGCCCCCACTGCATGCTCGTGATGATCGGCGTTATAGCTATTTGTGTCTTTCCCCCCATGGTTGTTATCACTGCTGCTCTTCTCTAACTCCATCATCTCCTCTTTCTGCCTTTTCGTTTCCTATGGTGCATTCTCGGTTTTCGGAGTCAAAATCATCTCGACATGAGACTGCCCCTGATAAAACTCGAAGACGGGGCGAGACTTGGCTAGTACGTCCTATTGTTGAGTGGTATATGTTTCTGGTGCATCTTCTGTTGGCGCTCGTTGTTGCGACAGAAGTCCTTTTCCATCTTGATGGCCAGAGCTTTCCTTCCGGTGGTGACTCAATGCTACAAGATCTCCCCCACTCCAAAACATTATCCCAAGCAGATGTCAGCACCCTCCTCTCTGTTGGACTTGTCTTCGTGCGGTGGGCAGTATCGGCCTGCTCCGCTCTCGCAGTACAGAGGTGCATGTTCATTCTTCTCGAGAGACATGGAATGACTTTCGAATCCATCGATTGGCTATTCTGCTTTGGACTGTCACCATTAGGACGAAACAGGTACCACGCTGGCTGCCTTTGCGTACTTTTGCTACTCTTTCCCGCCCAATGGAGCGCTCCCCTAGCATCGGGCGCCGTCTCCTGGATACCTTCCCCGGAGTTTCAGCTTTCCAACATTACAGTCTCTATGCCGTTGGCAGGACCGGGCCCCCCTTTTGACTGGTTCAACCTATACGGCGAGGCTCGCCAAACCATCAAGCAGCGTGCGCAGGGGAATGCAGTTCTACTAAATCACCCGGCGTCTTTCTATAAACTCGAAAAGGGACGTCCCACTCCAGCACGTCGTCGCGTGGACTCCCTCAGACAAGAGCTTCGGAGCAAAAATGGTGATTCGCAGCCAATCCCTCTCGACTCCAAGATAACAAACGCGACTATGCCGTACTTCCGCATGGAAGACATTAAATGGCTTGATTTTGAACCTCGGTTTAAACAATTTTTCAACGCCTCACGATCTCTCGGCTCTTTCACCAACAACAACTCGACACCATTCAACGTATTACTGTACGGCATCCGCACAGAAACAGCTATTCTAGACTGGGACCTTCGCTTGGACAGATGGGAATTAGAAGCATGGCCAGAGCCGACTATATTGAATGCAACATACACGCTGGCCGTAATGGTCAACAGAAGAGAAAACCAACAAGAACGGGGCGAATGCGCATCTGTCAGCTCGACCTACGGTCGGCTTCCCAACAACTGGCAGATGAGGCTCACTTTTACCAATGACAAGACTGGAATTACCGACGAGAACTGTTACATGTTCGCAAATGTAACATTTACCGCCGGGGTGATAAAATGCAAGGAATGCTCACTGGTTTCGTCTGGCGTCATCGAACAGCAAGCAGCCCATCTCTTCCCTACGGAAATCCAGCCGGATCCGCTCGTCTATACGGCATTCCGAATACTCCCGGAGATTCTTTTCGCTCTGGCCGAGATGAACGCTACCAATGGGCCCAGGTGGAATAATCTGGATGGTCATATTGCAGGGTCTTGGTCGGCGGCATTCCAGGCCACTTGGAACGCATTGAACGATTACTTTGAGATGGACACGGCAACAACATCGATACACCTGCCGGTCTCATCCGTTCGGGCTCAGGTTGCACGCGAACGCGTATATGTGTGGGTCTGCCTCCAGCTTCTTGTGTTTGTGGCGGGAGCGATCCTTGCTCTGCTGCAGTCCCGATGCGATGGAAATGCGGTGCGCTGCTTCACTTCAACGTGTCTCTTGACTGATTCCACAGAGTTGCTCGGAGATGAGTTGGGAGAGGATAAACGGCGTCTATCGGAGGAAGACTACAAAGGACTTTGCCCAGTTCGGCTGGTGCATCGGGGGAACGCTTCCAAGAGGCATGGGTACCGAGTCCTGCGGAGAAGCTCAGACTACAGCCAGGAGGAGGATGGACCCCGGTATGCGCATGTCCAGCTTACAGGCCGTGAAGATTGTCACAGGAGCTCAGGAGACCAACGTGGGGGATACGAAATGATATCATCAAGCGAACAAAGACAGTCAGCTGCCGCGGTAACTGGGGTTTCGACATGACCATAAAGATATAAGACATTGATGCAAAGTCCTGATATCGTGGGAGTAATTCATGAAAATATGAGTGAACGGGAAATCTACCTGAAAATTGCTAACGGAATGGACGCCGTGGCCATATGTCGGCAATAGCAGTACTGTATCACTGTATACTTCAAGAGCGTGACCGAGCCCAACAGAAGCGCCAGGTGTAGGCATATACTTCCTCAAAGGCCTCCCTGATCAAATTATGCCTTTCAATTCCCTATGCTCAACCGTAACCTCAAGGACGATTGACTCAGACAAGGTACAGTGTTTTAAACGCAGTATTTGACTCCACCCATTTCGGCAAGAGAACCCAACCGACTGTGATCCGATAGGCAAGCGGTCCTCGCCTTCCAATAAGCATGACACTCACCGTCGTTACCAGCTCAAAGCAGGTTCCCTCTCTATCAGCAAATGTGACGCCGAGCCTCCTCCGCCTTTCCAGATTCTCCAGTTCGTCTGCACCAGAAAGCTCCATCCGATTGGAGAAAAGACATGCAAGCTCCACGTCCAGATAGCTGTTCTGCAACGAAATGGCAACAAGCTCAAACCTGGCATTGCGCAGGCGCATACGGGGCTCAATTTCGGAGCGCACTCTGGGGTCGTTTGCGCGCAGGAGTCCAATGGGTCTTCCCTCCTCATCTAGAATTTCCAGCAACGGATCGTAGCAAAAGCCATGGTGATCATGGTGTTTAAGCCTAAAGCTCCCCAATTTTGCTCGTGTCTTCAGGGTGCCTTCGTGTATATGACGTAGAGTACCGGACATGATGGCGGAAGAGTTGTCGTTACCGGCCGAGTCGAGCGGCTCCGACCAGAGCTCCGACCATAGATCCCGTTGGCTTGGCCACCTGGAGAGGAGTGCTTCTCGGTACTCTTCCATGGTGCTGTGCTCCAGAGAAATTTTCAGCGGCCATTTCTTTTCGAAACACCCTTTATTCCAGGCTATCGCTGCTGCGAAGCTCATTTCCCCACCATCAAGGTCCGTCGGCTGCTCGTACCCATCGGTTGGCGCGAGCTCCGCGCAGTTCCATTCTGTGAGCTGTTTCCCATTGGGTGAATGTGTGAAGTCAGGACCAACGGCCCATCTTACAAGCGGCGCGGTGTAACCAGGAATCGGTGCATAAATCATACCGGTCCTGGAGGACCACGACCAGCTTGGAACAGGGACATCAGCTGAATCTCGGACAGCTATCTGATCTTTTTCATATGTGTCCGGATACCATAGCAACGCCCTGTCAAAATATTTCCTGGGCAAGCCACAGAGAAGGGCGTCATTTGATCCGAAAAGCGCAGAGGAAATCCCAAGAAAAGCGTTGTAGATGTCAGAGTCATATGTCAGCTGACGTTGCGTGTAGATTCCGAGGTGGCGGCTGTAGTTCTTGTAGAGAAATGGAGCCGCTTTCTCAGCATCGCTCATCAATAGCTTCGGCTCCAGATTCAAATTTCGCCATAGACGCATGCTCTCGCCTTCGGAAGCAAGTAGATCTTCCTTCGCTCGCATTTCCTCGCATACGTAGTATGCTTGAAATTGAGAGAAATAAAGTTTTCGTCGGCAGAGCACAGCTTCTTGGTAGGTCCACCCGCGAGACGACCAAATCGAGTATGGGATCGCATCGGAAAATCCCGGAAGCTTAAGTGTGCAGCTCAGCCCACAGAAGCGTGTGGTAATCTGAGGGAAATTTACGCGTGGAAGCTTGACCCCAGGGACGCCAGAATTCATGTCGGCACCGTCTGACGCAATCACAGAGAATTCTGCCAGTCGGTAGATGCTGTCCATAGCGCCGATCTGGTGCTGCTTATCGCGAGGATCGTCTTGAATGATACAGAGCCTGTCAGCCCACAGATATCTTTCGCCGAGTTCTCTGCAAACTTGCATAGCATCTGTGATAGTCTTCGGTAGCCGGAACGCCAAACTGCCTTTCTGCAGAAGCGTCTGGATGGTGGAAGAAGTCGCTTTCAATTCATATTCTCCCGGGTAGCCCCAGACGTAAGAGAGAGCCACGTATCGACAACCCGGAAATCCAGATACGAGGCACTTGTCTTCGACGTCGATGACACGGAATCCTTGGGGAAGGTGACTTCCGTCAACCGAAGATTTGCAATGCTTATGATTCGACGAACAGTCGTGGAGCCAATTTTTTACTTTTTCCCAGTGAACAAGAGGTTTGACGAGAGAGATTTCTCTTGACGTTTTGTGTCGATAATCTTTAGAGCTGGTCGCGTCCATTCCATCCAAGAATATTTCAAACTGGTTCTCATCTCGCCTTTCAGACAGTGAGGACATAACGACCAGAATACGAAGTGGCAGCAGCCGGAATTCCTCTCTAGTCCGTTCAAAGTTGAGTGTGATGATTGAAGATGCGGACGGTATGTTGCCTGTTAGTGTTGCGCATTGTCGAGCAACATTTTGCAAGAAGGAGCAAAAGCTACAGGCTTCGCGGGAGATTAATTCTTCCCAATGTCCAAATCGGATACCAAATACCAGGTTGCCTTGCTCGGATTCCGGGCATGTTGTCAGGTGGCGAAGCCTCAAGTGCTGGCAGGATTCGCAGAGACTTTCATCGGGATGGCTCATGGAGCAGCTGCTGCATTTTGAATGGAAAAGGTTCCTGGTGCGCTCATCTGTCGGTTCATCGCCGTCGTTGAGGTAGTCTACTTTGTCGCAGAAGCGGCATGTGTGGGATTCATGACGGCTCGCCGAGGTCTTCTTGGCTGGGAAAGGAGTGATCACTTGATGCGGAGGTTTCATGGCGCATTGCAGCGCGTGACGAAGCTGGTGTAATGTGGTATGGTTATTCCCAGACAATACGAGGGTTGATGGAACTGTCAGACGGATGTGAGTTCATCAGGCTGAGTGGCTTTCTTAAGTAGTACTTGTCTTCGTCGGAAGCACTCAGACACGTGTCTCAGCCTTGTCATCTGGGCGCTTAAATTTGGGGGCCAATGAGTGTACACACCTTCAACGGGATAAGTCTTGCATGATTGGTCAAAGTCTCTGTCATACTATTAATCATACTGCATGATCCCGCTCTTATTCCCACGAACCTCAAAAAGCATGGAAAGTACTAATTGAACTTTCCAGCCACGCAATCCGTCATCAGACTCGTGTCGTCCCAAGAATTTCCGTTCCACGTGGGCGTCAAGGTAAGTTCATACGTGCTGTCAAATGACCCAGCAGACCAACCAACCCAACCGACAAACACATCGGTGTTGTAGCTAGTGTAATTATGTCAGTTTATTTTGGATGTGAGCATTGCCGGGCTTCAATGCGCTGTCAACTTACTTCATCCAGTCCAACTCTGCACAGACATGCTGACTGCAGGATCCAGTGTTCCCGCCACCCGTCTCAGTCAGGAACCTACACGGAGCGCACAGTTGCATCAGCTCACTCTTCATCCCCGTGCAGGTACAGATTGTAGGTCTGTTTTGTTACGACTCACGCTTTACGCCCATTCGCCCTCAGCCACTCGGCCAGCGGCTTCAGTCCGTCATCGAGTCCATCGCGGGTACACTCTGTGTGAGTTCCAGACCTGTCTTCATCAAGGTACTGGTGCACGTCGAACACCAGCTTTGTCGTGGTACCATCACTGTCCGTGATGCCGGCCAGAGAACCGGCGGAGTTTGCCGCAAAGGAACCTGCAGCGGAGAAGCTACACAGGGATCAGCGCTTTGCTCGTACGCAGCATTAGAAAAAGGATTGAAGCGTACTCCGTGCCGGGAAGCAGGATCATCTGCGACGTCGCGCCAACGCTGCGGATGGTGTTGACGACCCACTGGAGGGTGGTCGCCCACGTCGCAACGTCGAGGTCGTGTGGCTGTTTGTTCGGTGGACACATCAGGCGAACCGCTCTTACACACAGCTTCATCAACAGGCGGTGTGCTGCTTACCTCGTTTATAACACCAAAAATAACGTTCGACTCATCCTTGTACTTCGTCGCACTGCGAACAACAAGATCCTCATCAGCCCACTTCCGCCCAGACACAGTCTCACCCACGGTGCTTGCTCTCTCTTACAGCTGCCACCAGGCGTTCGTCAGGTGCTCGTTGGTCACTGCGCCGCCCGACTGCCCGATGATGTCCCCGTTCCAGCGCGCGTAGTTGTGCAGGTCGACGATGCACTTGGCGCCGGTGCTCAGGCAGGCCTGCACGAGCGCGTCGTACTTGGCGAGGTTGCCGGCGTCGAAGTCGACGCCCAGCTGGTTGTCGGCCAGGTACTGCCACCCGACGGGTAGGCGGAAGACGTTAAGTCCGAGATCCTGTGCGAAGTGCTGCATCTGGCCCGCGCCGTCGGGGCCGCCATACTGCGTCAGCGGCGGGTAGAGCTTGCTGAGGTCGCAGCTGCCGTCGGTGGTGCAGGTGAAGTCGAAGCCGGCTGTATAGGGGTTGTGTCGTAAGTAGTAGATCGAGAAGGGATGGCTGGGATCGGCCGCGAGGAAGTGAATGCCGTAATTTTTCTTTCATTCTTTCGTTTCGGTACCGTGCTTGAGACGTACCAATGTTCACGCCAGCTGTGATATGTTAGCACTTGCTTCGAATTGCAGAAAGGACTTTGCATGCCCAAATCGACCTTCGCTGCGCCGTAGGCGACGAGCGAGAGCAGCAGCGCGGCATTCTCAATCATCATCAGTTAATCAGAGCTGACTCAACAGAGCTCCGTGGCGCTTAGAATTACTTCGGAAGGTCCATCACAACCCGAACCGTGTGAAGCTATTTATTCAGTTGTGCTCTGCTGCCTTGTTGCATCGACGGGTTTCAATGTTTAAATCCGGCATACGAAGCTCGGATATACGTACACGACGGATTCGCGTGTCACTGTTGAGTCTGGGCTTATCTGATCCAATCAAACTGCGTTGAATCGGCCCAATGCCAACGCGATGGGAAAAGCTTGGCCGGGCCCGATCCGCCGTTTCGAGGCTCCAAGCACAGGTTTTCGGGTGGTAGGGTGGGGGTGCAGCGTTACTCTATGCGAACATAGCATACCGCCGGGTAAATACCTAGTGCAAGCACGAATGCGTGCACGGATATAACAGAAGGAACATCAAAAGTCGGCAGTTATTTTACATCTTTATAGCACGACGAGTAATGGGTAATAGTGTATTAAATTTACATAAATTATAGAGCAAGATCCGTCCTATAGCACGGCTGAAATTGAAGATCACCCGGTCAGTATAGCAGAAGTTCTTGCAGTTCTTGCTCAAAAAGCAACGTGCACACGCGGCTCACCGCGCACCCCCACCCATTAACGGACCCTTGAAGCTTCTGTACCGGGGTGCATTCCTGAACCGGCAGTGCCGTTTCCTACAATGGTTAATGCGGCTACGGCCCCCCAAGAGCAGGGGCAAAATGAGAAAAGACAGAGGCTGGAAGGAGTCACGGAGTGTCGTGTCGTGTCATTCAATTCATGATCCTCGGCCCATGGGCCTGCGTTACGGTTCCCTACAGACCTGTCCTTCAGCTGCTTTTCCGTGTTCCATCCCATTTTTGTCCCTTTTTCCTCTGGCACGAGCTTCGTGTTCGACACGGTCGCTCTACGGTCTTCCAGGTGGCCAGGTCGATCGGTTGGAGCAATGTCGCCGACGATTGCCCCGGCAGGAATGTGCTTTCGGCCCCCATGCTTCTGGCTATCAGCCCACGTCCACGTCGTGAGTTTTGTTCCTCTGCGGCTCAGAATGGCGGTGCTTGGCCGGCGAATGGCCGAGCGTCCGGACCTCCTACACCGCATGAGCACACTCAGCGTGCGACGAGCCTACCCAGAAGAGAGAGCACGCTAGCGACAAGACCTCGATCCAGCGAGAAGGTGGCCGCCTTGGAATCCTACTACATTTTTGTACATCACTGCGGCTTGTGACAGGTGTTAGAAGGTTTATATCTCCGGGATGGCCGAATGCGCGCCTGCTGCATGGCAGTCTCGGCGGTGGGGCGTGTTTCTCTTTTTTCGATGTGATGCAAAGATTCCATCTATGGCGCTGCTGCTGCTGGTTCCAAGGACTTCGTAACATGTCAGACATGCTCGTTTACATTAACGTCGTAGCGATGCGTGACGCGAATTTCAGAAGGGCCGAGCATCTTGCGGGCGCTTTCGTCGTCACCCACGCTAGGTTCGGTCGCAATGCGCGTGATTTCGCCGTCGTCGTTTTGGGAGCGAATGACTCCATCGTTCGCACCGGTCCGCAGCTCATACGTCCCCCGCGAGGTTTCATTCGACTCTTTCGCACTTTCGCCAGTACCACCCAGGCAGTTGCGGAACAACGGGCGGAGCGTCTAAGCCTGTCAGTTCTTACTCGAATACCACCGTGCATGGGAAGGCAGAAGAATCTTACGCTCGCGCAGCCGACTGTCAATGCTACTCCAACTTCGGCGACTGTTTTTATTAGTTTGTTGACGACTTGAGGGGTTCTCGAGATGGGGGAGACACATACAGCACCACACTGTCACGCCGTAGACGTGGTCTGTTCGCCGTTAGCATTTCGATGCTGCAAAAGCCTTTGGATGACTTACAAAGATAATCCTCCGTGGAGTTCAAGGCCAAAGTGTATGCAAGGCGAATGATGGCGCAAATACTCGCGCTATGGTCGTCAGCTTAGCTCACGGCCCTGGGAGGGGAATCCTTACAAAAATCCAAGGGAAAGTAGAAACCCAGAGACGATTTTCAGATTACGGTTCATCTGAATGTTCCAAAGCAGCGGAATCGGGCTGTTGAGAGAAATCAGATGAAATTGATCAGAACGCGGTCGAACGGGTTGACGTACGAGAGGCAGATGATGACATCGCTGATAATACTAGAAACCGTGACCGTCATACTGAGAGAAGCGAGAACGTTTGACGGATGACAATATCCCTCAATGGCCGGGTTCCAAGTTTTACTACTAATCATTAGCTCACAAGTCTTCAGCACCGGTGTAAAAGGATGGGCCTACGCCAATGGACGGCACTGCAGCAAACAGTATATGGCGACGGAAAGCGTAATTGACGAGAATAACGCCACCGTAATTCGAAGGGTCCATAATATCCAGTTTTGGCCGCAAATGATCCGGGTGAGCATCAGCGCGATGCTGGCTTTGATGAGGATGATCGAGGAGCAGTATGAAACTTGGAAGAAGACGAAAGCCTAGTAAATACTTAGACTCCGAAATAATGTTTTAGTGGTGGTGTTTAAACCTTATACGCTTGTATCGACATCGAGGGCGTGATATGCCAGTAATGCGCTCCGAGTCCATTGTTTGCGGCAACGATTGTTTGTCTGCATAGCCATGCGAATGGAATCTTGCTGATGTTAGCGCGGAAAAGCTTGCAGACTGGCGAATCACTTACCGCAGAAAGAGCCGCGATTGTGTCGTCCCAGCCCCATGTCTTTCTGCTTAATCTCAACCAGAGCCTCAGGAGAAGTGCGGTGTAGCCAGAAGTGAGGAGAACAATGACGCAGAAAAACAGATATCGAGCATTGTCGTAAAGCATCGTGGCTCGAAAGCCCGCGAGGGTGATGTTAAAGGTTGAAACAGGGATGCCGAACGCGCGCGAAGGAAAAGCGCCAAAGTAAATAAATACCGACAGGTTCTGCATCTGGGGGGCTAGCTCCGATTTACGTTTTTGTGAAATCAATCTAACCTATCATATCATCAATGTCCGGCAAAGCCCCTGGTTTGCAGGATCATGATCGTCGCGCTAGCTTTCGGCTGCGGAACCCTTCTGTATTCCCGTTGGCCTAGAACCCAGCTAACTTCTAGCGCGTTCGTTGACAGCCAAGTGTTCCGTTGCGAGTGGCTTGTGAGATGCAGTGCTTTAAAGGCAACTGCAGTACAAGAGCGACTCTCACGCCCGTCTCCAACGACGACGATGGGACGCGCACTCTCCCTCACCGCGGATGATCGGGATGCTTCCGCGGCTAAAAAATCTGCAGCTATGCCCACTTCAGAGTAGTACGGCGATTCAGGTACCTCTGCCGCGTTCATGAGTCGAAGCGCGGTGAGACACCCCACTTCGGCCTGAAACCTAGACCGACAACTTATCGCAACACGACTCAACAACCCACATCCCCCTGAACCAAACCCACGAACCGAGAAAGGCGGGATTGACAGAAGCGCCCCAAAAAGAACAGCGGCCCCGGCGAAGGGGGCAATCCCTCCTCCGTCCCCCCACAACGATTTTTTACCGAGCCGTGTGGGCATGGACGGCGCCAAGAGCTAGTGGCACCCCGAGGCCCGCCGCCATTTTAGTCCTCCCGGCAATGCCGCGTATGGCCGTCCAACGCGAGACTAGTATCAAAGTTTCCTAGAGCCATGGAGTCGGGGTCACCTCCGCCCCCGCCAACGACTTTAACGGCAAGCCAAGCGACAATCTCTTCATGCCGCCCGGTGGGGAGCGCGAAGAGCGGCTGCAGCCGATGACTAGCGTTGGCTTTCTTTTGCCGTGTATTGTGTGGCAGGTCGACCTATCGTTTAGGCCCCATTCGTCAGATCGTCCCCTATTCGAAGCCCTGCATGAGGCTGTAAAGCGTAAGGAATTAGAGTGTTCGGATGACCCGTGCCACCAAATCGCGGCGACTCGAATCCTGTTTCAGATTGCCTGATTCTTGCATGAGAGGCTTCAGCCGCTGGCACCAGACCTACGTCACAACATCCTTCGACTTCATCCCACGCTGGTGCTGGATTGTTCGCCGACGACGCGCTGCGCACAATCGCCAGGCGCATTTCCACGATTGCAAAGGGAGAAGAAGTGTTACGATAGTGGCTGACGCCTCTTCTGACAATCTGTCATTATTTAAGTGGAGCAATAGCGAGTCAGGAAACGTGGGGTTGACGGCGGCAGCAGTGCCCATTGGCTCCTCAGAGAATTTTGATTATCACAGATAGAAAGCACACACTATTCCCATCCGTGCAACTTCAATGGAAGGTGAAGAAAACGATGGCCCGATTCCGTTGGCTCAGGAGGGTGTCCAGCGCGGATGTTGACCTGCAAAGACTGGTGGAGCAGCCTCGGAGCTGCCAATTGCGCATCACGTTCCTTCCGCTGAGCCACAAACGCCTCGTGGGTCACGCCGTCCTTCAGGTGCTTATTCTGACTTTTGTGATCCTTTACGCTCATCCATGGAACGGGCTCGCTGCGTCCGTCAGGCGGATAGTCATGGCCCGTCCAAATTTTCACATGGTCCGGCATGCTGAGTAGCCTCTTCCCGGAACGGAACAGGTCGTCTGCACTCCCCCCTGGAAAATCACACCGAGCAGTGCCGATGTCGACGTGGAAGAGGGAGTCCCCACAGAACACGTTGTCTGGCGAGTCTTGAATTAGCCGTCTGTCGGTTCAGGAGACGAGGGTGAAGAGGTTACCTCCGATCCTGTAGCCCAGATGGTCAGGGGTGTGGCCGGGGAGATGCATGGCCGTGGCTTGCAAACTTCCGATCAGGAAGGTCTCGTCGTCCTCGAAGAGCTTGTCGAAGACGCCTTCGTATTCGGCAGATGAGACGTGGTATCTCTGTCCGAACATCTTCTGCACTTGGCCAACTCGCTTACCGATGCCGACGGGTGGCTTGCGGCCCTGAGTCTTGGCAAGGCGTCTCTGAAGATAGAATGACGCGGTCAGATGGTCCGCATGTGCATGCGTCTCGAGAACCCAGTCAACCTTGTATCCCTTTTCCTCGACCAACGAGAGCAGAGCATTGGCCGTGTTTGTAGTAATGACCTGCGTCACTGGATCGTAGTCCAAGACGGGATCGATAATGGCAGCAGACAGCGTGACTGGATCAGCCACCACGTACTGCCATGTCCCAGTCGTGGCTTCAAATACGTGGTGAACGGTGGGCTGCCCGCTCATGGTGGCTTCTGTGCTATGGAATGCTCGGGTTTTGCTTCGAAGGACTTTGGAAGGTTGCGGCACAGCAACTCTCGAGGGGGCTAGACGAAGCGCCTTGTCCTCACTGAGACATCGAACGACACGTGCAGTGTCGATCCCTGCTTGGTGGTGATGTGGATGGCTACCAGAAGTTGGCACTCGGATCGCTGTGGTCGAGGGGCGGAATAGACTTGTTGTCAATGGAAAGCTGCGGATATGCGGCCGAAGGGCATTCATCATGAGTTGAGAAAGTTTGTTGCTTCGGCCTGGGAATCGAGGTACATGTAAGAGATGGAGTTGATTGATGCTTCAAGGCAGGCTCGGCGATTACCCGATTGGGTCGGCGACCGACCGGGTCGGCGACCAGGTACCCGGGAGAGTGAGACGGGTCGGTGACCACGGGCTTGCATAGCGTGACCATTGTGCGGAGAAGAGAGGTGCACTTACACAAGCGGACTGTGATAGGCTCGACGTGCTGATGCTGACGATGACTACGATCTGACGTAACGAGGTAGACGCCGAAGTCGCCAAGACGCCGTCGGCGAAGTTGCCGTCAGCGCTAACGTTAATCGGCGATTAGGTAATCCGGCGCGCGTGCCTTCACTTCTAAGTTTTCTTTTTTGTCTTTTTGACTTTTATGCTTCTCTATCACCACCATCATGTTCTCCAGTCGCGCAACATCGGCAGCGCGGATCGCCCGGCGCACCTACGCTACTGTATCGCCAGTCACCTCTGCCCGCAACCACAAGGTCGTCGTCATTGGCGGCGGCTCTGCAGGTCAGACTGTCAGTCACCAGCTTCTGCGATCTGGAAAGTTCGCGCAAGATGACATTGCCGTCGTCGACCCGGCTGCCTGGCATCACTACCAGCCCGGATGGACTCTGGTTGGCGGTGGGCTGAAGACCAAGGAAGAGCTGCGCAGGCCCATGGAAAGCTTGATTGACCCCAAGCTCAAGTTCTACGGCCAGGGCGTTGGCTCCTTCACCCCGCAGGAGAACTCTGTCACGCTGAGCAATGGCGACAAGGTTAACTACGAGCATCTCGTTGTTGTTCCTGGCATTCATGTCAACTTCAACAGCATCAAGGGCTTGCCCGAGGCCCTTGCCAATCCGGACTCTCTGGTTTCCTCTATCTACGGCTACGACCACTGCGACAAGGTCTTCGGCACCATTGAAAAGCTGAAGAAGGGTGACGCCATCTTCTCCCAGCCCGCCGGCGTTCTCAAGTGCGCGGGTGCTCCGCAAAAGATCATGTGGCTCGGCCTGGACCACTGGAAGCGCGCGGGCCTGTACAACCCCAGCAACCCCTCCGGCTCCGCCATCCAGATCAGCTTCGCCACCGGCCTGCCCGTCATGTTTGGTGTGCCCAAGTACAGCGCCAAGCTGGACGAGTTGCGCAAGGAGCGGGGCGTCGAGGGCCTGTTCCAGCATGACCTGGTTGCCATCGACGGCAACACGGCCACCTTCGCTCGCCCCGACGGCCAGGCCGAGGTCAAGAAGCACTTCGACCTCCTGCACGTCGTGCCCAAGATGGGCCCGCACGCCTTCGTCAAGGAGAGCGCCCTGGCCGACGGCGCTGGCTTCGTCGACGTTGACAACGCCACCACCCGCCACAAGAAGTTCTCCAACGTCTGGTCCGTCGGCGACGCTTCCAGCCTGCCCACCTCCAAGACGGCCGCGGCCATCACTTCCGAGGCCCCTGTCCTGGTCCGCAACCTGCTCCAGTCCCTGGAGGGCAAGGATCTGGACGCCGAGTATGACGGTTACACCTCGTGCCCGCTCTTGACTGAGTATGGCAAGGTGCTCCTCGCCGAATTCAAGTACGGCGGCGTGCCCAAGGAAACGTTCGGCGCCACTCTCGGCATTGACCAGGCTGAGCCTCGCCGTGCCTTCTACCATTTGAAGAAGGACTTCTTCCCTTGGGTCTACTACAAGTCCATGGTTAAGGGCACATGGGGCGGTCCTAAGGGTTGGTTGAAATAAATCAACCTTTGGATCTCATGTATGTTCACTCAACCACAAAGCAATTCCAAGCGTTGGCCACAAAAAACCACGGGAGTTTCGTTTGTAGCGCTGTAGAATAGACCGTCAATATCTTCACGAGTTATATGTATAAAAAAATTTGAAATTATCTACTACCTTTGTTTGAAACCGTGAAGCACGTCTCAGGAGAGTTGGCAAATAAATAACGTTATGGTATTCCCACTAAAAGCAGGCGAAAAGTATAAGGAGGTAAGCAACCAACAGTCCTCAAAAGCCAACAGCCTTATTCATGACATCCTCCACCCCTTCAGGGCTCTTCTTCCATTGCAAGTGTTCATCCAAAAATTCGCCCCTGTCTCTCTCCCACATCTCCGTGGCCAGCCTGGCTTTCTCCGCACTCCGAGGCTTCACAACCGCCGGGAATTCGTTCAGCGCCACCACAAGCCCGGGGCGGATGCTGTCCATGTCGATCGGAAGCTCTTCCCCGGTCGTGTCATCCTTCGCCTTCTCGATACTGAAGCCCCACAGCACGCGCGAGATGGCAAGGAACAATCCACGCTCAGCTACATGCTGCCCGGGGCAAATACGGCGACCCGCACCGAACGCGAACAGTTCGGAGCGAGCGCCGATGCGCTCGTCCGTCATGCTTGCCGTGGACTCGAGCTTGCCTTCCCACCGCTCTGGAATGAAGGCCTTTGGGTTTGGATACTGAGCAGGGTCGCCATGAATTCCGTACGCGTTGATGATCATGGTCGTTCCGGTGGGGATCAGGTACCCGCGCCATTGGAAGGGCTCGGTGTTGGCATGCCAGACGCCCAAAGGCACGGCTGTGACCCAGCGATGAAGTCTGTAGCTCCATTCAGCTTTTGCGTAAGGTTATGCGGGAGGGGGGAGGATTGACTCACTCTTGAACAACTTGACGAATGTACGGGAGATCAGGTGCATCATTCTCGTTTGGGAGGCGATCTGACCCAACTACGCGATCGAGCTCTGTAGGAACAAATTAGACAACATTCATTCCCAAGAGTCCAGGGAGATGGGTAACAAACCTTCTTGCGCCTTCTTTTGCACCTCCGGAAATAATGCCATCGCACCGACCCAATTGATCAGACTACTTGCGGTCGTGTCAGTCGCAGCGGTGACCAACACCTCTCCAGCTTCAGCAGCCTCATTCTCGGTAAGGCGGTTCCCAAGGGGACCATCCCTCAGTCTATCCATGATGACTTTGTTGAAGCAAGGCAGGGACAAGCCCTCGGCGACACGTTTCTTGGTGACGTTCCAATGCCCCATGATCAACCGCATGTGCTTCTCCGCAATCCTGCTGGCCTCTCTGCGCGCGGGAACGGCCCATTCCGGCAAGCTCCACGCCAGCGGGAAAGTCTCGATCCACTTGGCCTTGGTGGAGTGAATCGCGAACTCGGTCAGGTCGTCGACGATCTCCCGCGCCGCCGGGTCGCTGCTCGCGGTGATGCGCTGCCCGTTCATCATCGTCATGGCCACCGAGCCGGCGTACCTCTCGACGTGCTTCCGCCACGACCTGCCATCCTGATCGCGTGCGAGGTCGGAGAGCAGGTGTTTCGCTTCGAGTTCCTGCAGCGGGAGGTACTGCCGCGATGCGCCGACGTTGAGCACCGAGTGCCACAGCTTGCGAGTGACGCGCCATTTGGGCCCGCTCATGAACCCGGGGAAGTAGCCAGAGCGCATGGCCAGCTCCATGCGGTTGACTGGCCGCCCGGCTGTCTGGCCCCCGCGTTTGTGGAAGATCTCGTTCGCTTCATCGGTGCCGGTGACGATGACCCAGGGCTGGGAGCCGTTCATGAAGGTGTAGACAGGCCCGTACTGCTTGGCCCATTTGGTGTAGATGTGCTCGGGATGGAGTGTACCGGCTATCTACGATGACGGATCTCTGAGTCAGCAGACACGAATGTAGGATCGGAAGGTTGACACTTACCTGCTTCTGGTTTCCGAAGAAAGGCACGGTCGGCGGGCCGGGTGGCATGTGTGCTGGGCGAGACCCGATCTTCATCAGCTTTTGGATGAGTACAGTGATGATCCCAAATGCGGCCGCACCAAGCAGCATCCATGGTGCAACCGGAATGTGGTCGAAAATGACAGCGTTCATCTTGAATCGAGTGGAAGGATCAATAGAGAAGTATCGTTGTGCATTTAGCCACTGTCAGGCTCAAAATCCTTCGTTTAAATAAACCGGCCTGCCTTTCCTGAGAGCCTCATCCACTTGAAACGTCCAATAAACAGTGCGCGATTGGTTTTCCCACTTCGTGTGACAGACGTAGGCAGCTAGTGAAGGCATCAGTGCAACGTGCTCAAACTTCCGATGATGACTGAGAAACGTAAGCAGCAATGATTTCTCGATTTAATTAATATCGCTGCACGAGTTGATATAAAACGGCTTTGACGCTGCATGCGACGCAGATCTTCCATTTCCGGAAGCCTTGGCGTGAGGAGAATGCATTTGATTCCCTGTACCCACGGGCGCTTAGCCGTACGGGGTAACATTGCCACGAGCGTCGCCTATCTAAAGATGAATATGCTGGTCAGTCATTTTAGGCGAGCCGCTTTCTAATCAGCCTTGCAGCCTTATATGCAACGATTGCCCCAAGAAATTCATCGCCTCATTCGCAGAAAATACGACTCGACCTGCAATCACGCCCCGATCATACGCATACGCGCAACGGCCCGAGAGAGTGGCTGTGTCATGCTTACGAGCATGTTTGACCACACGCTTGGGTTATGCACGTAGGTAGTCACGATACCTCAATCCACTTAAAATACATCATCATGGCTAAAGCGGCAACCCGCAGCCGGCATTCGCTGTCGATGTTTGAGGCTCCGGATGAGCACTATACACATCAGGAATTCCGTGACCACGCGAGGGCCGGAGTATTCCAGAGTGGTATGCAAGGCTGCTTACAATGCATTTGAACTTGCACTGTATGCTGATAGGCGCTGGAGATGCCAGCCTCACTACTAATTGTCCGCCAGATTGTCTCTGGAAGGCTTTGCGTAAGTCCACGTGAGGTCCCCACGGGACATAAAGTACAGACTTGGTATGTTGGAGCTTTCAGTTGCGCGTATCAAATATAGAGCATCTTTACGTCAAATGGTAGTCGGTAGGAACTTTCCGGTCAACGCTCTCTTCAGAGAACCTTGTTTCTTCCAAGCTTGTCGGTCTGCCTAGGCCTATGTCTTCTGAAACCCCGGATCCCTTATCATTTGGCGCCTTTGCCCTACACTAGCCTCTTTCTATATCTTCGTCAAGCCTTTCGGGGGTAGTTCTGCTTCATGATTCGCAGTACGACCTCCAACGAGAATTTCTGTGCGAGGGCAAAATACACTCATTTGCTACATTCTATCTAGAAGCTGCGGTGATGTTCAATCTCGGCAGGTCCTCAATGTCAATACCTTACTGCGGCTCAATGAACATCCTCCCCGGCTTGGACTTGTTTCCACCTACCCACAATATAGCAACCAGGCCAAACGATTGTTGAAAATTAGCGGACCAGGAGATGCACCACCCAGCTGTTCGATACGACTAGGATTGCAGAGCGGACAGTCATCCTCAACAACAATAGCAAGCCCTTATCCTCAAGTTATAAGACCGTCCTGATCTCTACGCCGACTATCAGCCCTACGACTCGGAAGATACCAAGGCGATCTTGCTTTCCAAGCCCCAAAGTCTAAGCATACCGTATCGAATGACTCATGATTGAAGCTTCAAAAAGTTACGCATAGCTCAAGCGTAGTACCAGTGACTTCCAGGAAACCTTACCCTGCATTAGAGCCCAAGAGTCACAAAGGGGGTTTCGGGATGCCAAGGCATAGGCGATAAAGGTATGACGTGAGACGGAGGCTAAATTGAGCCAATAACCGTATAGACTATACACATACATCTTCAACACTTCCGCCCGATCCGCTTCCATTCTCACACCACACGCGCCGTATACGCGCTCGTCCTCTCCCCCTCCGGCCGCGCATCCCACTCCCGCAGCACCGCCGGCAACTCATCCTGCTCCCAACTCTCCCAAATGCTCTTCTCCCGTGGCTCCCACCCCAACTCGCGCAGCCGCACCGCGCGGCTCCTTGAATTCAATCCGATCGCCGGCCCCGTCCCCGCCGCGAACAGCTGGTCCCAATCGCCCCCCTCCCTATCAAACGACCTCACATCAACCTTCGGCAAGCGCCCCGCCTTGACCAAGCTCGCCGCAACGCCCTCGGCCACCTCCTTCCACGAGAACTCGCGGCCGTTCTCGCAGAAGAAGTACGGATTCGCCCTCACCCACGCGGCCGCGTCCGGCCGCCGCTCCAGCGCGTGCAGCAGCACGACGTAGGCGCGCGCCAGGTCTTTCACGTGGATCTGCGACTCGACGCTGCGCCCCGCGCCGACGTGGCCGGCCCAGCCGCGCACCAGCGCGAAGCGCGCGATCGTCGGCAGCTGGATCGTCAGCCGCCCGTGCGCCTCGTTCCACCCGTAGATCTCGGGCGGGATCATGATGGCGATTTTCGTCTTCGCGTCGCCCGCCAGGTCCACGCGGGACGCCTGCGCGATGGCCTGGTCGACGAAGCGGTGCGGCTGCGAGTCGGGCAGCGCGTCGATGACGGAGGCGTCGGCGTCGGTGTAGATCTTTTGCCCGTCGCCCGCGTATGCGCCCAGCGCGCCGTCGTCGAGCAGCGACGTGCCGGACGTGTGGATGTAGATGGTTTCTTTGTCGGCGGCGGCGCGCTGGCGGACGCCGTCGAGGACGGCCTCGGCGGAGGCGAGGTGGTCGGCGGTTGCGGTGTGGATGACGATCTGGGATCGGGAGTATTAGTCAGCGGACATGTCAGGGCTACGGCAATCGATTGTGGTGGTGGTCTGGAGGCAATTGGATCCTGGGGTTACGTACGTCGGAGTTCGCTGTGTGCTGGGTAATGAGGGGTTTATCGTCCAGGTCGCCGAAGACTACCTGCGCGCCGGATTTTCTGATACCCTCGGCATGCTGTTCGCGACGCACGAGACCGGTGACTTGGTAGCCTTCGGCGATAAGCAGGTCGAGGACATTCCAGCCAATGAAGCCGGGCCCGATGATGAAGACTTTTTTGCCGGACATTGTCGATGGGAGAGTGCGGTTATCTGGTAAGAAGAGAGCTCGCCGATGCGGGGTACGTACCTTCTATACTTATTGTATAGAGCGAGGCGGCTGATCGGTAATCAAGGCTCGATAAGATGCTGTTTGTGGGTCTCCGGATATCGTTTACCTGTCAAGGATTGACAGCTCGGGCCAGCAACGCCGAAAGAAGGCATTGCAGAGCTTGCAAGTGTACTAGGCCAGAGCCGAGTCTGTGCGTGGGTGAAAATAGCCCCCACCTTTAACGCTGGCTACACGACAAAGAATCATTCGTGATTGAGAGGCTGGCTGTGTTGGGAAGTGGTAGTATATGTCGGATAGTAAAAAGGCGCCAAAGGCTCCCCACTTCATTTCTCGACCTGCAGATGCCGAATAAAAAAAATCATTAGATGAAGGTTGGTATTTGCTCTTGATACTAGTACATGGCTGCTGCTACCCGAAAGTCTTTTAAGCAAATGTGAGTTATGTTCCGGATTGTAGTGTTCCCTACTTATTGATCTTCGTAAGCCAAATATCTACTAGAGGCATTGAAAAGAGGGCATAACTTGTGGATCATACCATATGCTATATCGCTGCATGGAAAACTGCAGTTTACTCTCCATTGAGGCTTAGGATTGGATCCGTAAGAGGGTATTCAGGATATTTCATTCCTCAGAAGAGTTGCAGTCTATTCCACTACGGCTTGGGCAAAGTTTGCTGACGCCCTACCTAGAGCCCGTTCAATCAGCGTATAGCTTTCGTGTAATTTGACATGCTACAACGTATCGAACAAGTTATGCAAGCCTTCAACTTAAATTCAGCCAAGCGGAATCAGAGCCGGAAAGCTATCTGCAACCCCCCGCAAATGTCCTTAAACATAGCAGACGGCTACACAAGCATTGCTGCAATTGATAGGTAAATTGGTCTTTCATGATCAATGTATGGACGCCACAAGCGGGGCTGCGAAACCTCCTCACGAACTTTCACCTGAGATGCGGCTTGGTCAGCTTGGTCAGACTGCTCTTGGCGATGACACATTAGGACACACCAAGAGAGAATAAACCGTCGCCTTCCATTACCAATTCCGCAGCTCAGTTTATCCTCCGCCGCAACAAGAGCATCAACATGGCTGTCTCCTTGCCCACCACAATGAAGGCTGCACGCCTCACAAAGGCAGGTAGAGAGACACTCCCGACTTTGTTCTGTAGACTCGGGCTAACATTCCTTTTTCCACAGTTCAACCAGCCATACGAGCTGCAAGACATCCCGGTCCCCTCAATCGGCGCCAACGACCTCCTCGTGAAGATCGGAGCGGCGGGGTTCTGCCACACCGACCACCAGGTGTTCGAGGGCGTCTACGCATCCCCGCTGCCGATGACGCCTTCCCACGAGCCCGTCGGGACGATCGTGGCTGTCGGCAAGGAAGCGGCCCAGAAGTGGCAGGTCGGCCAGCGTGTCGGAACGCTGCTGTTCAAACACGCCTGCGGGACGTGCGCGCCGTGCGGGATGTTCAGGGATCCGCCGGGCTCCGACAAGCCGGACATTGTGGTTTGCGAGGGGAAGGAGCTGTCCGGTCTCACTCATGATGGGGGCTTTGCTGAGTACATGGTCGCCGATGCGGAGACCACGTCGCTGCTGCCCGACGACCTGCCGTTTGAACAAGCGGCGCCGTTGATGTGCGCTGGGGTAAGTGCTTCTGTGCGGGCAAGCGGGACGGTTGCCATGGACCTGACGACTGACTAAAGCTTGCAACAGGCCACAGTCTGGGCCGGCATAAAGCACCTGGGCTTGCCTCGAGGAGAGCCTGTCGCCATCATTGGTGTCGGTGGTCTCGGGCAACTGGCAGTCCAGTGCCTGAAGGTGCTGGGCTATCGAACGGTCGCCATTGACAACCGAGAGGAAGGCCTGGCGCTCGCGGAAGAAATCGAGTCCACATTACTGCGGGCGGATGCGGTCGTCGACTACAACAGCGAGGACGCTCTGCAGCAGGTGGTGGAATTTGCAGGGGATGGCGGCGTGGCTGGAGTCGTCGTGTGCACTGACGACGTGCCGGCAACAGAGTGGTCCGTCAAGATTCTGCGTCCGCGTGGCGTCTGTGTACCATTGGGATTGCCGACTGCTGGCTTCCACTTCAATGCGTTCGATGTGGTGTTCAAAGAGCTCAGGATTCAAGGGAGCTTGGTGGCGAGCAAGAGGCTGGTCGATGAGATGATGGAAGTTGTCGCTAAGCATCGGGTATGGTCTCACGTTACGACAGTTGGTTTCGAAGACGTTCCGAGGCTCCCGGAGATGTACATGGACAAGCATTTGAAGGGCCGTCTGGTGCTTAAGATGTAGTTGCTCTTTTTTCTTAGCGTAATTCTTTATCGCTAAGCCTGAGGCCGCGTCACTGGAAACAGATTGTCGGAGTTGAGATCGGCTTGTCGTGAGCTCAGGCATCTTAGCCTCTGTCAGGAATGTCAATTTTAAGAGCATTGTATATTTCACACAGTAATCCACGATTTGGGGAGAAGTTTGGGAGTGTAGCTGTGGAGAGGCTGTCCGAAATGCCTTGTCAATCATTGCCGTTGGCAACGTTGAAATGACCTGTAGTATTTCGTGAGAGCGTTAGACGTGCTAATTAGCGGCCCACCGGAGGGATGACTTCTGGTGGCGCTAATCAGCCAGCGTATTACCTTGACACCGCATTCTCATTTGACCGTGATCTTAGTCCTGCCAGCTAAGTGGCTGCCTCATTATTACAATGTCAAACAGAATACTGGTCAGGATTCACCCAAGGATGCATGCTCCTCCACTGACATGCTGTCGTAGATACTCGTGCTGGTGATTCACGGATCGGTCATCTTCTTGAGTCATTTTGTGATCGTTACTTAAACATTATAGGACCATGATTGCGAAAGGGCGAATCTAAGACTTTATTTCACCCGCAGTCTTGATCTTTCACACACAAGTTATATGATTTCAAATTAAGTATAAGCAAGTGTAAGTCTCGCCTACTTATTGCTGTTCTGCATACTGACCACAGATATCTCAGACGCAGATGGTCTCTTTGAAGTCCAAACTGTACACCGTTGCTTGGTTTGCTGCTCTTCCACGAGAGTTAGCAGCGGCAGTTGCGCTGCTCGATGAATATCACGACGTGCCTACGGATTATCAACCGGGTAACGACGAGACCAACTATAAATGGGGCCGCATCGGGCACCACAACATCGTCCTTACAGTCCTTTCACATTATGGTGATACACGTGCCGCTGTTGCGGCTACTAAGATGCGCAGTATGTTCTCACATATTCGCTTTGGACTCTTGGTCGGCATTGGGGCGGGAGTCCCATCTGACCATAACGACATTCGCCTGGGGGACGTCGTAATTAGCAAGCCTGGGGATAGCAGCGGTGGCGTTGTCAAGCATGACATGATCAAGCACGGAGAAGACGAGAACGGCGAACAGCCTAAACTCATCGGCATGCTCAACAAGCCCCCAGAGGTACTACTGCAGGCTGTTGCTGAGCTGCAGTGGAAAGTGGAGATGTTTAAGATTCAGATACCGAGAATGCTGGCTGGCATCGACGAAAGAATGCGAGCAAAAGGCTATCAGTATCAGGGTGCGGAGAACGACCGGTTATTCAAAGATAATCGACCCCACCCAAAGGGCAAGACGGACTGCAGTAAATGTAAGCGCAAATGGGAGAAGACTCGCCGAATCCCAAAAGACGATCGTTCTGAAGGACCGCAACTGTTCTTTGGCGCTATAGCATCAGGAAACATTGTGGTCAAGAGCGCAAAGAGAAGAGCTGAGATTGTCAAACTGGCGGGAGAGGATATCCTGTGCATCGAGATGGAGGCTGCCGGCTTGATGGATGTCATTCCGTGTGCCATTGTCCGTGGAATCTGTGACTATGCCGATTCGCATAAGAACAAACGGTGGCAAAACTATGCAGCCGCAACAGCCGCTGCTACTGCCAAAGAATTGTTGCTTGGCATCAACGCATACCACTTGGAAGGAGCTGGGAGAGTTTTCCCTGTGGTAGAAGACTGTAAGTTGCACTAAAAGTACAATCGACGAACCCCTTTTCAATACTAACAAGAATCCGTCTGTATAGGCACGCCACCTACGACTCCGACACTTGCACCAATTATTGTACCAAACATTGAAAGAAACGCGAAAGTGCTTGAGAACATGCCGAGATGTCCAATGACTATCTATCGGGGAAAACTGAACTGGTTTAACAACGCAATCGACGAGTCCGTGACATTCATCCTGGTGGACGGTCATGCGTCTGTTGGCGCTCGACTTGCATTCTATTGGATGTGGACAGAAGACGCAAGCGGCGTCAGGAAAGCCGATCGTATTCGCCAAACGAATGTGAGATCCATCAACGAAGCTCCGCCGAATGAATTCCGATTCTCGTGCTCTGATGAATATCATACATTTGATATTGTCTCAATCTGCAAGGGCGCAGAGCTGCGTGTCGCGATGAAAAATCCCAGTGGCGACTCAACCAAGTTCACCCTTGATAGGGTTGGTTTTCCACAGCCTGAGGATTCTCTAGCACAATTTGAGCCAAAGATCTATCATGGAAAAATGTTCTGGTGGGAGTACGCAGTGAACGAAATATTCATCATCACCCTGCCTATGGGTATCGGGAATGATCTACCAGTATCAGCTCATTGGCAGTGGACCACGACAGCTGGTGGAAAAAAGAAGCATGCCGTCGACATGGTAGGAATGCAGATACGCCAGGGCAATCAAGTCGGTTCAATCGATAAATTTCGGTTCATTCCGCGGCAAAACGACTACTACCAGTTTGAGTGCACCCCGGTGAACGACTGCAGACAGCTCAATGCCACGATGAGTTCGAATGGCGGACAATGGTCGAAGACGTTTAGTCTGGATTTGCAACAGGGATGACTGGGATATGACGGGCCCTCTTTGGACAGTGCA
Source organism: Lasiodiplodia gonubiensis (assembly GCA_009829795.1). NCBI lineage: Eukaryota > Fungi > Ascomycota > Dothideomycetes > Botryosphaeriales > Botryosphaeriaceae > Lasiodiplodia > Lasiodiplodia gonubiensis. The sequence goes on from RHKH01000120.1 coordinate 25,503, forward strand.
CTCAGTGCTTAAAAACAAAGGGAGTCGCTGAAATTGGCGCTCGCATGCGCCTTCGGATGTTCTTATTTCTTTTCTTCACGCTGTGGCCAACGGGGGTCATGTCACACATATTCATATCTTGTCTTTGTTTGGAGATCATCTTCCATTAATTTGAAAAGAGTATATACAAGAATACTACGCAAAAAGGCCTCTCCCTCTCGGGAGCAACCCATCTCGCTGAAACGCTTACAAGCCAGAGAGGGTGTTGCCGGCCTTGCCGACAACAGCAGCCTTGACGGCGCTGGCCTCAACAGCAGTGTAAGTGTACGGCATCTCGGTGAGGGTACCCTCGGGGGCCTCGTTGGTGGAGGTGCCCCAGTCGTTGCCGCGGGCGACGGCGTAGCCGTCCTCCTTGGAGTCAACCGAGACGAGGGCCTGGACGACGTTGTCGAAGACGTTGTTCTCGACGAGGACCTGGGCGCCCATGCGGGTGTTGATGCCGGAGACGGAGACGTCCTCGAAGTAGTTGTTGACGACGTGGACGGTGCCGAAGCGGACGAGCGGGCAGCGCGAGCCGACGTTGCTCCAGTAGTTGTTGGCGTAGGTGACGTGCAGCTTGCCGGTGTCTTCGTCGGCGTTGGAGTCGGAGTGACCGACGAGCGAGTTCTTGTGGTGGTCGTGGAAGTAGACGTTGGAGACGGTGATGTAGTCGGCGCCGTGCGAGATGTCGAGCAGGCCGTCGTAGAAGTCCTTGTCGGCCGAGAGGTCGCTGGACAGGTCGCAGTGGTCGACCCAGACGTTGGTCGAGCCGTCGATGGCGATGGCGTCGCCGCCCGTGTCGGCCTCGACCTTGGAGATGGCCAGGTTGCGGATGATGACGTTCTTGGCGTCGCGGACGAGCAGACCGACGCCCTCGAGGCCGGAGGTGGAGTCGACGCCGAGGATGGACTTGTTGGAGCCGACGTAGATCTTCTCCTTGCCGGTGATCTTGCCCTTGATGTAGACGACCTTGGCAGTGTCGTCGCCCTTCTCGAGCGCAGCCGTCATCTCGGGTAGCGAGGAGACGGTGGTGGTAGCACCGCCGGCACCACCGGTCACGCCGCCGTTCTGCGAGGCGTAGCCGACGGGGGTGGGGTCGGCCGCACGCCTCTCGGCCATGGGAACGGCACACGCCAGGTGTGCGAGAGCCGCCAGGGCCAGGGTGGAAATGAACTTCATGATGAGGTGAGAAGAGAGTTGGTTGTGATGAAAAGAAGGTGATGCTGCTGCTGGAGAACAACCCAAGGCAGAGACGCCCGTCTATATGTATGTTCCCATGGCATCGTACGGGAAGGCCCGCGGCAGATCTGTAACGATTCGTGGAAGCGAGGTCCCTCAGGTGGCGGAGATTCAATGGTCCGCTTGAAACGTGGGCGGGACGAGAAACAGGCGGAGTTACGGTCCGCTTGGGTGTCGCTCACACGGCATGGCTCGAGCGGGAAGCCGAAAGGACCAAAAACAGGACTCACGATTCCCGATTGGAGGCATGAAACAGGGGCTTGTGCATGAAGGCCGTGTGGGGTGCGTCTCCCGCCAAGCGCGGGTCGTATATTGCCCACCGGCTTTGGTCCGGCACTGCGGTTAGTACTGCCCTCACTGGTGGACACTCACACGGAGGCGGCTCTGCGCAATTTGCGCCCATGTTTCACGGCCGCCCGCCCAGGATCGAACCGAGCCTTGGCGTTTGCGGGAGCTTGGCGTTCACGAGAGCTTGGCGTTTTCGTGACGCTCAATCTCCCTTTTCGGCGCGGATGCTTCGTTTATGAGACGCTGTTTGGGGAGGTGGTGTTTGGTGTTTGGCTTGGCGGCCCCCGGAAACGTGGTACGGAGGCGACGCGAGCACGCAACTCGATGCGAGAATCGTCCGGCGGAAACCGCAGCTAAAAATTCCATCCACTCATGAGGGACCGCCATTATTAAGCTTAAGAGGATGATGCACGTCAGGATAGTCCTTTGTTGATCACCTGCATAGATCTTGCGAAATGCTTACCGCCAACACATCATCGCCAACCGACTTCAGCCTTCACCCCTTTCTGCAAAGCATGACATTACCTAAATCTAGCCCGCAATAAGCCGAAAACGCCATCACGTATCCATCCATCCCACCGCGATACCCACACCACCACTTCAACCCCACCTCATCGCGGGGACCCCTTATCACGGCTCCCCAACAACCTCCGTAGCACCCGGCACCATTTCCAACATGGCACTCATCTGCTCTCTCACCCACTTCCCAACCTTTTTCCCTCACCCACCTCCCCATCCATCGTATACTCTCCATAGCTTTCCTTACATGTTAGGCTTAGCATCTGGCGCAATTCTACCTGAGTAAAGCCGGAAAAAATCTTCATGTCGCCGACGAGGAAAAAGATTGCGCTTGAGTTGGACGGGAGCTTCCGGTAAGACGAAATGGCGGCTCCTCCCGGCCGCTCATCGCAAGCGCGATCCTTTTCCTCGTGATCTTCTTGGCGATTTCTAGAGAGATCGAGATGGACACGACCTGAGCTGCGATCAATCGACGTCAACAGGCGTGTATCCTACCTCCAAGAATTCAGTGATGCGATTTAATTACAGGCGGATGCTGTTGTCTTTAGCTTTCCAGGTACATTGTCCGGTGGGGTAAGGTTGACTACGTCACAATAAGCAGTAGCAAGTCGGACGTCGTGCTGAAAGGACCGGGGTCAGCCATGCTTCTGTGCTCGCTTGACCTGCTCTATTTGCTCCCGACGCCTTGGCTCTTGACGTCGACTACACTGAGCATTTGATTAAGTACCGTGATGAGGGTACGCTTGATTCAAAGACCGGGACCAGCCACGCGGATTTGGCCAACGATGAGGCTGACGAATTTTTCGACGAAATTGGCACTGGTCCGGAGTATAGTCCGTTAGCTTGGCCACGCGCATGCAGGGCAGCTTGCTTCCCAGACACCAGGAAAGTTCCGCCCGCCAAGACCGGCAGATTGCTAAATGCCGTATACAACGCCAGCGGTTGTTTACTATCAGCAAGGGCAACTTATAGCACCGACACCAGACATTTCTGACATCCACACCATCTTTAGCGCTTTTTATTTCTGAGTGCCATCATCAAATCCTGTTACGAGGCGGAAAATTCCATATATGGAGCTTGAATATTCTTTGAGGCTTAGTTAATGTATGGTCAAGGTGGTCGGGCTCTCGCTCTATAGAAAATAGTGTTTGTTATTGAAACTCTTAAGAAAAAAGAAACAAGTCGAAACTCACCAGTTGAGTCAAACATCGAGGCAGACGTCTATATTAGCGTTTCCTTACTCGTTTGTTCGTATCTTCGTATCCTCTCATCTTCGTGGTAGCAAAATCTACGCACGGACTTAGCTAAGCCTACTAATCGTACTAGCGGCGCTGGGCGACACTGGCGGCGCTGGAGATGCCCACTCCAACTGTAGTTGCCGTGATACTGATGTATTTATATCTAGCAGAGATTTCTTCTGGTGCGAGAGCCCTGCGCTCATATGAGAACGGTGTTTCCTTCCCTCCGGCAAGTTATTGCTTTTTGCCTTTCATGACCACGTCATCCAACAGCAACCGGTGCATTGATTCTATCAAATGCAAGGCCGCCGCAGAGATTTGCAATTTGTGAGGGAACCATTCCATAGTCTTTAAGAATGACCTGTGTTCACCGCGCACATGTTCGTCACCGCTATTTTCATTGACACGTTTTGAATATCAGCAGGCTGGTACTTTCCCATACGAAGGACCGCTAGCTTGCTAAAGAGTTATTAGAATGTGAAAGCACGTAATACTTGACTATCAAACATATTCAATGTGAGATACAAAAGTCAGCGATGAGATCGAGGAATCATGATGAGACCCGTCCCCTGTGGTATGCATTCTCCATCGATGATGGTGAACCGACGGAGGTGTAGCCCGTGCCGCATAGCATGCTGGTATTCGATCCAGAGGGATGGGCTGATTCGGTGTTTACAGGTGGCTGGAATGTGAGCACGCCTATGAATGGGACTCTTGAATCGGGCGCGCATTCATTGAATCTATGGTTGTTGGAGCTTGGCGTAGTCGTTCAAAGAGTTGTAGTGGATCTTAGCGGCATTATACAGAATGGGCTACGGCCTCCGAAAAGCATCAAGTTGGAACAACAGGAAGTTTCGTATGTTTTTTCGACTCTTTTAATAACACAATCCCGCTTCTTATAATTCCCACCCTTGGTAATGCCGACCTCTTTTCCATGTCAACGAGAGTGAGAATGGTCTCAATGCCTGTGAATTCTCCTTTGAAGAGGCTCGGCCTCAAAACTCATGTAGTCGTATCTTGCAAATTTGCATTTGAAGCCACATGAGCGCACATGAGATATTTGGATGGGTCATTCTGTAAAAAAGAAAATACAATCATCCCCACGTTTGATTGCAGAACAAGCCCTTGGTAACTGCAAAATGTACATACTTCAACTCTACCTGATGATCAGGAGATAGGAACACTGAGTATTCTATGATCTAAATGGTAATAAAGAGACAATTGTGTTCGCCTAATGCTTAATTATCCTGACAGCAGAAATGCAAAACCTTTGGAGCTTCAGTCAGCCTGTGAGGTGCCATTCACTGCGGCGACAGTAAGCTCGGGTTTCTTTGGTGCTATTATGCATATTGACACACTCACCATTCATCCCGGAGATTCCTACAATCAGGTCGTTCTCGATTGGTCTACGAGCGAGAAGGTTTTCGAACAGTCTTCTGAACTGCACGGCCTCGTGAGGTTTGTTACGCTCGTGCGCCCTGGCCAGACTGCTGAAGTCCTCCTCGCCACCGAAGCTCTCTGGAAATCCCAGACCTCGCAGCTCATCCAAAATCTCGTCCTCCAGCTCTATCCTGACAGGATGGGTTGCCTCGAAAAGATGCGCCCATCGACGCAGAGCCAACAAAGCCACGGCAACCGGAGAGACAAAGGCATCGTCTTGACCTTCCGTTGCGAAGCACTCGCCCAGGCGCCTGGAAAGCTGGATGTCGGCGCGCGTCAGCGTTTTCGGGACAGCTGCTGGCCCGCACAGCCTATCCCTGTCATCTCTGATGGCGCAGGCAAGGTCCCAACGCCTGCGATGCTGCACCGATCCGAAAAGCTCGGGCAGGAAATCATGAACACCCTCGTGCAGGAGCTGCTGGAGCGAAGCGACGCGAAAAGCCGTTTTGGCCGAGCTGAGGCCGCCACGCACGAGGTACTCGCCGAGATAGTAGTGGCGCTCGAGTTTCTTGTCGAGCGGCTGGATGCCGTAAGTGTCGTGCAGCGCGGTTGCCGGCCAGACGGGGATGGCGAAGTTGGATGTGTCGAGGACGGCGATGTAGACGCGCGACGCGGGCTCGGACCAGTAATACAGCTTGCGCATGGCGTGGCGCAGCGCGCATAAGAGCGAACTGGTCCATGAAGTGAATTCGGATCTCTGTGTTGTGTCCCACATTAGGTGCTTCTCGATCGTCTGTCGCGTGCTTTCTTCATCCCCGGAGGCCTGGTAGCGCCAGTCGGGATCATCCGGGATGATGCTCAAAGCGTTGTTCGCTTCTAAGCTGCCGCGCGAACTGGCTGAGAAGGCTCGAAAGAGGTAGCGGGGGACGCGCTGCCGGGCCTCTGGTTGGGTGTTGGTTAGAGGGGTGCTTTTCCATACGGGAAGTTGTGCGTGTCGTACCGTTGAGGTCTTTAAACTGAGCTTCCGTCATGTACATTTTGGATATCCTGCAGAAGATGCTCGATCAAAAGTAATGGTTCATGTGTAGGCTCTGGTGCTCGTGCTGTTCTCTGGGGTATTTCACATCGATCTGAATAAATAGATGTTCGAGTAGTGAGGCACAGTTAGGCACCAGCATCTCGCATTGGAAATGAATCATAGAAAGGACTTATCGAAACCAGGATAGCCTTTAACATTATGCGCTATCCAAATTATAGGTTCCCTCTTGTCCAATCCGCTGCATGCGTCCCTCTAAAGTCTTGTCATCTGCCCTCACGAGAGTGGCTTGCCGTTAAGGCACAGAATGGAGCCTTGCAGGCGCTGTGCCACCGAGGAGGCTGTGCAGCGCCACCCTACCGGTGAGACGTATTTGTGAGAAGCAACAAGGCTACAATAGCAATCGTGACTCTGATTTGTTGTCGTGAATGGCGGGCGCTTAACTGTGGCTCAGCAAGGCAGCAGGCCCAACTTTCATTCACCCACACTCAATCCGTTAATTGATGCGCGACAAAGAGAGCTCTTCACCCCCTTAGCATTCAGATTTTGTCGCTTTCACATATCGGCTGAACCCATTAATCATGGGAAAAAGTGCCATTGACGTATTGCTATGCCCCTTTGAGACCGATTAAGGCCGAACACGCTCCCCTTCAAAGTGACTGACCCCCTCCAAACCATTCAACCACCCCACACGGTGCTTGGTGAACTGTTCCACTTGAGGTCTCAACTTGGTTTCGTGCAGGTGGAAGTCATCCACAGTACCAATCCGCAGGATACTCATTCCCGGAAACGCCGAGCCGACACGGTACATGAGCGTACCACAAGTGGAACAAAAGTAATTCGTCATGGTGTTCCCCGAGGCAACGGTGCGCGACTGGCTGTAACTGGCGAGGTTTTCACGGCCACGTAGATGGGTGAGGTGAGTGTCGGCGATGGTGAAGTTGGAAGCGAACATGGACGCGGTGATCTTGTGGCAGTCGGAACAGTTGCAGACAAAGCTGTCGATAAAACCAGGGCCTTGGGTTGGCTGATGAGTTGATAGCAGTGTCAGCGGACAGCATGTAATGAGCAAATATCGCAGATGTGGATGACTGGGATGCAACAGTAGACTTACAAATGACAACTGGACAGCGCCACAGAAGCAGGTGGCTGTCGCTTCGTCCTCCGTGGACCATCCATCATTCGCGACGCCAGCCAAAGGGAAATAAGGGTTTAATTTATCGGTGTTTGTGCTAGTGGCCATTGCGTGCTTTTCAAGAAAGTTAAAATGTTCCGTTTTGATTGTCTGGAAGTGAGCTGATGGGTTGGCTTGGGTGTTCATGGTTCAACCCACGCTCTTTTATACTGGCTCATCACTCCACGCGTGTTGACATAAAGTCATACAATGTTGAGTTTGATTACTCGAGGCATACATGATGACGCATCAGGGCGCGTAAGCGACTTTGGTTCCCGCTTCAACTCAACATAAACACAAGTCCCATTTTGGATAAGCTTGCTTTTGTCTGTTGGTGCGTTTAGTCAGAATGCAATGGTGTTTGTAGAGCAGGAAAGTAAGCATACCGTGGCGGGGTGATTGGGTAATCGCGTGATGGTTGCGGGGATAGTCTAATTATTGCCGTGTGGGGGTTTCGGCAGTTGAGTAATCATGCGGGGGTTGCAGAGGCTTTTGTGAAGGGAGGCAAAGGTCATGGCACTTATCGCACGAAAACAGCGCCGGAAGATTTGACGAGAGATATACTCATCAAAGTCTATGACAAAGACTTCTCAGTTCCCAGTGTAAATGCTGCGTTGGTGGAAGAGTCGGGGAATTCGCCCACGGGCTTTTGTCCACATCAGCAGCTCACAGCTACATAGGGATGGGTTATTTGAGCATTGCACACAGCATCCCATCATACGAGAGCTTCGGCAAGGAACTCTTGCTGTCTTGTCGTTGCGCTTGACTTTTGTCTCACTGACCAAGCTCCCTCCCATGGTGATCCTGCACTCAACTGCATTTTGCCACGGGCGCAAAGTTTCGCTAAAGTTTTAGCCTGCGGAACGGCACGTATGGATGTAGTTGGGGATGACGGGTTGAAGTCTACCTTTTTGACCTGCTATCCGATAACGGGCAAGATAGGCATCGAGCATTGCCGTCTCACGTCGGGTGCGCTTGTATGGGGCTGGCCAGTCTGGTTCTTCTCTGCTTGCTCGGAGATACGTATATGTGCATCTGTAGGCTTGCAAAATCCCCATCTGGCCACTGGAATCTTTTTCCCTTCCTCGTGATTCATCCCCTTTGTTCTCGATCGCGTCTTGCCCTTGTCCGCGCCCCTATCACGGTTGAAGTATATGCGATTCTCGTGAGCGGTGGCACCACGCATGTGAATGTGCCCTTTCTAGGTGTGAAAACGTATTGCGGCAGACCTAAATGTCCTGCAAACCAAGTCAATGTACGTCAGCATGTACTACTGTGTCCATGGGCCGAACGGTTCGCCTTACTCGTATCTTTTGGGACAGCTGATGGAACTGCCTAGCATGATCTCAGGGGAAGACGTCGAGTCAAGAACTGATGGAACTGGTAACGGCGGGTGATTGAAAGGGGGTCAAGAGATGTCTGCGCTTTCGCAAGCCTTGATCAATCCAACGTGGGCATCCCAGAAGACTGTAGGGAACCGTCATCGCCTGTTCTCCATGTAAGCACGAGAAAGTCTACTCACTCAGTTAAAAGTGGTTCTGTCGAGATGTGAACGATGCAATGGAGACGGCAAGCAACGCCACTTGAATATCGCCATCTGCATTTCGATCTTTCGACACCTTTCAGCCCTGTCGCCATTCCACAAATAGTGCGCATTTAATTCCCCTATCCAGTGGAGCGGCTAAGGCCGGCTAGGCAGCTCCGGGGTCGGGGTTTGCTGCGAGGCAGACACTGTCAAAAGCCCCCACAAAGGTCCCAGTCAAACCCCGTTGCACCGAATCCTAGAGGCTCGGTGCTCTCGTCTTAGTCTTCTACTAGACGTTTCACCAGAATTATCTCCTATTCAATCAGAAGCATCACCCGTCTGCATTGCTTCATAATTGTGTGGCTCGACTTCGGAAATAGACGGATTCCGATGGGATGGGCTGTGACTGAAAGACGCGTGGAAATCAGAGCCCGGATTCGGCCGATTACACAACACATATGCATGCCTTCATCATTTGTGGGGGCTATATGTAACTTGATCATAGGCATTGTTGCCATAGCGCTGTTTGATAGGCTCTAGTGCTTGCATCGGATTCTCTTTTCGTTGTTGCCCTAACGGCTGCGGCGTTGCATTAGTGTACCGTGAGTCGTGGTTGAAGGACAATTGGAGATGAAAATGAAGGCAACGGCATAACTTCTTTCGTCCCAAGATTCGGGATGAACAGCGTGAAACATAGCTTCTCCTCTATATGATGATCACGGTGGATGAAGTGCACGAGTTTGCTACAATTCCAAGCCCTTAAGAGGCTGTGGCTACACAAATAGCATATGGTTGTTTCGATTCGGCAGTTGGAGGCGGTTGTTGCCGAACTCATCGCGGAGAATCCTGTTCGCGGCCGATGCTAATTTCTCCTTTTCGCGAATCTGCCTCGAATCTGCCTTGACCCTCAAAAACATCGTAACAAGCGCGCGATCAGCACAGCTACGACCACAAAATTAGCAGGGACTTACTCGTCCCTTCTACATGTTCTAAGTAACGTTCCGGAAGACGGCAGTCCCACGCCTCGTATTTTGAGTCCTTTCCTAAGATCGACGGGGCCGAGGCTGTGCGCTGGTGTTGCCGTAGTCCGCCTTGCGCACGGGTCTGACCACCGCACCACAGAGTGCTGGCAGACCAAGTAGTGGACCGTTACTGACACCGAACGATGGCAGTGCCGCTTTGTCCGCCTGAGAGGGATCTTATAAAAGTAGGAGTGCTACTGTCAGTAGAATAGCCACACCAACACATTCCTCACCAACGCCATTCGTTCTCCATTCTCGAATACTTCATAATCCTGCTATCAAAATGCACTCCGCTCTTTTCGCCCTCTTCGGTTTCGCCGCCACGGCTTACACCGCCTCGATCCCCCGTGCTGCTGGACTGAAGCCTTTCGAGGTCCACGGTTTCAACTTCACTCAGGCCACCGGCTCCGACGCTGCCACCGTCGCCTTCTACGTCAACGAGCCCAACACGGGCGACCTCACCATCTGCGGCGATGAGGCCGTTCGCCCGAATGAGCTGCGCTTCTGCAACGGAATCCCTCAATACGTGTTCGGCACCGACTTCAAGACTGTCTCCGTTTCTTGGCTGTGGGGCCGCGACGGGTAAGTAGACCATTTTGCCTATGGTAGAGGACCCAGGCTAATGCGACGAACAGTCCCGACAACCACACTTCTGCCAGTGGAACGGCCGATGTCACGCTGAACTGCGTTGACGACTCCACCCAGCAGGGCCAGAAGCAGTGCACTGCCGACGACTTCAAGATTGAGCCCACTATTGTTGCCCCTTAAAGGGCTGCATAGTGATTGCGGTTTAGGCTGAGGCTCGCGGCTTGGAAATACAGGCATTTAGTGCTTCCTACCTTTCACTGGAAAGTAGATAGCATATCCACTCCTTTGCTCCCTAACTTTCTCCGAAAAGTCCTGTGAAGTCCAGCGTGAGATACATAGTAGGCATTCTTGACTTAGACCGAGAGGCATCTCCTCAAGTGATGGTAAGCTGTGAGTGGGCATGGTCTTGCATCACGTGATACACTTCGCTACCCCGCCAGAAGTATTTTAGCCCCTCCCTGCTGCCTACAATTCCACAACACAACCACCCCCAAACATCCACCACAAATGCAAGAGCTTCCATACGACATTGTTTTCCAAATCGTGCATGAGCTCAAGCGGCTCGAAGGTCCGCCCGAGCGGTGGCGGCGACCTGATTTGCAACCAATGAAATTCGCGCCATATGCAACTCTCAGCAGGGCATGGAATGTTGCCATCGAACAGGAGATCTTCCGAGATCTCGTCGTTTATTCGGATGACATCCCCGAGGATTTGCGCGGACCCATTACCACAACGCGCTTCAAGCAGATGATGAGCCGAGATGCCGCCCGGCGCCGCGCGATTCCCCGCAACATCATCTACTTTGCGAGCTCGCAGTCGCGACTGGACTCCGAAGAAGCACACACAGAAGAAGGCCGGAACTCTAACGATCGGAGGTTTTCTGCTTCAGTACGGCAACTTTGGGAGATGTTGGAGGACTGGCCGCCGGTACCGGATCATGCATACCTCAGACTGGACCTTCGACTCGCCAGTACTACTCTTAAGTTACGTTTAAAGACGAAAGGTGGTAATGGGAAGGCAACCAGGGAGCGGCGGAAGGATAAGATGTACCTCAACCTATCGGGTGGTCCACTGCCGCGTCTGCGTTGCATAAGTCACTTCGACTTGGCTGAGGAGATGCGCTTATGGCCACCAGCCTTGCTTAATGTGCTGAGGTCTTTCGAAGGAATTAGAGATGCTTACCTCAACCTCCAGGACGCCTCTGTCACGGAGGGAAGATTCTGGATAGAGCACAGAGAAGGTGCCAACCCGAAATCTGAACCCAAATTTTGCTCTGATCAACATGCTAATTGTCAACCGTATTTTAGAACTGGGTTCAAACATTGCTGCCTTGCCGAATACCATCACCAGCCTCGACGTCAACTTCAACTATATCTCTAGAGGGTATTCCAACTTCCCCTCTTACCCCTCACTCACACTTGACCGCCTCTCCATAAGCCTCAGAGACGTGTCAACGCGCCTGCGCTGCCTCACGCTCTCGAATATTCGCATAACGCCCGCGCTGTTTTGGCCCGGCATAGACGAGCCAGCTACAACTCAACTACCATATTGGCCACATCTTGAAATGCTCCTTCTCAGTTTCGCCCCACTTGACCCTTGCGGTAAGACCACCGGATTCCTTAACATCCTCACACATACCACTTAGCCGCACCTGAATAAACAGAAATCATTATACTTCGTCAAACACTGACGGTACACCTAACAGGGAACTGGTACGTAGAGGCATCTGGCGAGTATGATGCGGACTTGATCCATCACGTGCCGGCCCTGTTCGACCCGAGCGATTACATCTTCGATTCACCCCAGAAAAAACACATCAGCCGACTAGTCGCAGCCGCAGGGCATGCCGTGCGGCGCATGCCGCGGCTCAAGTGGATGGACATCGTGATGATAGCGAACGCCGAGAAGGTGAATATGAATGAGGACCCCGATGAGGTGGAGCTCCATCTCTGCATTACGGAGGATGTGAAAGCTACGCAGGATAGAGAAGGACGCGCTCTTACATTGATTTGGGAATGCAAGCCGCCCGTTCCATGGACAACAGAGTCTATTTCCGCATGGGGAATGGAAGAAAATGCCGAGTTGCTGAGCGTGGATGAGGATGATTACTTCCCTAAAATAAAGCTACGGGCACCGCTAGTGCTGTAGTGCATTCGTCAGGCTAAGAGATCAGGCACAGTAATCTACCTGCAATCAGGAAAATCCTGTTGGCTGCTCAAAACCATGACTCGGGATTGCCTGTAGCTCATACAAGGGATCGCTTAACGTGATTAGAATAAGACCAATTTGCTACCAAATTTGGTTTGAAAGGCTTGTCGAAATTTCTCCAGTTGTCCCTTCACGAGATTGTGCCCGATGAGGTGGCTTCATTAGCCATGACAGTAAACATTACGTGAATTTCAGATAAAATCTTTGGCTTCGAAAGCTTAGCTACCTGTAATCAGGAATGAACTCTGCTAGTCTGGGACAGGTGTTTTGTCCAGGGCTCTAATTACCAGCAACAGAAGCGCTACAGCTGAGTGATGCCTCTTGGTACGGTACCTCTTCAAGTCTTCCCCTCGCTCCGACTGTTGAAGTTGTTTCTCATTCAAGACGCGAAGGCTACCCAGGCAAATGTCGCGAGATCATAGATGCCGTGGAGAATGGTCGGAAGCAAGGAAGTACATAAGAACCCATGCCAGCCAAGAACCGAGTTTGAGCTTGATCACGTTAAGCCCCTGGAATCCTCGATAGGCTGCTTACAAACGTTAGGCGCTCCGCAAACCTATAGATGGGGCTTAGGCTGACGTCAAAAAAGTGGGATTCTGTCCACGAATTCGCCGGGTGCACGGCATCGCGAATCCACCCCACAAGCCCCAGTTCACCGTCAAAGTCAGGCCGAAGTTCCGTCCACCCCCTTTACCGCCCCACTATTTCCCATCCGCAGTCGTCTCATTGCAGCATCTCTGGCTGCAGTCGAGATGTGCCCAAGAAGTTCGCTGGGGAACAAAGTCGCCACATCACGCTGGTAACGACACCGCCTTCAACGTAGATCCGGTGCAGCCTCGGCTGCTTTGCAACACCCTGTTCCCGTTTTATCCGGACGATGCATTTAAAGTTCCTTGACCTCATGCAAGTCAGATCAAGACTGGACTTTTGTCGAGAATTTCTAAAGCGCCAAGACAAATGGCGAACCGTCAAGACGCGATCGAAGAGCCCTTCGACGCCTCGGATCTAAGCACGCTCGAAGCTGGTGGTCCGAGAACAGGCACGAGGATTGGGACCATTTTCGGCATCCACGATGTGGGCGAAAGCGGTCATCATGGCATTCACTTCCAGCATTTCGTTCGCACCTGCTTCAACCATTCCGCGCCGTGCAGGTACTTCAACATTTTGTGGGTAGTCGTGCCTGCGGCGATCGTCATTGTATGTCTTCAAGAAAAGTAAACCGTTTGATTTTCGGCATACTGATGTAGATTTCGATGACAGGGTTTTGTCAAGCGTCACGACGAATCCGGCAGCTGGCATCTTGCGATCTTCATCCTTAACTACATCGCCATGGTTCCAGCGGCCAACCTGATTGGCTTCGGCGGCGAGCAAATTGTACGCAAGGTGTATAATGTTGTTGGACTGATCATAGAGACGACATTGGGGTCCATCGTTGAAATAGTCGTTTTTACTATTTTGATTACCAGGACCGCCTCGGACACGTTCGATCCGATCCAGATCATCCAAGCCGCCATTCTCGGATCTGTTCTTGCCAATCTTTTGTTTTGCATTGGCCTGTGCTTCTTCATTGGTGGCATGAAACGCGAAGAGCAGAAGTTTCATGCCGCAATTGGGGAAGTCGGAGGTGCGCTCATTTTGGTTGCTGGAAGTAAGTTTGTCCTCGAGTTAAACGTGACCAGCTCTAATCGGCGACAGTGGCTCTGATCCTTCCTTCTGCCTACATCAACACTCTTCAGGACACCGAATATAGCGGGACAGGAGATTTCGATCTGGATGCTCTTAGAATCAGCCGCGGGACAGCTTTTATATTACTAGCCTCCTACATGGTGTAAGTTGCACGCATGCAAATCTTGTTGCTCAGCTGCTAATCTGCTCAGCTACCTGTGGTATCAAACAAACTCGCACCGTAGTTTATATTCCGACGTTTTCAATCACGACCTGATCGTGGGCGAGAACCACGACAAGGCTGTCGAGGAGGAAAAGCTCAGCTTAAGCGAATGCCTTCTCGCTCTCTTCATCTCGGTCGGCTGCGTCTGTTGCATCGCTTACCTACTCGTAGACCAGATCCACTTTATCGTCGAAGAGCGTCACGTCAAGGATGCCTTTGTTGGCTTGATCCTCGTTCCAGTCGTCGAAAAAGCAGCCGAGCATCTAACAGCCATTGGCGATGCCTCTGACAACAGAATGAACTTCGCCTTGTTCCATGTCGTCGGATCTTGTATTCAGACTGTCATGCTCATTACCCCCATCATCATTTTCATCGGCTGGGGTGTTGGGAAAGACATGAGCTTGGCATTTGAGCCGTTCCAAGCAATTGTTCTCATTCTTGCCATTTTAGTGGTTGGAAGCTTCTTACGCGACGGTAGAAGCGATTACCTGAGGGGTTTTCTGTGCCTTGTGGCTTACCTGATCATTGCCGTTTGTTCCTATTACTATCCGAACCCCACCAAAACGACGATGCCTTCGACACGACTGCTTAGCCAGTACGAGAAATCGAGCCAGGCAGCTTGATGGAGGTCACGGGGAGAAAGAAAATTTACGAAATGAATTTAAAGGTCTGACGTGTTTGATGTCAATAAAGCCTGTGCTCTTACTTCTCCCGGTGGAATATTACCATCGTCCTAAATAAACAGTACATTCCTTGGTTGAACTAATTACAAGGAAAGAGAAAACCAACCAAGCCTTTCATTTTGAATTCAAATCCTCGTGTACAAATCAAACGAAGGCGTAAGTGACTGTGCACTGCAGCTGTAGGGAATGATGATGTCGGTGTCATAGCGCCAGCCAACTCATGCAAGGAAGATCTACCCCGCCTTTTGAATAAACTACTTTGACTCTTTTACATGATATCTGCATTTAATCGTGGTACTGAAAACGCTGATTGACACCTTTTCAAGAATCAACTGCCCACAGCGGCCCATAGTGATACCGCAGATAAAATTCGTTGACTAATGAAAAAAGGCGAGAGAACAATAATTGGTTGCTCTAGTCATTCGCGGAAAACGTCCTGTAGCACACAGAAAACGGTATCATTTGTTCGGTTGAAGCACCTAACGCACCACGAGAACCTCTTGACGTCAAACGTCACATCTCTAATTTACGCTAGACGTCATCTTTGACCGTAATGCTTCGAATCTGCACCCCACTCTGACTTTCCTGCCCCGGGTCTCTTTCCTTTATATTCTACTTAAAGTCCCCATTGAGTCACAGTTCAATCCATTCCCGTACCCACAAGAGCACACTTAGTGGGCATTGCACCAGCGTCAAATCAAATGTTGTCATCTGCCATATTCCAGGCAGTGTTTGTACTTATCTCCAGAGTCGCGGCTCAAGAAAGTGCGCTCCCAGGCCCACAGTGCCAGGACTGGGCATCCCGCTACTCGCTCTCAGACTCAGCAATCTCTAGCGCGGGCCTGAGCAATGTGACAGCCAACAATTTCGAAATTGCTCTCAACTTTGAGCGCACCAATTGGGCGACCGGCTCTGTAACTGATGATCCGGTCTACCGGGTGGATGCGAATTACTCGACGTCGATTCCAGCAGGCACACTCTTCAACGTCGAAAACGCGACCAACACGTCACTCTACACGGTCCCGGCCTCCATCTCACTTTCCCGCTTCACGTATCAATCCCTCACCTTGAACGGCACCGGTGTACCTGCGTCAGGATACATCTTATGGCCTTACCTCGCGCGCAAATTCGCCAACATCTCCGGTCTTCCGGTGGTAGGATGGGGTAAGCCGCAAAAGCATCCTTGCCCTCAAGCACCCAGATGCTAACTCGTCCAAGGCCACGGCACATCCGGCCTCTTCCCCGAATGCGCCCCCTCCCACATGCGCAACCTTTGGTACCAGTACGACGCGCCCTTCACCCTCGCCCTCCAAGGCTACGTCGTCGTCGCCCCCGACTACGCCGGCCTCGGCGTCAGCAACTCCAACAAGCACCCCTGGCTCGCCGGCCCCGCGCAAGCCAACGACATCCTCTACGCCATCGCCGCCGCGCAATCCGCCTTCCCCTCCCTCTCCCCCTCCTTCGTCGTCATGGGCCACAGCCAAGGCGGCACCGCAGCCTGGAACGCCGCCGTCATCGCCGCATCCACCACCAGCTCCACCACCACCGCCTCCCCGCACCACCACCACCTCCCCTCGCCCCAGCACTACCTCGGCACGGTATCGGCGTCCCCCGGCCCCGGCGGCGCCGGCTTCCTCCAGCAGATGCGGGGGGGCAACGGCATCTCGTACGCACCCGTCTACGCGGCCGCCGGGATCCTGGCGCTGTACCCGGCGCTGCCGCGGGGCGAGCTCTTCACGGCGGCCGGCTTGCGGCGGTTCGCGCTGTTCGAGGCGGTGGGGGCGTGCAGCAACGGCGCGCAGGAGCTGTTCGCGACGGCGGGCGTCGGCTGGGTGCGCGCCAACGCGTCGGAGACGTGGGCGGCGCGGGCGTACGCGGCAAGGGTCGAGTACGCGGGGAAGGCGGTTGGTGGAAGGCCGATGTTGGTGCTGGAGGGCGGCGCGGATGCGGTTGTGTCGGCGGCGAGTGTTGGGGGTGCGGTCGAGCGGACGTGTGGGAAGCATCCGGAGAGTCGGATCACGCTGGCGTCGTTTGAGGGCGTGGGACACGTGCCGGTGCTGTATGCTGGGCAGCGCGTGTGGTTGGATTGGATTGCGGATCGGTTTGCTGGCGTGCCGGTTGGAGATGGCTGCAGGGTGGAGAACTATACAAGTGTGAGGGACGTGGGATTTTACCAGAAGGAGATGGATTACTTCCTTGAGCTGGCTACAGCTGCGTATCAAACGTGATGCTGGTATTTGGAGGTTCGCTTTGTGCCAGAGGGTCCCTTGCCGCCCAAAAAAGGGTATTATCTTCGACATTCGAACAAGAATCGGATACAGTCAAGCATAGCTAAAGAAATCGAACACCTGAAACAGGAGACCACTGTATTCAAGCATCTGGTGAGCTACATAAAGCCATCGAAGCAAAAAGAGGTCTGAGCAACCCGTTCTTCAAACCTGTTCAGTAATCAGAGTATCCGGGTTGCATGTGCCATGATCTGATAGTTTCAACAGTCGGGATCATGCCGGCTCTCTTCATTCTCTGCGTCATCAAGCCAATCAGGTGTGGTTGCGCCAGAAAGTTTCCCGTTCGTGTTCATTTCGCTTACGATCTGATCAGGACTTGATCCGCAAGTAGACTGACATATCAAACATTCTTCCGCTTTTTCTTAGTTGTCCATCAACTTCATTGGACTAAAATGTTCAAGCGGTATGCTGTGTTAATCACGATCGTCTCACCCGGAGTTTTGAGTTATGGATATAAATGGAAACTCTTGCAGCAATCATGCCGTCTTAATGGCCTTGCATGGCTGTGAGTTCCTCGATAGAGTCGTGTTTTGCTACTTTGAAAAAGTCTAAAGAAGAGACGGCGCTGTTTGAGTGAGATTATCAGGCTTTCACAGCTATTCCTTCCACATTGTTCCTTCTACAGTGCTCCCTCACTCGGCTAGTGCAAGCTGATACACACCTTCAAAGTATCATGCTGTGGTACTCGCTTTCTATTTTTCCGCTCTGTCTCATCCTGCAAGCCGCAGCCGATGAATGGCATTTTGGACACAACTTCTCTCTTGGCCCTACTACAGGCGACACCTATATCGCCAAGGTCTCATGGTCTCTGAATCCCCCGCCTATTCCCTGTGGTGCTGTCACGGAAGATGAAAATGATCCCATGTGGATGTCCATTTGGATTGGCGTGGCAAAAGACTTTCATGACCAGGATGCCGACCTTTTCCAGCCGCTTCTGAACTGGCAGGAGGACCAAGAAGCTACGTGAGTTATTTTTGTGACGCTTTTGCTTGGAATCGAATTAACAGTGTATTGCCTGAACAGCGGATGCGCGGCGACATCCAAGCAGTGGTGCGTTGCTGCGAGTACCTATACGCCGGGTACGCCTTTTATCATTCTTTTTTGCTTGCATGTACTGATACTATCACAGCTGAACAAGTAGCAGAAGGCTATGATGCCGTCCCCTTTGATGCTACTCTTGCATTCGAGTGTCTGCACTCCCATCCTGACGGAACGTCTTTGCTTAAGTTTGACGGCTGATTCGGGTACAGTGAATATTGACAGCTCTAAAAACGTGGAACAGAAGGTGTGGATCAACGGCAAGCTGTCCTCCCAGAGATCTGACAGTATGTCTCGGCAGCTCTTATGGTACTCCTTTCAGCTAACGTAACGCAGCCGACGGCTCGGCACCTACTGTGCTCTATTCAGGGAATGAATGCTACAAAGGGACCTGCGGAACTCTGGACACCTATAGTAAGTAATCACGGCTCGGGCAAAATCTCAATCACACTGATGATGTTTCCTTAGCATGGAACAATGTTACAGTCGTCTTGAGTGCAGCGGATAAGACCTTTGGTGATACGTTGGACCTTAGCCACGGCTCTAGTACTTCCAATGGCATAAGCACTTGCGACGAAGGCAAGACTTGGCACATTGACTCTGTTACGATTGCGAAGGACTATTTCTACAGCAATGGCTCTGAGGAGGAGTGTCCTGGATAGAGAGTAAGGTGAGGAAGCAGAAGTCGGCGGGGAAGATAATGAGTAATGGATGCAGGATGAAGCATAAATGGTCAGGACGCCGGTTACTGATGAACGTCAGTCCGACGCGACAGATTATTCAATGGGTAATAATCTCCGTGGGCTCATGAGAAGCAAAATGCCATTTACGTATCAACCTGAGAATCGACTCAAGCCATTGGCCTTAGCTACAGCTGTATAACGAAAGGCTCGACACGCGCTAGACCTTGCTTCAATATTTACAAGGCTTTCTGCTGGCGTGGGTATATTCGGCGAAATGGTTATACCAACTTAGTAGGTGCCGGCGAAAATTTGGCCGAAGCTAAACGGCATTCTCTGGTCTCTCCGCAACACTAGCCAACTACTCCTCACTATCCCGGAGGAGCGCGAAACATGGCTACACGCTCTGCAACTCGACCATACCGCTCTCTAAGACGGCCGCGACCATGCGATGAATGTCGCAATAGGAAACTGCGATGCCAGAACGAGAACGGACCCCCTTGCCGCAGATGCGCGCGGGAGTGTGTTCCCTGCACGTTCCAAAGCCTTCCACAGCAGCGTTCTCGGCGACACGGGCAATCAATGTCTATGCAACGATCACCCAGCCTATCAGCAAGCAATGACTCCGGAAGTCCTTTCGCCCCCATGGTTCACACTCCTTTATCACAGCCGACAATATCAGCCGGTCACTCACGGAACAGCCCCGTCTCACACGTACACCATTCACAGGCATGCAGTGAAGACTTGTCCATCGGGCTCGATCAACCTTCGGTCAACGCTCACTCATCCATTACCCCTCAGCACATACCGGATACCCGATTGGCCACGCAATTCTCGCAAAGCATTGACAAGATCCAAGGTCACTCCGCTCAGCTCTTCGGAGCGTCTTCCGAATCGGATCCATGGTTGCTAAGGCACTGCCAGTTCGATGAGTTCGGAATGCGAAATTTTCACAAAACGCACTTCCGTAACGTCGGCGGGGTTCCTATTGCGCAGAAGATTCCAGCACATTTTATGATCAGCACGAACGAACTTCATGAAAGTGTCGTGGACGAGACTAGGATCACTGCAGGAAACGACTATGACGTAGAGCTGAACCAAATTGTACCTCCTGAGTATGGTCCGAGGCTAGTTGCTTTGTAAGACGTCCCGCCTCACTGCAGTATACTTTTGATATTAATAAGGCTGAGGCAGATTTTGCAAACGCATTTTCCCACTATTACCCATAATCTCACGTTCACAACTCGGCATCACACCCGAAATTCCATTCCCAAGTCTGCATGAGCTAGAGGCTATGCCAGTCCATCTGCGTGCAGCTTTATATGCCTCGGCTCTACCTTTTGCACCAGATGATAATCATCTCTCGATTTGGCAAACGTATAATAAGCCCTCTCTTGTTCGCCTATGGCGGATGGTTTATGAACTTGTTCTTGTGGAGATTCACCGACCACATCTTTCAGTACTGCAATCGCTTCTTCTATATCTCCACAAAAGCCCCGCACATGAATCCAACCTGGCTTTACCGGACACCCCTTTTCTTTGGTCCCTTGTCGGCAGCACTATCACCCTCGCTACATCTTTGGGCCTACAACTCGAATGTGGAATGTTTGGACTTCCCAGTTGGGAGAAGCGGCTTCGAAAGAGATTATGGTGGGCCGTGTATGCCGAAGACAAATGGAGATCTCTTCTAATGGGTCGCCCGCCATTGGTCCGCAAAGACGAGTGGGACGTTACTGAGCTTCAGTCTGTTGACTTTGCACCCTTTCAGAATCACACGTGTGTAGCTTTCCAGCGCTTTATGGGCCTGACAATGATTGCTGAGTCAGTCCAGAATGACCTCTAGTGAGTTTCCTTTTTGCATTCTCCAAAGTCCTCTCTACTGACGGGCGGACAGCACACTGAGGGCCTGCCAGGTCCTCTCAGAGAATCTCAATGCATCCATTGAGAAGGCAAGGCCACTCCTTGATCGACTGAGCACCTGGCGTTCATCTTTTCCAGCACCCGGATCCCGTGCGCAGACAAACACTTCAAACGAATGTCCATACTCGATATATTTTGCTTACCTTACCCTCGTTGTTTACATTTATCGGGCTTTACTTCGCCCCACTGTGCGATCATCCAGGCCGCCGCACATAATCGACCTTGAAGAGCCGGTCATTGATCCAACCACTTCACTGGAGGACTTCAGCTGGGATTTCTCGGAGCTGCGAGAGGTCGCACCGTTTCCGGAAGTCGACATTACAAGCTCCCAGTCTGCAGTCGCAGACGAGATCTTCCAAACCGCCGAAAACTGTGCAGCCAGGGTAATCAACTCGGTTCGAGGGCTTTCCTTCGAGGACCTGAACTGTTTCTGGCACTCATGTACGTATTTGTTACTTTCCATTACTGCATTTTTGATTCCATCAGCTGCTGCTTCCAGCTCGTTTCTAACGAGTTCATATGTTGGACAGGGTCCCGCATTGGCTTCGCCGTAACGTCGAACTTCATCCTTCTCCTGTTGGTGCAGGCTCCCAGCGCCGAGCATGCGGCCAAGACGAAACAGCTTCTAGAGCTATGGGACCGCGCGCTAAGTTGCCAGAGCCGCCTATGGCCAATGATGCGACTGGGATTGACGAGACTACATGCCCTCACTTCTACCGGGTTGTCCCAGAATTTCTTCCTTCCGTCTCATGTTCAGGAAATCCTGAACAGGTCACAGACAGGAGGGCTAGCAGATACTTGAGTGAAATGGAGAGACAATCGTTAGATGCGGACAATGTAAAAACATCAAGCTTTCCTCTCTATACGAAGACCCTGTTACTATAAGAGCGGAATGCCAACATCAAAGCCTGGACCACCTCTATCGCATTTACAAAGCGCGGCAATCTAGGCATGCCATTGCCCTGTCTTGAAATATCTGCACTTAGCTCATCTATACAACCGCCAGTCTGGGTGGGAACAACCACAAAGTAACTCCAAGGATACACTAGAATTCTTGCTAAAACCTAGTCCCAACGCTTTCTCTGGACTCAAAGAGTGTACTGAGCCCTTTTTCAAAATTTATTCCTGGCATTGATCGTTGTTCTTTCAGGGAGTGGTTCTTACTGTGTCCCACTTGAAAGCACGTGATGAAGACAGGTCGTGCGGGGCACGGCCAGCGCTCAAGCGGTAGAAATGTAGAAGAAAACACCTACTATTCTTCTACCAAGGACGAAACTGGGTGAGATGTCTAGCGCAAGCGTCGCCGGACTGTTCATCTTCCGCAAGGCGAACAGGGCCAACTATGCGGGACCGCTTTGTCCCGCGAAGCCGATGCAGAAATGCGGGCCGGGGCCTACCATATTTGGCAATAAATGTAGGGAAATCACCCCCGCAGTACGTCCCACCGAGCATCAACCAATTCAGTTTCGATGGCATTAAAGGCGCATTTAAAGCCTTACGCCCGTCCAGGGCACACGGAGATCACGGAGTTTGGCGGAGTTAAGAAGAGCACGTCAACAAACTTCCTGCCTGGCCATCGTACTGCATCCAAGTTGGGAAAATCGGAGCCGCGAAGAAAGAGCTAAGACGAATATGCTCAATTTGTACTCTGCATAACCTTGTATGTCCCCATGTTGTTCCTCGAGCGTCCGAAGCCGGGCGCACAGACATAGGACTCCAATTCGGTGTCTGCCAAACTCCAAATGTGCAAGGCAGTTGAAGAGCCGGAACATCCACACATCCGGGTACCCGATACCCGATACCCGATAAAATCTTGGATGGGTTGCGCGGTGAGGTACATATAAAGGCTTCTTCGTGTGGTCTTGAATGCTATTGCCAGCAAGTTCCAATCGCCTGCATTCGTCGACTCTCTTCTAAGATACACACTTTCCCCAGTGGGCTACCTCGAGCATCTCCCACTTGAAACATCCAAACATGTCTTCTTCCAGCTCCATCCCCACCCGAAAGCTGGGCAAGAACGGTCCCCAAGTTCCGGCCATTGGTCTCGGCTTGATGGGACTAAGTATCTATTACGGTCCTGTGGCCTCGGACGAAGAAAGACTGGCTCTCTTGGACAAGGCGTACGAGCTTGGTCAGAGGAACTGGGACTCATGTATGTTAGAATCCCACTGATTCTTCATCTTCTGCCCCAGAATCATTTCCCTCCTCAAACACCACGCGTGACTGACTTACAAACTCTCTCCATCTAGCCGACCTCTACGGTGACAGTGAAGTCCTGTTGGGCAAGTGGTTCGCCCGCAATCCGGACAAACGCCCCCACATCTTCCTCGCCACCAAGTTCGGCTTCGTCCCTCAACCAGGCGGACGGCCAAAGATCGACTCCTCCCCCGGCTACGTCCGCACCGCCCTGGAAGCCTCCCTCCAGCGCCTGGGCCTGCCCTCGGTCGACCTCTACTACTGCCACCGCCTCGACGGCGTGACCCCCGTGGAGAAGACGATGCAGGCGCTCGTCGAGCTGAAGAACGAGGGCAAGATCGCGCACATCGGCCTCAGCGAGTGCAGCGCGGCGTCGCTCCGCCGCGCCTGCGCCGTCGCGCACGTCGACGCCGTGCAGATCGAGTACTCGCCCTTCTCGCTGGACATCGAGGACCCGCGCATCGGCCTGCTGCAGGCGTGCCGCGAGCACGGCGTCGCGACGGTCGCGTACAGCCCCGTCGGCCGCGGCATGCTGTCGGGCAAGCTGCGCTCGCCGCACGATCTGCCTGCCGGCGACCTGCGCGGCATGCTGCCCCGCTTCACGGCCGAGAACTGGCCCAAGAACTTGAAGCTCGTGGAGAAGATTGAGGAGGTTGCGCGCGAGAAGGGCGTCACAGCGACGCAGTTGACCCTGGCGTGGCTGTTGGCGCAGGGAGATGATATCATCCCCATCCCCGGGACGACGAAGGCGGAGAGGGTCAAGGAGAACTTGGAGGCCGCGAAGGTGGTGCTGACGAAGGAGGACGTGGAGAGGGTGCGGAAGGCGTGTGATGAGGCCACCGTGCATGGTGGGAGGTACCCCGCTGGTATGGAGGCGATGATGTTTAGCGATACGCCGGAGCTGTGAGGGGGTGTTGGTGGCGACAGTGGCATGTCGGCCGAGTTTAGTTTCATGTCTCGCTGAACTGGGCACATAGCCATGCAGGTATCAAATTGCGTCATGAAATGGAGCTATCGCTTTTTTCTTTGTTGCTTTTTCCATCTCTGCAGGTGTGTGGCTTCTTGCCACGATCCTGGCATGGAGCTCTACGACCGTGCAGTCGCCACGGACGTGGACTCTAATTTGCTTCCCCTGTTCGAGGCAGCCGTGGCGGTACGGGGAGCCAGTTGGTTTATTATTGAGCACGGGGTGGAATGGTGTAGGAGCCGGTACGAGACCATTGAGAACGAGGACCGGGCGCCCGACAAGGTTTTGATGAAGCTGGATGGGTTTCTGGGCAGATTGGGTGTGGCTTGCGCGTGACACGTAGCCTGGTACTTAAGTGCTCTCAGCCACACGCGTGAATGAGGACCGAAGCACACCACTAAGCCCCTTCAAGATGGCCGCACAAACGGGAAGCAGTGAACCAGAGTACACAGCGACAAGACCAATGCCGTGACTGGCTCGGGACCATTCATTTACCCTTGGACTTGGAAGCTTCATTCACAGAAAGAAAAGTTGAACTGGTTCAAGGTTGGCTCGAAGCATGCGCCACGGACGGAAATTGTGTTCGGTACAAACCCATGGATCACTTCACACCGACGCGCTTGCTGTCTATAGGCACTGAAAAGGAGACCCTCGTACAACTCATCGATACCAAATCAATCCCACCAAGGGATTCCGCAGACGGCGTGCCGAAATACGCGGCTCTAAGCTACTGCTGGGGGTCGTCTGAGTTACCTCTACGGACCACGTCGAGCTCCATCAAATTACACAGACAAGGTATACCAACGGATTCAATACCTCAGGTATTCAAGGATGCGGTCACTGTGTCAAGAAAGCTGAATATCCCTTATTTGTGGATCGATGTTCTCTGCATCATTCAAGACAACACGGCTGACTGGGAAGTGGAATCCTTGAAGATGGCTGACATATTCCACTATTCTTACATCACAATCGGCGCGACGATAGCTCTATCATGCAATGACAGCATGTTCTACCTAAGAAAGCTTCGCTCGATTGTCATTGATTTCCAATCATCCGTAAATCGCAATGTCACCGGCAAGCTTTCAATACTCCTCCTCCCTGATTTCAAAGGAGGCATGGAAATCGATACACGGAACACGCGATGGGACACCCGAGGCTGGGTGTTCCAAGAACAGATCCTGGCTCAGAGACTTTTGGTGTTTGGAGAGCACATGATGCACCTAAGATGCCATGGACAAGTCTTTTCCGAGGATGGGTCTTGGACGGGCAACGTGCCCCCTGCCTATGATTTTCTTCATTCCCATGGGTTTTTTGAATGGCTTAACTTGATCGTGGACTATTCCGAGAGATCAGCCTTCCTCTCCACGGCGAAGGCCGGATTGAATTCGTGGTCGTATCTCACAACGTCTTACCTGTTCGAGACGGATCCGACGCTACTATTGCAACAAGATTTGGATCCTCGATTACTCTTTCAGGACTACTGCGAGACTGCCCACGCCGCCCTTCACGGGGCACCTTCAAATTAAACAATTCCCACAGAATGGGTCGATTCAGTAGCCCTAACGGCGTGTGGGAGGCCCCATACCAACCACAAACGCTTCCGAATCCACCGAGATCAGGGAGGAAGCAAAGTACCATCGAGTATTGGCTAGACTGGGAAATAAATGAGCAAGATGTGGCTGGAAACAACCTTGAAGGCCGGCTGGAGCTGTTCCTTCTTTGGACCTATGACGACCCCTATCGTATTAGGAAAACTCGTGGTCTAATCTTGCCTCCTATACAGTACGATGGAATGAGGTCATATATTAGGGTCGGCTGTTTTGAGATCCTTGGGCCGTGTACTACAGCAGACTGGAGTTGGACCGATGTGGTCATTCTTTAAGCGGAAACGGATTTTTGGGGGCCTATATCTCACCATGATTATAGATCCCAATGGAGTAATTGAGCTCAATTAGTAGGCGTGTAAAAAGGAGACACACTGTGTTCATGCGTCCCGTCGTGTTAAAAGTGAACTGGGGGCCGGGCGTGGCCGTTTTGTTGGCTCATTAGCCTGCAGCTGTTTATAGTACGGCAGAGTGACGTCAGCAGCAAGAGATGACCCGGTGTAAGTAGCGCCTATTGGTGTAAGAAACTTATCTTGCCGCCCGCACAGACCAGCAAAAGATAAAGGTGCGGGGTCGTAGAACACTGAAACTTTCCCTCCTTTATTCTTCCATGTCATCGAGCCGTCTAATATAGTTGTCTCCGAAGTCGACGTCACTATGAACACTACGGACCCCCAATCAGAAACCGTCGTGATCACGGCGGAATGCCTCTGCAAAGCACACACGTTCAGCGTCGAAATCGCCACGTCAAAGCTCCCACTGAAAGGCAATGTCTGCCACTGCAATTCCTGCCGTCATTCCACTGGCGCGCTCTTTATCATTGAAACCACCTGGCCTCAACCACGCGAGCATGTCGACATTAGTGGACTCCAAAGCTATCAATTTTCCGAAAACATCACGTATCGGCTCTGCGGGACATGCTCAACTCTGATGTTCTACGAGTCGCGCAAGTACCCTAGCAAGCTAGGCACCTTTTCCGGGCCGTTGCGGAATATCGACGTCGATGTCATCGAACTCACCAGGCACATCTTCGTCGGGGACACTGTTGACGGCGGAGCTTCTGTTTGGCTCAGAAAGCCAAACGCCGACGGCAAAGAGATCTCGCGGCACCGAGACTTTTCCGGGGAGCTCCCGTGGGACCGGCCCCAGACATCAAGCTCAACGGAGCTCGGAGGAAAGCAAGAACCGAATTCTCTTCCTGTCTGGTGCCACTGCAAAGGGATCAACCTACTCATGCATCGTGGAGACTATGCCGGCAAAAAGAGAGAGGAGCTTCCGTGGTTCATCGATCCGAAGACAAATAAGCCGCTCGCCAGTTTCGACGTGTGCGACTCCTGCCGTCTGCACTTCGGAAACGAGGTCGTCAATTGGACGTTTGTGGACTTGTCAAACATATCCCAAGCAGATGGGGGCGCGTTCCCGAGAACGACCGCAGAGCTGAAGGCGGCAGTGGATGCGGGCGACCCCGCAGTCGGAACGCTGGCCTACTATCAATCGTCGCCGGATGTGCAGCGGTACTTCTGCAAGACCTGCTTCGCGTCCGCTTTCTACGCTGTTGACGACAGACCGGAGATGGTGGACCTGGCCATTGGCCTTCTGGAGGCACCGGACGGAGCCAGGGCGGAAGGATTCTTGTCTTGGAGCTATGGGGATACTCCGGACTGGGTGAATGATACTAAAGGAGGCTGGCGAGAGGGGCTGATGAAGAGAGTGCAGGCCAATGCAGAGGAATTTAGGATCATGAGAGATTACCCGAAGAGTTGGAGAAGGCTGGAGAAGGAGGCGAAAGCAGGATCATCTTAAGACAAGTCGGCTTGATATGGGCCTTTTCTGCTGCGAGACGTTGGCCGGGATGATGAGGGTGGTAGCACTGCGGGTGCTGTGGCTCATGGTGAAGTAGGCGGGCTGCGTGTTGCTGTCCTCCAGTGTTGGGCTGCTCTACGGTGTAGATCAGCGCGAAGAGAATGGTGACAGCGGAGGCTAGTCAATGCGGCGAATGAGATAGTAACAAGTAACAAATGTAGAAGAAAATCAAGATTTTGAGCTTATTTGAAATCTTCGTTGGTCAGTTCACTCAGAATCGTAGAACTACATCAAATGGACAGTTCAAGCTCAGAGTCTGCCACTCGGTCCTCCGTCTTCCTGCGGGCTGGTCATATTTCGTTGTAGAATCAGTAGTCACTGGCACAGAACCAAAAAGCGATTGCGGCATGAATCTTGGACATCACATCGGGGCAGCAGATTGGCATACCGTT
Organism: Lasiodiplodia gonubiensis; assembly: GCA_009829795.1. NCBI lineage: Eukaryota > Fungi > Ascomycota > Dothideomycetes > Botryosphaeriales > Botryosphaeriaceae > Lasiodiplodia > Lasiodiplodia gonubiensis. The sequence continues at coordinate 53,257 of RHKH01000120.1, forward strand.
CTCACGCAGGAGAGCCTGACGCCCAGGTCCATGCCACCTTTTCATCCACCCTTGTGTACTCCAATTGGCATCATGCTTGGCCAGCTTGTAATTGCGGGGCACGACACCGCGTCCTGACCAGCCGTGTCCCGCCCGTATCGAGCACCTTCGACGCGAGAAAGCATATCCAACAACCATCGGATTGGAGCAGCAAACAGCAGACCCGGCTCTCGGACAAAACGCCAGCTTTCCTAATGCCTTGGCCTGTGTGATGCGCCATCATTACGACGTTGTGACGGATCCCGACGCGGTGAATCTGGAAGGCGGCGGGGTAGCTTCAGGCTCGGATACGGAAGAGCTCAGGCAGGGGGTGGTATTAAGTCGATCGGCTTCTCGATGGCAGCAGTAAGGGGAGGGCGGCCACAGCAGGTGCAGGCTCATCAGTGTCTGCCGGAGGGACGCTTCAAGGCTCGACGATGGACTGGTGTGGCGTGGACTGCGGAGGGTGGGGTGCGAGCTCTGCACTGTGACACAGCGATCGGTCGCTCGGGCGTCCGATTTTCCGAGCCCCATATGCCTCACACGCGCCGATGACGGCTCCTTCGATACGAGGTCGTTTGGTAGTCTAAGCTCTTGCCCGGAGAGTTTTGTGCTCAGATACTCATGTCCAAGTACCCGTTTCCAATGCTGCGCTACTGTACACCCGTGCCCCCAAACTGCATTTGTATTTCCAGTGACGTCACCTTGGACGCTTTCGTTGATATGCGCCGCAGACTAGATTCAGAGCTGGTTTTGTTGCCGATGCTGGTGGAGGAGATCGCAAATTCTCTCCGCAGAATAATGTATCATATTTCCGATGCTACACGACCTATGCGCTGCTCCATATACAGCGGTAGAGCTCAATCCACCCTTGAGACTCCACTCCGAAAAGTGGCCGTAGAAGCAATGCATACTCGAGTACCAATCACGAACCTACTGTTCCTGGTCGTCTTCGTGCACAATGTGTACCCTGGCACTTATGAGCATCAGACTGCCGCAGCTCTCATCCCGGGGGACTACGCTTTACAGACTAGTGTCCCCGTCGCTACCATCAAATTACAAGCAATGCTTGTGCAAGGCTTATTTGAGTGTAAGCAGCTAATTATTTTACTCCAATCTTGGTGAAGTATGCCTTGCCCTCTGACTTCCTCGGGCCGTATCCGCTCATCGGCTCGTTTCTTCGCATACGTATAGCAGCCGGTACGGGCCCTGTTCCTGGAAGTCAGCGGAGAATGCCGGTCTGCGATCGACTTCAATCGACAAACACCGCAGAGTATTATCTGCTGCTATGCATACGTCCGTAGCAAAAGTACAGCACAGCAATCGATGCTACAACCTTCAGGCACTGCACAAACAAACGTCGTCCTTCGGATACCACAGATGTACATTGTTTACTGTTACATCCTGTAGGCAATTGAAGAACTCGTTATGAACCAAAGTGTTGCCGCTTATGCACCGTGTTTCCGGGGCTCTCATGTTGATCCATGTCTTTCCTGCAATCTGTTTCTGTTTTTTCTGTTACAAGTTCGGCTCATAACACCACCCCACGTCATGCTGCCGATGTCGCATGCGGGTTCGCTTGCCTATACCGAGCTATTCAGGAAAATATAGTAATGGGGTGGCACAGACCACTGATGTGGAGTCCACAGATGCCGTCCTCTTAGAATACTGCAGACCAATTAGACTTGCACCAGGTCCCCACAAATGCAATCAATTATGAAGTCGTGAAATGCCGGCCAGAGAGGCTCCATCAACGGTGGAAAGAGCGCAGACTCAGGCCCTCCAAACTACACTCGACCTTTGTCCTCCGAAATGCCCGACCCAAGGGGGGATTGATGATTTTGCCGATATCGGTAGAATGTTTCTCACTTAAGAATCGTAAGCCTATTGCTAGTGCATTCGTTTGCTCTACAAACCACTCGCTCGATTCTTGTTCATCTCTCGGTTGAACCAGCATCACATTCGAAAACATGCACTTCCCTCTTGTCGGCGCTTGCTTCCTTCTGGCTGCTACGCTCGGCCAGGCCTCTCCCGTTGAGCCTCAGTCTCGGAACGTCAGCAACGATGTAAGGTCAACTGCTCTTCAAATAATCCGGCTTGCAACGGATCTGAAGGGATGTTTGATGTTCAGTTGGGAGCGGATCGCTAACAACGGAAATAGCTCTTCTGGCTGAGCAAGCGCTGCTGCATCAACTGCGACAACCCCTACGCCAGTTGCGACCCGAACGACAAGCGCGAAGTCGTCGAAAGCGAAGGAGCCGCTCTGTTTGGACCTATCAAGCGTGACGAAGCCCCGCCGTCTTGGCCGACCAAGCGCTGCTGCATCCTTTGCGACAATCCCTATGCTCGTTGCGGCGGGAAGGACAAGCGTGAGCCTGTGAACAGCCTGGAGGACGCTCTGTTCGGACCTGTCAAGCGTGATGAGGCCTCGCTGTCCGGGCTCACTAAACGCTGCTGTATCCTTTGCGATAACCCTCACGTCCGCTGCGGCGGAAAGGACAAGCGTGAGCCGGTCAACACCCTGGGAGAAGCTCTGTTCGGTGCCGATCAGCAGTAGTGCGTCGAATGCAGTGGAGCATGAATCTTACTGTTGGTTCGTGCAGTGCGATTTCGCCCTGATTAGTAGTGCTGAGGAAAGCGGGTGAAGAGGCGAACGATTTGACGACATATGGTGGACTGATGGGTCTGCAGCCAGGAGTTATTTATGATGCAGTCCGTGCTATGCGGGTAGTCTACTTCATTCATTTACTTGTACCAAGAGCTTTCAAGTTTGGAACCCGAATACATCTGAGTACGCCTCCCGGTCCATGCGTTCATGCCCGATGACATGAGAACGTTGAAAAGCAGCTCGATACACCGTACGTGCTTTGGCATTCAGCTTACTGATAAGCGTGGGGAGAATGATGACAGCTTTACACATCGTTAACGCCGGTAGCCCTGAAGGGATCACTTCAGGTGCAATACAGAGTTCCGTCCATACAGATTCTCCAGTCCAGATGTGGTAGGTGAAAAGGTTCCAAAGCAAGCATATGATATAATCTCGCATTGGATTTGCTTGATCCTCCCGCCTATTGCACTACTCACACCGCAGGCTTGATCTCAACATTCTTCTTGAAGACGTTGGTAGGGTCGTATTTGGCCTTCAGCTCGGTAAGGCGTTTGTAGTTCGGACCGTACACCTTTTCCGGACCAGAACCCATTCCTGATGAGAAAGTCAGCACATGAGCGAACGTAGCAGACCACCACCGTCACTCACCATCATAGTTGACGTATTCAAAATTCTCCTTCCCCTCATCAGCCTCGCCCGGCTCATTCACGATGGCCGCGATCCGCCGCCCCCACTCCCTCACCGCAGCGTCGTCCTCCTCGCTCTCCCACACACACATGACGGCGCACTGCAGCCGCCCGCTGCGGTGCGGCATGGCCATCTCTTCCACCCCCCGCTCGCAGATCTTATCCGGATTCATGTTCTCAAAGTTGACCAAGCTGCGCGCCGCGGCCGGCACGGCGCGAACGAACGCGCGGAACTCGTCCATCGTGCGCGTGAACTTGTCGACGCTCAGCGGCCGCGGGTACGACGCGCCCTTGATGCTCTTCCTCCCCCCGCGCGGCGCCAGCGTCGCCAGGACCCCATTCACCGCCGCGTACGGCATCGCGGCGGTCGTGTCGACGAGCGGCTTCGCGTCCAGCAGCGGCGCCAGCACCCGCCGCGCCTCGTCCTCGGGCCCGCAGTGGAAGACGACGGCGCCGACGGCCATCTCGCCGGGCGGCAGGTCCGGTGGGCACATCAGCGCGGCGTGGATGACGGTGCGGCCGTCGGTGCCGGGGGCGACGCAGGCGCCGTTGACGAAGGCGACCAGCGTCGGCGCGAAGCTGGCCGGCCACACCAGCAGGCCCATGAAGACGGGGTGCGCGATGTGGTGCGCGCGGTACGTGAACGACGTGGCCACGCCGAAGCTGGCGCCGGCGCCGCGCGCCGCCCAGAACAGGTCCGGGTGCGAGGATGCGGATGCGGTGACGATGGAGCCGTCGGCCAGGACCATCTCGACGGCGAGCAGGTTGTCGACGGTCAATCCGTGCAGGCCCGACAGGAAGCCGTAGCCGCCGCCGAGCGTCAGCCCGCCGATGCCCGTGTGGTTGACGGTGCCGCCGACGGTGGCGAGGCCGTGCGGGGCGGCTGCCTCGTCGACTTCTTTCCAGTTGCAGCCGCCCTCGGCGGTGATGGTTTTGGCGGCCGGATCGACGGTGATGGCGCGCATTTTGGCGAGGTCGATGACCAGGCCGTCCGTGATGGACGAGTCGCCGCTGGTCGAGTGCTGCCCGCCGCAGACGACCAGCGGCATGCCGTGTTTGGTGCTCAGCTTCAGTGCTGTGGAGACTTCTTCTGCTGTCGTGGGGTAGACGACGATTGCCTGTGTTGTTGTAGGTGGTTAACTTTTGTGGCCTGGCACGTGATTGGCGTTGCTTTACTTACCGCTTCCTTTGCCGATGCATCGGACCACCGCTCGATGCTCTTCTTGTAGTTTGGAGACTGCGGTGTGACGACCTCGACATCCTTAAGCGCCGTGCGGAGCTCGCTGACTAGGTCGTATGATCCCATGGTGTGAGCTTGTACGGATGCACGACTGAGGGGAAGTTGTGCGTTGAACGTTGGAGGGCTTACTCAGGGTCTCTAAATACCGGCGGCAAGCGGGAGGATTCACGGTGGGGTAATAGCCGCAACCGCAACTAGCGCTTATCAGCCCTTGTAACAAGGAAAATCTCCGTCAGCTTACCAAGCCGACAGCTATTGTTTTCACGCCGTGTCTAAGCCGCTCTCTTCTCTCCAATTCAGACATGTACGGCTTGACGGGGTTTCCAGCTCTCATGCTATGTGATCACAAAGTCGCCGCCATCTGGACTTTCATTCAACATTGATTCATGGAATTTGGTAACATTGCTCATCTCCCATTGCTGTGTGTCAATTCCACGGCCCGTAAACATGAGTATACTACAAATCACACCTGCCAATGTGGTGAGACTTTGGTATCGCTTGAGTCTTCTTTCGCTTACAACAGCGATGAGCCGGGCACCCGCGTATCCGGCCACGCTTATGTCAGCCGGACATTCTACCATAATCGGCAAGGAAATCTGTATAGGGTAACTGCGGGAGATCCTTAAATACGCAGTGTGGCGTTAAACTCCTTGCACATACATCTCAAAGCCGCTATCTTCATCCCCGCCAATCTTCAAAACAACGTATCGGCCTAAAGTCAGGATGACAGACTTTTCGTTAGTGTGGACGGAAATTGCCCTTCGAAATTTAGTGAAGAAGTAGTATTGTGTCTACCAGCTGCCCTGATTCTATTATTTTGCCCCTTACAAATGGAATTGGATAAGCAGTGTTGAAAAGTAGCATCGAGAGAAGGTCATGACTGGTGCTGCTCCCCCATGCCAAGTTCTACCCCGCTTACTTCACATGCCGGTAACGAGCCTATTGAATGAATCTCCAATGAAGCCATGTATAGAAATTAGGAGCCCTGGCCCTTCCCAACCCACTGCAAATCCTGTTTCCTTCTGCGACCACGCTTTGTCAACTGCTCCTCCACCAAAACCCCTCAACCAACTTTGATCCTGGATGCCTTACGACAGCGGTGCAAGTTATTCCTCTAAGGTCCATGTCAAATCTACTCTCTTTCGTGCGAATGTTATTCGCGAATTGTATTTTTGCAACCAAAATACCTCCACAAACAATGAGCGTCAAGCTTTCACGGCCATACGGGTATCGACCACTTGAAGATGATCGGTACATTCGACTCCTGCATATTCTCGACCTTGACCGCAGTGGAGGGTGCAAAAACCCGCGACTGGACTTGGTGCATGTGCGACTTGACGACGCCCCACCTTACGAAACCGTGTCGTATGCTTGGGGTGATCCAGCACCCACCAGGAAGCTGCACCTCTCTTCCTCGGAACAGCTTGGGATTGCACACAACCTCAACGAAGCATTTCCCTACCTTGTCGACAATGCTACGTGGGAGACGGGATATCTATGGATTGATGCGATATGCATCAATCAAGCAGATCGTGCTGAAAAGGACAGCCAGATCCCGCTAATGGGGGACATTTACCGGCTTGCGAGGCGTACCATAATCTGGCTAGGGCCAGAGCTGCCTCCTGACCGGTACATTAACCATCACGGGCCACCAACACAGCGTCTCCTTGATGCTATGGCCGTCATCGACCGCCACATAGATACAACTGATATCTTGCTCCTTCGGAATAATGCATGGAAGTACTTGAGAGACATAGAAGCAGAAGGATCATTTACCGTACAGCAATTTGACACCTGCATGGAGGCAGTGAACAGTATCTTGGGGCGACCACTGTTCACACGAGCATGGACCTTCCAGGAATGGGTCTTGTCGCCGGAACTGCACATCCTCATCGGCCTCTTCGCTTTTGAATGGGAGTCTTTAATGCACATATCAGCGCTTTTTAGCTTTTTGCATCTACATCCTGACTACAGGAACTTCAAGGCTTATCCACTTATACTGCGAGTCATAAGCCGGACAATGTACCCGGGAAACAGAAGATATAACGACAAACGGAGCTTCGATATCCCCAGTATCCTTATCCACGTCAATTTCCCCTGCAAGGTATCGACAAGTGAGCCGCACGACCGCATTTTTGGTTTTCTCGGTCTTGTCAGCCTACGAACATTCCAGCCCGACTCTACTATTCCCATGGCCGATAACCTTACCTCATTTGCAAACCATATCATCTCCGCCACTAAATCTCTCGACATCATCGCCGCGGGCCATGGCGTTCGAGGGCCAAAATTTGCGGAAATACCATCCTGGGTACCCGACTTGAGCATCACATTGCTTGAATCAATTTCATATTTCCTACCAACGAGGAAGGACATGTTTTGGGATGCAGCAAAGGGGTTTCATCATGTAGAGGAGGATAGCCCTTATCATAAACAGTTACGAGCACGTGGCAGAATATTGGACGTCATTGAGAAGCTTTCCAGGACATATGTCGAACTTTCGGGGGAATCATTTTCATCCAAAAGCCAATTCAACTGGCAAGAGTTCATGGTTGGAAAGGACGGCAGCAATCCATGGAGCTCAATGGAGCTGGAAGATCTTTTCAGAGTACTAATCTCTTCCTTCTACGGAGGCAACAGTAAGTTGGAGCCTCGCTTTACGGTTGATGAGTGCGTGGCACTATTCAAACAACATTTCGTAGGAAGGGATTTACGAAACGATGAGGGTCGTTTGAACACTCCAACACATCCAGCTAGTTCCCTTAGGCTCAGATATGGGGAAGACGCCTTCTCGGATTTCGTACGTTACGTTTGTGTTGGCTGGATGTGTCACCGGCTCGCTGAGACCAGGTCCGGCAGGTTTGGACTGGTTCCAGAGCAGTCCGAGACAGGGGATGTTGTCGCCGTCCTTCATGGACTACCTGTTCCTATTATCTTGAGGCAAGAGAGTGACGCGAGCACGTATCGAGTTGTTGGCGATACATACGTTGACGGCATTAGGTTCGGTGAGGCCAGGATATGGGAAGAATCGGAGGGAGATGAAATTGTCCTCATTTAACTTGTTGATTTTCCCTATGAGTATCTGGTAAGAATCCTCGCGGTAGCAATGTAAAAGGCTCTTGCTTGAACAAAACTGACAGAACGCAATCTACGCCTCAAGTTGTAAGTTGTAACCACAGTAGACACACTTGTTCGCAGTAGGGCGAATTCTTACATTTTAGCCAAGCCTGTAATCGTCGCATTGGCGCAGGAGCTCCTGCCTTCCCTTCTTATCATTTGATTATATTTCCTACGTGCACAACTCCACGCCCCCAATTTTGCATAAACGCCAATCCTTACTCGTCGCGGTCCCAAAGTCGTCCACATTCAAAACATCCACGCCCGCCTCGAGCAATTGTTCCCAGATCTTATTCCTCGTCGCCACCGGCCAATTCGGTATATCCCAGGCTCTGACCATCAAGTCCTTCTCCTTCGCGAGACCAACAACACTCCTCAACCGCTCCATCTGCGCCTCGCTCAGGCTTTTCCCCAGCCCGACCTTCCCCACCAAAGTGCTCAGCGAAGCGCTCGCGTAGTACGAGTTCGACGCGTCGTAGCGGCCACCATCCACCTCCGCCAACTTCTCCAACGGCGCATCATAAAACACATCCCCATCCGCCGCGGCGGCGATCTCCTCGAACGGCGCGTCGCCCGTCGCGACGATGGTCAGCATCCCCGGCACGCGTCTGTTCGTCTCGCGGTCCCAACGCGTCAGCCAGCCCAGGCCGCGGAAAGTCGTCATGTGCAGATCCAGCGACTGCCAGACGGCGGACGCGTTCGCCGACGGCTTGAAGTCGACGAGGAGGACGAGCGGCGTCGACGGCGACGACTGGAAGACGCCCTGCGGCGCGTCGTCGACGGGCGAGGTCTGCTCGTAGAGGATGCGGAAGAGCGGGGCGAGGTAGAGGCTGGTCAGCGTGCGGTCGGGGTCGAGGGCGCTGCGCTCGTGGCCGACGAACAGGTCGATGTTGCGGATGCCGTCGTGGACGGGTTCGTCCGAGAGGTAGATGTCGGCTTCGACGCTGGTGCAGCCGTAGGATAGGGCCTCGAAGAGCGGGACTTTGCGCCAGTAGTCGTTGTGGGAGTGGCACGGGAGAGGTGCGATGTCGTTGTTGGATTCGGAGTAGGATGAGTAGGTGATTAGGGGGACTGCGTCCAGGGGTTGTTTCCACAGAGAAACGATTCGGGAATACGCGCTCGAATGCGCGGAAGGACGGATCATACTTTTCACTTTCAGAAAAGCAAATAACAGCCATATTCTGGTCACATTAGAGACGTAGTATCATGTCCGTCCGATAGAGAAGACTTACAAGACACCAGTTATTGAGAGTATAATTATAAGAAACACCGGTCTGGCTATTCGACGTCGCTTTTTCTGTCTTCGACTCGGTATGTATCCATCGTCTCCTAGCGAGGATTCCTCAGAGCTATTAAGTTCAACTCGAGGACTGAGCTGCCTCAAGTGGAAGCTCATCGGTCGCAGAAAGCTCATTCTGGAGAGCGGTTTTGAGAGTGTGGCTTAGCAAGAGAAGGAACAGCTTGGAGGGCGAGGAACGGGACATGAGACAATATGTGCAGGCTCAAGTACTTTTCGTACAGCGAACCTTCATACGAACTATAATTCGCATGCTCGCAATGATACCAAAGCGTCCAATTATATGCGGGAGAATGCGGATCTGCTCGTATTCCAGGCAGCCACTAACTCAAATTTGCTTAGACTCACCCGCCAGCCGTTCGGGCTTCCCCCATTTGTTACTGCACAGCCCTAAATCATGACGCGGTCGGCGAAATCACCGTATAGTCCGTTGCGCCGGTACCTGAAATGTCGATCACTTCCTACGTGGCAGCAGTACTCTTCTACATAGTGCGACCGGAAGTCGTTCGACAGTATCCACTAGAAGTTCGATGCGGTGAATAGCGCGCATGTAAAACCTCTCCACTTGAACAGCGAATGCGGATATCAAGACGCACCGCGAAAGTTGCAACGACATGAGGTTAGATAAGCATAATGAGGTTGCAACAATTTCAGCTCTGGAACCCTGGCTGCCCGAACCTTTGGGTCTCTGCGTTTCGGATTCTGGTTGCCTTATGTCTTGAGTGGTGTCAGCTCTCATCTTGCCTTTGTAGATTGCACGATACGCCCAGTAGAGGGACGAATCCAGTGCATCTCGAGATGCGTGGGCGATTGTCATAGTTTTCCTCCAAACCATCCTGGTCACTTTTGGTAGGGCTAACCGAAAAGTTAGTTTTAAGATTCCGATTCGTTCTCAGACTAGTATAGTATGCTAAGCATCTTGCTAAAAATATCCTTAAATACTGCTAAGGCTTCGCCCTGCAGGACCCACCGCACCGGGCCTTTAGTGTAGGCCCTTCCGAGGGCAAACGAGGTACAGACATGAATGCGATTAGCGATCACTTGGGCGTGGTCAGTCAATAAACCATGTGGGGAACTCATATTCTTTACAGATACAATTTCCACAAGCCCGGCATAAAAATAACCCACTCCCTCTCTTACAATTGTCTCTAGCAGTTGTTCAGTGCATTCAGGGAGCGGGTCAGTACTCCCAAGTCCGAGGCCTTCGTTGCAAACGCGAGTCTGGAAGAAACTCTCTGCAGTCGTTTGACTGCCTGATAACAGCGTGGTTAAATTGATGATCGTCCAACTGCATAATAAGACCGAAAGCTGCGCGAACTTGACCTTGTAGCTGCACACGAATGCGAGCCTGCAGACCTTCCACCATCTAGACTTGCGCTCTCCCCTCCCCGCCTCTTAGTGCTATCTACCATATAAGCCCCCGCGGGATCCTCCGTCGGCTACAGATCTTGCGCAATTCAATACCTTCCTAACTTGCATATAGATTTACATGAGTTCTGACTCAGTCGTGTGGCGGGACGGCTGATGGTAGCGCAGCGTTAGTCTTTTTCTTTTCCGAAAAAAAAAAGAAACCAGTTTGGTCTCATCACATGAATCGTTTCTAGAAGCTCCAGGGGTGTGTATGATTTTCATAGTGCAGGACCCTTAATGGCGATGGATAAGCTGGACAAATTGCGAGCACGACAAGCAGAATATTTCATTGCATGGGTAGAGTGTCTTTTGGCACCAGCCGATTGGTTTTTGGAAAATGCAAGTGCTACGTACTGAGACTCTGCAAGGATGAATGATACGAGTGTGCTTCACTTCATCTGTCCCGTCGTATGTTTTGTCGCTTCTGTTCGCAAAGCCCTCACGCCTCGACCCATGGGTGCACACGTCGGTCTATCATTATCGTCGCAGAGGCACAGTCGTGACGTTGTTCATAATTAGGCTGTGTGCGCGACTTATTCAATGCGAGATTTTCGCTACGCCTAATACCCAAGATAAAAATAAAATGGCGTCCTGTTGAAACCAAATGCCAAGGCCGCCACGGATCGCATTGTAGGGACCGTTGGGGCGCAGGGATGGCCAGGGGAGAAACCAGTGCAGAACAGACACGAAGTTACAGAAATAGAAGCCGTTTTTTTCGTGAACAGTAGAGGTGCAAAGGAGTCACGCCCGTGAGGGGGCCTTGGATGGGCCGGTGTGTTTGAGCCCCACATGTCTGGAGAAATAAGCTACCGCAGTAGTCTGAATTCAGGATGGTAAATCAGCCTGTTACACACCGTGGCGTCTCTGAGAACCTATGATTGGTCCCTTCAGAAAGCGAGTCTCGGATTCGTGGGGTAGTGAAGATTAAGTAATCCGACCCGAATCCGAATAACGAGGTATTCCACGGGATCTACACGCTCCGCAGCGATAAGCCAAGGCTGAGGCTGGGGAAGTTGTCGATGTAGAAAAGCAGCTGCTTTCTTGTCACTGTTCATGGAATCATCCTCAGTCACAACTTCATACCTTACTCTTCACTTCTTCGCCTCTCAACCAAGTCCTCTCTGAACTGCAACTCCATCCAACATGCAGGCAATCACGAACTTCTTCAGTCGCTCTGCGATGTTCAACCCCCGCTACAACCTCACGGTCCACATCATTCAGCTAGTGCTGATTATTACGGCCGTTATCCTTACTCTCGTACGAATGACGATGAACGTGCCAACAACTAGAGCAAACACGATGGCTCTATCCATGGTTAGTATCCCGTTTAAAAGTTCAATTGCGCCAGCTTGCTGACATGAGGGCAAAAATAAAGGGTGCGAAGTCGTTGGTCATCATCATCTATCAGATCTTGACTGAGCACGTTGCGAAATTCCGGAGATGGCAAAGCCTTAAGGCCAACGCAATCCTCAACTGTCTCGAGGTCGTCTTTTGGGCGGCGGTGATGTTCCTGGTCTTCAGAGCGAACTTGAACTCTTGCTCAGGGGTCAGCTGTGGTTTGAGCTGGGCTGTGCTTGTGCTTGCAGCGATCCTACAGTACGTTTCCTTTTTGTCCTCGTCCCCAACATGATTGTCGAGGATCATTGACTAACTTTGGGTGGTGGTATAGCATGATCGCATTTCAGACCGCAGTCGTTGCCATCATGGAATTCCGTTTCTTCAAGAAGAATGGAGTCACTCGTGCTTCAGCAGAGAAGGAAGCTGAATCGGACACCAACATGGAGACCGTATAGAACATTGCACTTGCGGAGCATCAAAGAACCAGGAGTTCACACGGCTAAGCTGGAACATCTCGATGCATTTTCGATACCTGGGGACTCTTAGCGGCGTCAAGCCGCGGGGGTGGCAGAATTAGAAGCTCTACTGGCGGCAGAGCGAAAGGAGCTGGAAAAATCCAGCAGTGCTTCTACAGACTAGACTGGCCACCACGAATCACGAATTCCCAGCATGGTCAGGGGGGATTATTATATACCAACAGGACTTTTTGTTTGTAGAGGCTGGTACCGATAGAATGTTTGACCCATTTCCTACTATCCGATGCACCACTCTCTACCTCTAATGACTCTTCCGGGGACCACGAGATCATGACGCAGTACCTCCTCATGTTGAAACGATTTTGCAACTAGATTTCCAGTCAATTTTTCAGCCCGAACTCCATTTCACATTTCCGTCTGGTTTGCCTGGTAGGTTTGCCTGGTGCGTTCGCTATGATTCTTTCGCGAAACGTGGCGATCAAACGAAATGATCAAATAGAGAGATATCGCATAATCAATCATTTCATGGAGGAAATTAATGTATACTGTATTATCAGATAGGGTTGAACATGTGGCAGCTTTTCTGTATCGATATCCCCTTAAAGAACAAGAACGCATATCTCGCCAGGGCACCAGCCTTAGATCCCCGCCAGTCGCCTCCGCACGCGCATTGTCGTGCTTGGCAGGAACCAGCATAACGTTATCAACATCATCATGAGCATCGCCATACCGTGAGTTCTGGATTAGTGGGCGTGGAACTGGAAGGCGAAAGCGGGCTTATTTTCATGCGGGGTTTGGTGCGCTCTGCGTTGTTTGGACCTTCTTCCGGCTGCTCGAATCAAAGGGGCGACGTACGCGACGTTGGATATGCTTTTCTGGGAGAGGATACTGTTGAAAAATATTCAGGGAAATCTCTATGCATGCAATTGGTACACAGAATTCGGCTTTCCAGGTGAAAGCTAAGAAGTGTGAGCAGGAAGTGGCGAGACATATAGAGAGAATAGAGTAGATAAATCAACTTTAAATTCTATGTTTACTTTCATCATGAATTTTGTCTTCCATCCACAGTCCTTCCTACAGTAGTTTATATGTAAGTTCTCTCCGGCAACTCCAAAAGCTCATGCGTCCTATCAGCCTCTGTCGGTACTGATCTTTTCCTGTGGCCACCCGGTAACTCCATCCTCTCATGCATTGGATCAGCTTCCACGAGACCTGATGAGCTTTGGTTGTTCCTCGAAGCCACGTCTGCTCCTCCTGCCGAAGTCGAGCCCTCAAACACGCCTTGCCGCTGTAACGCCCGCCGCTCTCTCCGTTCCCGCCGCCACAGCCATATTATCGTTGCCAATCCGACAAGAGCAGCCAACAACACTCCACCTAGAACACTGCCCACCACTACGGCCGTATTTGAATCAGTGTCGCGGCTGGGATTGGTCGTATTACTGGGTGTTGCGGAGCCGCCGCTGGCGACCCTGATCGCGTCGAGCATCGATGATGTGATATTGCCTATCTGCGAAGTACCCACCAGCTGTGCGTTGTTGTCATCGCAACAGTTGGTATTCGATCCAGCTGGACGACAGCACCACTTGCCGCGAAGGCAGCGAAAGACCTCGGCGACTTTTACCGTAGAGTTGTTGTGGACTAGGCGGTGGAAAAAAAAAAAAAAAAAATTAGCACCTCTGCCGTTGATACCAGAAAGGACTTCCAGCATGGCATATTTACGCTTTGTGCACGCCTTTGGACAAGCATCGTCCGCGCCTTGGATGTCAGTGCAGCCGTTTTCGTAGATGGCGCCCAAATCTCTGGCCGCAGTCGCAAGGCAGAGCCCGCTTTCCAGGCAGATGTCCGGGAATTTCTTATCGACGGCGCAGCATGCGGAATGAGCGGTGCTGTTCGTGGTGTTGCATCTCTGATACGTGTCATCCGGTTCTCCCGCGATGTTGTAGCAAGGGCTCATTGCTGGCTCGCCTGCTGCACGCGGACAACTGATATGCTTGAGGAATCACCCGTCAGGAAAGCGACAGCAGCAATAGAGAAAAAAAAAAATTGGAACAATGGAAGATCATGTTTAACTCAAGGGAATGTGAATGAACGGGCATACCCCACTTACAGTCACCCAAGTTTCAGGCAACTTGATCGTGCGGTCAGGTATGGCACGTGTTCACAAGGCAGCCCTCCGCAGGCCTGATTTAATGTTACTCAGAAAGGGCTGAAGCTGCCTCTATTTGGTGTGTACGGTAACACTGAGAGCACTAATGATGTCGACGCATTTGACTCTCAGCCTATGGGGAGTGCTCGGCCGACGAACGGCTCATATTTGACCCGATAGGCAAGCATTTGGTTCAGTGCTACCTGACTACACCTTCTTCAGCCGTCACATGCAAGCTACGATAATGTTTGTGCGCCGCGTGAGCCATTCAATCGCACCAGTATTCCGCCTCGGACAACTCCATGTCAATTTCGAGCCCTGTAAAAAGGCCAGCACGTCTCTGGTACCAATAGCCTTGATGAGGTGCTTGCCCGAGAAGATAGCGTGAATCTTGCCCCTGCAGATAGTCTACAAGGGGGAAGTCGTTACCTTTCTTGCAAAGCGCCCCTATGCACACTTGAGGTCGTAGCTTAGCGATGGTGCTACCAATGATGTCCCATCAGCTTGCTGGCTGCCTTGTCCTTTACATTTGCTTTGTGAGTCTAGAAACTTCATTCGCCGCTCTGGAACAGGCAAGATACCTCAAGAAGACCAAAACCAACGCTTCTCTTTCAATTGGACCGGAGCATCACCAGAATCTCATCTGAACGCTTCCGCTACCATCTCCTTTCGGTGTTAATGTCTAAGAGCGGCGCGCAAGCCCATCAGCCAGTGGTTACGCAGACGAGCCGCCCAGGGGTTGTGCGGCTGAAAATATTGAAACACGTCGGCTGTGCTACCAACCCACATCAGAGAGCTCATGTTCGTTCCCACATAAGGCTGTTGCCTGTAAGGTAAACTCCAGATCTCCGCCACTCTCTTTCTCATGCGAGACGCTGCGATCACACACCCGTCGCTCTTCGAGACCTTCAAATATGCCCGTACACCGACTCATTCCGCCACCCCCACCCCCTCTTCATCAACCCCTTCACATCACCCTTACCATCCCCCTGCCCCGTCCCCTCCACCAACCGCACCAGCGCCTCCTCCTCCTCCCGATCCAACACGCCATCCTCCAGCCGCTCCACAAACTCCAGCAACTCGCCACCCCCCTCGCCCTCCCCGTAATCGTCGTCCGGCCCCGGCCACAGCAGCGTGCCCATGTCCGTGTACCAGCTCGGCCCCATGCCCATGTGGCACAGCAGATACCGGTCGGGGAAGAGCCCGAGCGGCAGCGCGGTGTAGACAGCAGGATCGGACGGGTCATCCGTGAGCGGCGCGCGGCCGCGGCGGTGGCGGCGGCGCCACCCGAGCATTCCGCTGGCGCCCATGCGAAACGTGCGCAGGCGGTGCAGCGACGCGTGCAGGCGATCGAAGACGTGCGACCAGCGCAGCGGGTAGGTGCGGCACGACACGACGGGCGCCGGCTGGCGCAGCGGGTTGGCGACGTAGCCGTCGGCGTCGGGCGCGGCGTGGAGGCGCGCGAAGTGCACGATGCTGCAGTCGTCGAGGAAGAGGTGCTGCAGCGACGCCGCGTGGCTGGCCAGCCAGTCCAGCTGCCACGCGTGCGAGAACGTGTGGTTGCCGAGGGCGAGGGTTCGTAGGTGCGGGAAGTGCACGCCGCGCAGGTCGAGCTGCGGCAGGTAGCCGAAGTGCTGGTCGCTGTAGAGCGCGAGGCGGGTCAGGTTGGCGGCGCAAAGCGTGAGCCAGGTGGGTGCGAGCTCGGCCATGAAGGTGTAGAGTCTTTGGGGACGCGTTGTTAGTTTGGCGGCGGCTCTGTGGTGAGGGTTTAGGGGCTTACTCTGGGAGCTGGAAATCCTCTTCGAGGCCGGGATCGTAGTGTTCGGTGATGATGAATAGACGGAGGGAAGTGATTCTGGACAGGACGGTTTGGAAATGTTGGCTTTTGACTAATGCCGGGTCGTTGATGTTTTGCAGGTTCCTGATGGAAATGTCCTTGACGTTGGACGCTGCTGGATCTGCCAGCGTTCTGAAAAATTGGTCGAGAATTGGCTGGCGGAATTCCGTGGTTTCTGGCCAGTTTGAACATTGGACCACGTTGCCCCTTTCATCATGTACCGTTCGACCAGTGGTCGCATTGTTTGAGAAACGAAGGGTGGCGCTCTTGAGATTGGGGAATCGGTTGAAGCTTTTCGATGCCTCGCGGTAGTCGTCGCTCAAATAAGCTTCACGGTGGTGCTCTTCTCTTTCCTGATTTGGTTAATTGAATACTGGCTGAGCTGGCTGAAACCTTACCCCATCCTCCTCAATCGTATTGAGGTAGACGTGACGGATAGCTGCGTTGATCTCGGGATGTTGAAGCATAACATTGTACTTTTCAATGCTCTCAGAAGAAGGATACAGTCGCGCAGTCAAGAACAGGCTGCGGCATGTTGAGCTGGCCAACCGTTTCGACGCTAGTCGCAACGCGCACAGATCCTCTTTAGCGAGATGGCTGAAGATGTCGATGAGCAACTCCTCGGGTAGGGTAGTGAGAGAATCCATGATGTGGCTTCGTTGGGGGACAAACATGGGCTGACATAAGTCACAAGGCTGCGTTGATTCAGGCACCAGTCAAATATTGCTGCCTTCGCGCCAAGACGACGTTCTGGCAGGCGTTTCTCAATAAGGCAAAGTGTCTCGCCTAGTCGGAATCCCTCAAGATAACGGCTGACAGAGCGGTCAAGATGAAACTGTCGAGGTAACGTGGAAAGAGTCCTCAGATTCTAAGGTGATGTGAGAATGCTCCATTAAATGCTGTCGGACGAAGAGATGCTGCGAATTTCACTGTATTAGTTTGACTAAGGCGTGCCGAAGTGAGCCGCAACATCAAAGCTCGAGCCACTTCGTATGCCGAAGTAATCCGTGATACAGAGAGAAATCGCTTGCGGCATTTTGTAGCTTCATATTGGCTGTTAACCGCGCATACGGCTGGATTCTACCGAAATCGCTTCCTGGGACTCCACACAACGTTGAGCCAACCAAGAATATTCTTGACGACATTCCAAATATGGCAGCAGGGGTGTCCAGAACTGGAGACCTGATGACTTGACTGCCTCACCAGAGTCAACATCGCAATTATCCTCTCACTCAAGTATTCATACATCATTTTGTTCAGCCTGAGCCACATGCACGAATCTCAAGATATACTCCTTCATCGAAACGAGGAGTTCGACCCGTCGTCCGATGTCTTCGCCATTTTCTTCCGGGCCCTTTCCGAACTTCCATTTCCATGTGCGCACGGCGTCCGAGTCGGAATAACATCGCAAGACCTTGCAGGGCCTGATGACGCCATCCTTTGTAGAGAAGGTGGCCGCTCCTGCTCACTATGACAGCATGCTCGAAGCAACAAAGCCGTGAGCGGAGAAGGCTCGGCTCTCTCCCAAAAAGGCACTTACCGCTGCTGCGGATATCCACAACTCTCGTCTGGATACCGTCCTTGAGTCATCCTTTGGGGACCAGTTCCAACACGAGGCGACACGTCTCCAGGTGGAGATCCTCGCCGGCCTGATGAAACCCGGCAGCAATGTGGACCATGTTGTCTTCCCAGAAGTCCCGCTGCCTCTTTTAACATCCAATCCATGATAGACATTACCGAATCCATGGCTCAGATCAAGTCCTTAGTGCTCCTGCGGTTGAAATGGTGGGTCATCTCGAGACTTCCGCATCTCGCCTGTGCTATCGGGCGCAAGACTGCAGTCATCTGCCAGAAGCTACTGAAGGCTGCAAAGGACCTGGAACAGGATATCGCTAGCCAGTATGACTCGCGGGTAGGGTCTGTGATGGACCATATTGTCGACCGCAAGAGAAGACCCGCCCAAAAAGAAAGGAGCACTCGCCGACTACCTGTTGCCTACCCTGCAGGATGAGGTAAGTTTCCCCCGCCTTTTTGTTCCCGTCTGCTCCAGAAGCTGATCAGGCACAGGTATTTGGCTTCGCCGTGGCCGACCATGATAGCATCAGCAACAGTCTCTCATGACTTCGGATGAAATCTTCAGCTCGCAGTTCTGCAGTACCCACATAGCCCACTTATCTCGAAGACGGTGAATTTATAGGCTCGAGAAACAGAATACGGAAAACAGGAGCCAGCTCCATGAAGCAAACATCTCGAAAGATGCAATACTCATTCACTTTAGCAGACACGACGCCCGAATCGTGACCCTTTACAGACAGCAAACCAAACCACTCAAGCGTCCCCCCGCATTCCATCCGCCGCACCCGCCCGCTCCCCTTCCATCCCAAACTCCGTCTCCAACTCCCTCCTCAACACGACCCCCCTCTCAAAAAACACAGCCACGAACGAGACCCCCGCAAAAACCACGCCAACCTGCCACATCCGCCGCAAGCTGTCCGCATACAGACCCACAACCTGCCTGCGCGTCCCCTCGTCCCGGAACGACTCGACAAACGCCTTGGTCGCGTGCTCGTACGCGCTGCCGCTCCACAGCGCCTTCCGCGCCGCCGCGTCGCCGATGATGCCCGCCCGCTCGTCCAGCAGCTCGCGGAAGCGCCCGTCGAACACGGCTGCTGGGATTGCCACGCCCCACACCGTGCCGAGCGACCGCACGAACGCCCAGGCGGCGGTGCTGGAGGCGGCGTCGCCGTCGCGCAGCTCGGCTTGCACGGCGGGGAGGAGGGCGGGCATCACGGCGCCCAGGCCGGCTGCGACGAGCATCTGCAGCGGGATCCACAGCCAGGAGCTGGAGGAGGAGGAGGAGGACGAGGAGGAGGAGGGGGAGGAAGAAGAGGAGGAAGAGGGGCCGAGCAAAGAGCAGCACCCCACGCCGACGCCCAGCACGGCCAGGCCGGCCCAGTGCGCGGGGCGGAAGCGGCCGGTGCGCGCGATCAGGACGCCGACGGCGGCCGCCGCGGCGGGGAAGACGAAGACGAGGGGCAGTAGTTGTATGCCGGACCGCTGCGGCGTCGCGCCCTGCACGGCTTGGAAGTAGAGCGGGAAGAAGTACGTGATCCAGATGGCCAGGATGGCGTGGTTGAAGGTGATGAAGAAGGCGGCGGCCGACGTGCGGTTGCCGACGACGTGCGGCGGGATCACTGGGTGCGGGCAGAGGCGGGGACTGCGCTCGAAGAGGAAGAAGAGGGCGAGGAGGAAGAGGCCGGCGGCGAGGGGGATGGTGATGTGCGGGCTGCTCCATGGGTAGCGCGGGCCGGCGTAGGTCAGGACGTATTGGATCAGGGTTGTCGAGGCGATGAGGATGCCGTTGCCGATGAAGTCGATGTGGCGGAGCTGCTGCCGGGGAGTGAGGCTGGGCTTGTGTGAGACGCGCAGGAAGATGAAGAGGAGTGAGAGGGCCGACGCGCCGATGGGGAGGTTGAGATAGAAGATCCATCTCCAGGCACCGTGTTCCGCGAGGGCGCCGCCAATCAGCGGACCGATTGCGGATGCGATGGTCATGAGGGCGAACAGTATGCCCATCTTGCTTCCCCGATCTCGAAGCGGAACCAGGTCGCAGATTATGAGGTCCACAAGCATGTTGATCCCACCGGCGCCTACCCCCTGGATTCCACGACCGACGAGCAGCATTGCCGTGCTTTGGGAAGTCCCGGAGATGGCCCCGGCCGTCGTGAATATGGCTACTGAAGAAATCATGAGCCATCGTCGTCCCCAAAGATCTGCTAATTGGCCGTACAATGGCTGGCAGGCCGCGCTGGGGGAAGTCATTGATCAGTCCGAGGGCAGCGTAGTGGCGAGGGCTTAATACCTTGTGAGAAAATAGATGTTGATTACCCAGACGTAGTCTTCACCAGCCCCCAAGTCACCTAGAATCGTGGGCAAAGCGGTTGCCACTATGGAGCCTTCGAGACCACTGAGCAGGGCTGATAGTGCCAGACCTGCGAAGATGATCCAAAATCGCCATCCGTAGCTGATTATCTTTGTGCTATGCTTAGTATCATCTACTGCGGTAGGTGTCGAGTGCGTGTCCTGGTCCGTGAGTTCCACCACACTGTCACGGCGGCCGGAATCGTGGGTAAATGGCATTTTGAAAGGGGAATTTGGCTGCTCCTGTGTGGACAAGACGGTGGTCCCGGTTGTCAAGTTAATATTCTTTTCTTTAAGTGTAACGTTTGTACGATCAGATAATTATTAGACCAGAGCTAATCTTGAGAAACGAGCGCGCGCCTCCAGGTCATATCGTGGGAGTGTCTAAGACAAGCACATTGCATCATATGACCGTTCCACTCAACAACAGATCAAATAGCAGACTTGCGGCTATTGCAAGAAATGACCTCAACTGATACTGGAATTCTCGGCATTGCCGATCTGATAATGGCTTCCGATTAGATTCGATAAGATCCGAAGTACTGTATTGCACTACACAGCGGGTCGGCGAGGCAGCAGAGGTCTTCGGTAGCATTACTGAACTGAGAAGACCTACGGATAAATTGTTTGCGAGATCTACTTCTCTGTGTTTGCTCGCCCTGCGAGGCAGTTGTGATACGGGCGTTCCAAGGTATGCGTTTTACAAGTGATGGGGCAAGATGGTGGATTTGGAATCCGGTAACACAACACGGCAGAAACAACCGTTCTCATTTGTTCGAGCCACCCGACAAGCTCACATGTCAGCCCTGTCAAGCACAAGCGGATTTTCCAAATCAAATCTTGAAACACCGCTAAGCAACCCCCATTCCAGGTCGTCCTCTGCATTGGTCTGCATATCTTTACCTCCACGTGGTATTGAGCTTTTCACGGCACGGCAGTTGTGTTGGGGCTCCATTATCCACATTGAACACTGACGAGGAAGAAAGAGGGAAAGAAATTGGGTTCAGTGTTGTTGTAGAGCCCCTCGGACTCAGTGTACCGGCACTACCTGGCCATGTCTTTTTGTTTTTTAAAACATTGTCAGTGGGCCCAGTCGGGTAGGATGAGGCAGTTCTGGAAAGGAGATATGCACTGACTAGGCTGAGTGGTATATGGTTCTACAAAACGCCACTGGTGGCTGTTGCCTCAAACCTCTGGGAAACGCGAGAATGCCCTGAGGTAGGAGAGTAATGCAAGCTTCCTGAGACGTGGACCGGACGATGCGTTGTCTAATTTTTAGAATATTGCCCAATGACTGAATTAAGAACATCATTTTAAGATTTGATGTAAGCTGAGCAAGAGGACCCTTGATGCTGGAACGGAAAGCTCGGGTCTGCCGACTCCCTGTTAGCTGTTTCGCTAAAACAAGCATTGCCACGCAACTGGAAGGGTCATTAGCAGCGTATTTCGGCCTGGTCGATACCGTCGTCGCTCGAGACTTCTCATCCTGGAGTCTTTCCCCTGCATTTGGTGATTCGAATTTCTCGTACTTTCAAAGCAGTGTCCGTTTTCGTCAACTCGCAGAAGCCTCTTGGATGGGTGGCGTGAGGGGTATCTCGGTCCAATCATAAGACATGCAAGCTTGCGGTGTATCAGAAAGGTCATCTGGGCAAGCCAAAAAATGGCAGGGGAAAAGAAACAAATATTTAGTGAGGTGGGGTCTGCAACAACATACGCTGATGTGGGCAAGAGCTGCACCTTCACTACACTGAATCGATAGATAGCCAATTTTGCATCAGAGCCACTTCAAATATAGGAAGGATGCTATAGTAGTTGAGTAGAAGCCTACGTGAGTTTCAAAAGCAAGGGAACATTTCTTTCTGACGACTACGAGAGCCATTGTTTGCTTGGCCGTTGGGATCTCTACAGTACCAATTTTGGAGATAGACGATAACTTCGTTTACATATTCAATAAACCGATTTTAGTCTTGGATGACTATTAGTGCTCCATACCTGCTTCTTATAGCTTTAATCTACAAATTCCCTTCGCGGTTCTCCATCATTGAACAGATCCACGTAGTCCGTCCGGCCGTACAGCAGCCTATCAAAATTGAGCTTCGTGCTCCACCTGACGTTCTTAGTGTACGCCTGCTCATTGAACCCCACCCGGTCATTAATATCACTAAACGCCGCCGCATCCCCCGCCGGCCGATGGTGCGAAAACAGCTGCGGCTGGACGGTCAAGCAGTCGAGCAGCGGCCTGCCGTCGACCCCATCGCACACGCTCCGAAACATCATGTCCGCCGTCCCCGTCATATTCCTTACGCCGAGCTCGAACAGCAGCCGCCGCGCGCCCGGCTGCGAGACGGCGTAGGCCAGGGTGCAGGTGCTGCCGCGCGCGCGGTGCACGACGCGCGTGTGTGCCGGGTACTCGGTCAGCAGGTTCCACCCGCCGTTCTCGACGTCCAGGTGCTGCTGCTCGGGCACGCTCGCGTCGCCGGATATCACGGCGCGGCCCAGTAGCGCGTTTGCGTCGGCCGCCTTGGGGAACCGCGTGCCGCAGTGGCCCACCCACAGCACGTCCCACCGGGAGACGTCGCTGTAGGGAGAGGTGGTGGGCGGCGTCGTCATGCCGGCGCGGGCGTACTTGGCGACGTCGATGTTGACGGGCAGCTCGTTGGGGAAGACGGGCGCCGGGTAGCTCGGGTCGAGGAATTGGTCCGATGTGCCCTTGAGCGGCTGGAGGAGGAGTTGGGAGGCTTGCGCGAAGTCGTGCATCTGCTTCTTGATGCGGATGTCCCAGTCGACGTCGTTTTCGAGGACGAGGACGGATGTGAGGCCTTGCTCCACGATCCTGAAGAGTGTTAGTAGTGTCAGGTGAGAAATGGAAATAATTTTCAGGTGGGAAATATGCTAAAGTGATAGTATGGCCTGGGTTTGAAGGATAAGCTCGATGACTCACATTCGCAGAACATTCATATGCGCTCTCCAAGCGCACAGGCTTCCTTTGGCGAGGTTGGTCTCTTTTGCACCGGGAGGAAGTGACTTTTCATCAACTTCAGACACTCCATCCACATACTCAATTTCCAGATCGGTCAGGGCCGCAGCCAGCGACATAGAATCGCGGAGGTCAGTGCGCGACGGTAGGTTAATAACGAAGATTTTTTGAAACTATTTGCAGTCAGCAGCAGTGCAGAGTCACGGATCATGGCACTAACACCAAGAGTGCGGTTGAAAACATTGTCAAGATGACCGTTTGAGCCATGTGCTCCCGTCAGGGGCAAGGACGATGGTGTGATATCAAAGATCAGGAAGAACACGAACAGTGTCAGGCTGCAAGCCCCGATCAACACTCCGCGTGGGAGGAATGCGGATATTCTCATCGTTCTTGGGGCTGAGTGGATGAGACTTCAACACCAGCCGATCACTGTCAGAATGGTGAGAGTGGTGTCGCAATGGATCCAGGAGTGACCGTGCGCGCCGAAAGGGGTTATGGGTTAGCGTGCCCGAACATCGGCCCCACCTAGTCCGCGCTACCATAGCCTCCGCAGTGACCAGTCTTAGTGAAGCCGTTGTATGGTGCACAGCCACGGTTGCAGTGGTGGGCACTCCGGGTGTTATGACGTGCAGGTTTACCATGTCTCTACGGAGTGTTGCCACGCTCTTTATTCATACTGACATACCCGAATTCGGGACATTTACCAATACTTCAAGTTTGGCCTCTGCTACAAAATAAGAGGAACCGTCTGGGCTAAATATGTCTTTATTGTGCCCATCAATGGCTCGCCGGGCTAGATTTCAGCCAAAGCGACGGCTTCTCCCATAAACCTCAAAACATCTTTTGTTGAAGCCACGTACCACGGCTCTCAGGGCGGAGCTCGAGGTCGAAATTCCAAAGCACTTTAGTAGCAGCGAGGCGCATTTTGTGTAGTGCGAGACTGTCAGAAATCGTCAGTGTTTGTCCATGGTCTGAAGTAGTGTGATATTTGTTTGACTTTCCAGACGTACACCTGGGACACGGCGGGTATAGCAAAATGCGAGACGACGCTTAATTCTTTCCAATGCAATTTCTTGAGCCGTACAGAAACGGTTTCAAGACATCTTTCCTGTCGTTCATGAATTCAGCTGCGAGCGGGTCTTCGGTGAGCTAGCGCTGGGGAATGAAGGATAGCGGATCTTTGAAGTTCGTCGGCGAATGATTGGCCGTATACTGCGCCAGTGACAGACGAGTCTGTGTCGAATTTCAGCAGCAAACCAGAATGGAACCAGGAGCTTTGAGGCGTACATTCTCGGGTACAAAGTGTTCTCTGATAATTCTGCCCTCAGCATCCATGACGCGAGACGGGCCCTGCGGGATGGACGGACTGTTTATTAGCCAGAAGAAATATATTCGTTGTGCTCGCAGGCAGTGTGTGCAATGCATGTTTTCTTGGTCATGGTATCGCAGGAGGTGATGGAGTAAGATGTAATCCCTTTGGAGAATAGAAGAAAGGCTAGAGAAATACACTCTCTATCAGACGACCACACCACCCCTTCGTGCCCATATCCCCTTCATCCGCCTCCAGCGCCCCACTCCGATCTACAACCGCGCCGGCTTGACTCCGTGCGCCGTGCTGAACACATCCTCCGGATCGAGCACCGCCTTGATCTTCTCCAATCTCGGAAGGTTGCTCCCCCAGTACCTCTGCTGCGGGCTGTCGAGGCGCGCATCCGGATAACCCGGATAGACGCCATACCTCCCCGACGCCGCCGCATCGCCCTCCTGCAGCAGCCCCATCGCCTCGTCCACGAATTTAAACCCAGCATCATCGATCGCCCGCTCCGTGCTCGAGACGTAGATCTGGAAGTAGTACAGCGCGTCGCGGTGCGGGAACGCCGTCGCGTCGGCCGCGACATCCGCCACGGCGCCGCCGTTGATGTCGATCAGCACCCACCAGCCGGCGTGGCCCGAATCACCATCGCGCAGCTGCCGCAGGACCGCGGCCAGCGTGTCGTTCGCGGGCAGGTCGCGCGCGGTCACGGCGGCCGTGCGCGCGTAGAAGAAGGCGTCCTGCAGCTGCGTGTCGGTGAAGCGGAACGTGTCTTCGTACATGTCGATCCACGACGACTCGGACACGGTCGTGCCCTGCTCCGAGACGTCAACGTTGGCGGGGATGGCGCCCTCGGCGAGGCGCAGCGCGTCGAAGTCGGCGCGGGAGCCGAAGTAGTTGCCGCGGAGGAGCAGCGTGTCCTGCTGGTAGACGGCGAGGGTGAACAGGTCGCGCGAGAGGTCCGGGTCGGCGATCAGCGCCTGCCAGCGGGCCAGTGTCGCGGCGAGGATGGCCGAGTCGGTGTTGGTGATGTTGTACTGGTAGGTGATGACGTTGCCGGCGGGCTGCGGCGAGGTCTGGAAGTCGAAGGAGGTGGCGATGCCGAAGGACTGCCCGGCGCCGCGCATCGCCCAGAAGAGGTCGGGGTTGGTGTCGGCTGAGGCGCGCGTCACGGTGCCGTTGGCGAGGACGACTTCGACTTCGCGGAGCGAGTCCAGCGTCAGGCCGCTGCGGCGCGTGACGGGGCCGAAGCCGCCGATCAGCGTGTGCCCGCCGATGCCGACGGTGGCGGAGGTGCCGTGTGGGATCATGCGCTGGCCGTTGTTGTTCAGGCCTTCAACGACGGCTTTGAGGCCGTTGGCTGGGCCGATGGTGGCGATGCCGCTGGTCTGGTCGACTGAGAGCTGGTTGAAGTTCTTCAGGTCGACGACAACGGCATCGTTTGCACCTCCGATAGCTGTGGTAATTCGTCAGCTTTTGAAGGTGATGTAGAATGTAACAAAGACTTACCCTTGTTGGCGTAATCATGTCCACCGCTCCTCGCCTGGACTTTGAGATTGTGCTCAGAGGCACACTTGACAACGTCACCTACCTCCTCGGCGGTTTTGGGATACATGACAGCCGATGGAGTGTAGGGATACTGGCGATTGTACGGCTTGACGTCTGCAGTGTTGAAATTCTCCTCGGACGGAAACTGGGCTCGAGAAGCATCTCCACTGACAGATTCAGTCAGGCAAGTCTGCAGAGCAGTGCTCCCGTTCTGAGGACGGGCTGACGCCAGAGGGATGTTGCTCGTGAGCAGACCCCCGAGTGCCAGAGACTGAGCAAGCAGTGAGCGGACCATTTTGAGTGGTGTAAAAGAGAAGAAGTGATTGGAAGATGGGTTGGAACTGTGTTGATGGACTAAAACAGTGAGAGATCAAACTGCCCTTTTAAATGCTTTTCGAGTACAGATTCATACTCACAACCAAAAGCATTACTGCATTCGGATTTCGGAGTCCGTAATGTAGAGGAGGCCGCGGATTCCGCAGCACGGGCCGAGTCCACGGCCGCCAACCACGCCAGAATTGAGTTGGCCAAGCCTCCGCATCGACCCGTTTGGGCTAGCGCAGGTAAAAATACGACAACACATCATCACTCCCACACATTGTGAACACCATCCTCGAGCAAAATCAATCGGGCCTCGGCGGTTTTGAACTATTGCAAAGTGAACAAACCATAAAGATAGACTAGGCACCAAGAACATGCCCAGTAAGTGGCGTGCTTTCCAGAGGCCAAGCTAAACGCCGAGCGCAGCCAAGACGTCGTTAAAGTCGAAAATCATTATATGCAGCAGTATTCGAACGGAGCCCGGAGCAGAACATTTTCGCCGAGCTCCGTTGTGCAAACTTGATCCGGTGGGTGCTGCCTCTGCTTAATTCTCGTATCAAATGTACCTGCTTTGGTCCCTCTAACCGTATCGGGAAAGCCGATCAACGTGAAGCAAGAGCGTGTGAGCAGCGCATTCGAGACGGAGCTTGAGCCAATGTGATCGAGGAACATCGACGACTCTGGGTCGCCGAGATGGGAGCAGCAGCGAGCGGAAAGTGACTGCACGAACCCCCTGCGCAATTAATACTACGAGCAACCTTAGTTGGGATAGAAGGTTGAATGATCTGTGTAAATGGCAAAGATATGCATGAAGAGATTTTGAAGAACTCGAGGTCTTGTCTTGTTTGCAGCCTTGGGTAGGTTGTGCAGAATGTAACTCCAATTCTATCCCGACCAAGAGAGCAAGATGTTCTCTTTGGGACATTGTTCGCACATCCTTTGTCATCACGAAGACAGGAGTGCCCTCAGCCTGCATTGTTTTGTCTGGCCAGGCGGAAGCCTTGTGCAACTCGGATGCCTTTGTTTTCCAACATACCGTATCAAACATTTCAAACAATGCCTCAGCTGGCCAGGGCAATCTTTACAGAAGAGTGCGAAAACAGAGTGGCCATATAAACCATTGTACGTAGACAAGAAACAGCCCGATAATTCGATAAACAGCCTGCAAATCCGAATGCTCTAGTATCCATTCAAACCAGTGCCCTCCTACACAGGCCAACCTCTACCAAACGACAGAAGAAACCGAAATCGAAACCGAACTGCAAGCGACGGACCTTCACAAAGACTTACCACCGTTCAAGCAAACATGGAAAACAGCTACCTGAGTCGCCAAGACTTCGTCAAGGATCGTATGAAATACAGCAACTGCCCCCGTGGATGTGATCTGCCTGAAGATGAACGGGACTGCGCCATCTGCTGCGAAGCTATAGGTCCTACTGATGTAGTCTCCAGAATCTGTCCGCAGTCGAAGCAGCACGTGTTCCACTGGATTTGCATGGTGCGCTGGCTAGCGACCTGGAGCAACGGTGAGTTTCAGCGGAGCTGTCCGTGTTGCCGTACCGAGTTATTCCGGCTGTCCCCAGGAGGACCGTCGTCCCGACTCTCGGGTACGGCAGAGAGGCTCCGTACGGAGATTGAAGAAGCTTGGGAGGAGCTCCTCCGCTACCAGCGCCAGGGTGTCTTCGATGCGCATGACTTCATGAGGAGACGCTCGCATGATGAGTCTTCGGAGGTGGACGTTGGAGGGCCGCTGAGGCTCTCTCGGTGGGGACGCGCTGGACCTGCAGTTGCCATGGGATTCCTCGCGGACCCAGGCGTGGCTGAAACTCAACTCAGCGCGGCGTACATGATAGATAACGAAGCCATGCTTCGAGGCCTTCGGACAACGCCACGCCTCCTTCTCGAGTTGATAAAGGCCCGATGATCTACTCCTACTGAGATCATTGAAAAGCTAACTTCTTCTTGATTACCAGGTCGAAAGCGACCTGCCCTGATAGGCTGCCGTCAATGTCAAGAGATTAGATCACGTAGTAGGTAAGGGTCTGCGCTCACAAGCCGATTACTGCTGGCGGCAACGACTAAGTGCATGGGCTTGTGTATATGATATGGAGAGTATCGAAAATAGACTGGAAATTCTTGAAAGAAAATGTTATCACTACAACTGTGTGATACGAGTAAGCTGAATGCATACCTATAATACTTGAATTGAAGCCTTAAAGGCCGATGTGAGTGTCGAAAAAGAAAAAAATTCTGCTAAACAAGCGATGGTGTGGGTATCAAGGTGAGCAAGCTAAAACTGCTATAGGAGAAGAATACAGAAAGTCCGGCTCCCAAATCTCAGGTATTGCGGGTCTTTTGGAGAAGCTTTCGGTGCTGCACCTACTGTTGGTCTACACCGAACGGCACTCCTGCCAGCTTTGACAATGCCCGAACAACACCGTTGCTGCCAGAATATCCTTTCCTCAATGGAATCGTGTAGACTCCCGCCCATTTCGAACACATCTGCAGTGATCCTGCAGCCGGCGTCAGAACCTCAGCATGAGCAAGGGCAGTCCACCCCATCAAATGTACTCCATCATTCACCGTGAAACTCCCGGTCCTCCTCTTTTTCCCTCCCATCAACCTCTCCTCCTCCAGCGTCCACCCTATCCAACGTCCCGTCCTTCCAATTCTCCAGCACCTTTGACAACTCCGAAAACTTGACCGGCTTCGTCAGGACCAAGTCCACACCAGCCTGGTAAGCGCGTTCCCTATCGCGAGTGCTGGCGAGGCCGGTAAGGGCGATGATGTATGCGGGTGGGCAAGCGGCGGCGAGAGGCGGGCGCGCACCATCGCGGTGCTCGCGTTCGAGGCTGCGAATGGCGATGGTGGCTTGGAAGCCGTCCATGACGGGCATGCTGATGTCTGGAAACATCCATCAGTTAAAAGGAGATGAGGTTTGGCGTGGTGGTAGGGATGTGTTCCGTCGAGATCTGTGTATTACTGACTTACCCATGAAGATAATGTCAAACCCTCGACTCTCCTCGCTCAGCTTCATCACTTCATCGACGGCGAGCTGGCCATTTCCCGCCGTCTCCAGGTCATTGTGTCCGCGCTTGACCAGGAAAGTCTTGAGAAGCTTGAGGTTGACTTCATTGTCTTCGACAATTAGGATGTAGGGTTTGTGCTCCAGGTCTGAGTGATTAGGTGAGGCGGGTCTTTTAGGGAGTGAAATGGCTGTTGGATGTTCCAAATTTGCAGCCGGGTGCGGGCTAGACCGTGGACTGGGTGGGGAACAGGGCGAAGGTAGCTTGCTGTCGGTTTTGTCGTCTGTTTTGTCCATGTCGTCTGTATTTACGGATGGAGTCGTTCGTGATTCAATCCCATCCATAATCTTAGAGAAGCGTTCGACCTTGTTTGGCGAATTGAGGCGAGCTATACATGTTAGGATTGCTTTGGACAGTTTGAGTGGCCCGATTGGGCGCGTTGTTGCTACGTCGACATTTTTATGGCCTGTGGTGCGGTCGTCCTTGTTCTTGCGAGCAGGGTTCTTGAAAACACCAAGAAGAACAGCACCACTGCTCCGGAGATCACCAACGGAAGCAGAAGCAGCGTGGTCGACAATCACTATATCTGCATCATTGACTTGTTCATCTTGCAGTACGTCCCACTGGTACCACTCCCGAAAGTAGCGGGCCAAGGATTGTTGCAGCATATCATAGAATCCCCGGAAGGCGACGGTCCGACGCCGTTGACGAATCTGAGGAAGAGCATCGGTAAGCACACCAGAAAGAGTCGAGGTCGGAGAGGGATCTTGGTCTTCCTCCATCGGAATGATCACGATGAACGTGCTGCCCTCGCCCGGTTTGCTCTTGACATTAACCTTGCCGCCCAATAGGCCAACCAGGCTTTTGACAATGGACATGCCAAGACCGACTCCCTCTGATGCCACTGCATCCTCCTGTGTGAAGGGGGCGAATAAGCGCCTCTGCAGAAATTCTTCGGACATGCCCTTGCCGGAGTCGGTGACGCAAATCTCGAGCAGCTTGGCGTGCTTCTGGTTAACGCCTCCAAGGTGGTTTGGACCACTTGCCTCGAGGTCCATTGGGCGCACGGCCAGGGAAACCTTGACGAAGCCGGCAGAGGTGTATTTCAAGGCGTTTCCCAGAATGTTGGTCATGATACGGCGAAGCACGGCGGGCTCGGTCAGAAAGTTCCAGTGACTGCGGTAAGCTATGTCCAAGATGATGGTCAAGTTCTCGGCAAGGTTGTTGGCGGATTTGTTGTACGCGTAGCCGCTGGACGTAACATCAACCACCTCTTCGCACAGAGTGGCGACATTGGTTGAACAGTATATTCCCTCGGCACCCTCGACGGGACGGCCTACATCCTTGGCTTCCATAGCCCATGGTGACTCTTTGATAGCACGTTGCAACGGTTTGTTACGTCGTCGCTCGAACTGGTTGATTTTGGCATACGAGAGGACACTGCTGAGAGTCTCATGCAGCGTCGCTCCGCAACAGCGTATTGACTCGGCCAGGCCTTGCTGGAAGTCATCAAGGGTCGTGTCACTGAGGAATTCGACCGCTCCGAGGATACCGTGCAGGGGAGTCCGAAGCTCATGGCTAACAGACGACACAAAAGCCTCTTGTTGTTTCACAGCGGCAATGGCATCAACCCTAGAAATTTCGGACTCGGCGGAGGAAAGGAAGGTGCGAAACAGCGGGAGGTCGGCAGACTGGGTGAAAATTGGCTGCATACGTGATGTCCAGGCGACGCATCCAGCCAGTCGCTTGAGACTTGTCGGGTCAGTCAAAGGAGCGAAGAGGATCTGACGCACGCCCGGAAATGAGGCCGATAATTTTTTGAGATCGCCATCGTCATCATCCGCGACGACGAGCCTGTCGTCATCACAGAAGGTGTAAGGCTTTCCACTGTCGTCGTGAAAATACCAGACTTTCCCATTGGGAAACTTCGCCAGGAGCCTCTGCAGAAGACTCTCGTGCAGGTGCTTCAAGCCGAGCGTGGTCGGAGAGATATTAATCCAGACTGGCCATCTGTCATCATGGACGGAGATGCCAACACATTCAGCCGGACGACGGAGCAGCACGGATCTTTCATAGCCGGTGCTAATGAAGGTCCTCTCTGCGTTGTCCGATTGGTCTGGTTGAAAAGTCTGGTCCGGCTCTATCCCGTCCGCACTGGATTTCCTGCAACTGTCGTTCGATTGTGCGAGTTCTCTCTCCAGCTCGGTCTCCGACTCTGCTACTGGAACCGTGCAGCCGTGAAACCCGACAAGGCCATCCAAGAAGGCAACGCCGTCGACATCCAGCCCAGACCGTAGCGACTCGGCTGCACGTGAGAATACATGCCGATATGTTGTCCCGCCTTCATTCTTGTTCGACGTTTGTTCGTGGCCGGAAGAGGGTGGGCCAGGGCGAGGTTGCTTGACCTCTCCGTCCGACGATTCACTCTGAAGCTCAGAACGGACAAAGTTCTTCGCTTTGTCGTCTAGGTCCTTGTTTGGATGTGTATAATCGTCGTCGGAGCTATCGGTTTTTTCGTCAGAGGGATTGCGACGGTCGCAACTTTTGGGTTCCTCGTTGACCTGGGCGATGACCTGCCGCGACCGCACAAAGGTTTTGAGCTTGTCGTGGATCGAGGTAACGCGGCCGCGAAGGTAAGCGGCTCGTGCAGACTCCAGCTGTGCCATGCATTTCCTGGCTGTTGAACGCAACAGGTCGGCGTCGTGCTGTGTCGAGCTGGACCGGTGCTTAATGTCGAGGATGAAAACGGAGCCTATTGCGATACCATGTCGGCTCACAATTGGAGCGACGGCGTAGTAGGCCAAGTGGGGGTAGTCGGTAACGCATCCAAGGCTCGCCGTGTGCTCGTCCTCGTCAAGCTCCACAGCAAGGTGGTTATTGTCGGAATAACGCGACCGATTCGCCAGCCAGAGCCATGTATCCTTGTCCGTGTCCCTTGATGCCAGCCAGCACGGCGCATCACTGCACGACGCCGAAGACCAGTGTCCGGCGACGAGGCGATGCGTGATGCCGTCGTGGAGCGATATGAACGCGCCGAAAGTCCCTATTCCAGTCAGCGCCATGCGACAATTGCCGCCAAACATATAACGTACCAAGACGGACGGCCACAACTTCGGCCAGTGCGTTCAGCGAAGCGCATAGCGGCGAGGCATCAGGGAAGGAGGGATCGAGACCGAGGGCGGCAGCATAGGCTGGCGAGGGAGCAGGCAGCTGGTCGACATCCAAATACCTGGGGCCGTGATGTCAGTGCCGGCAGGGGGTCGGATCGAGTCGTGGCACACCTGCGGAACTCGTGCGAAGTAAAAACTGTTGGCATGGCGAACTTCACTCGGGAGATCCACGCTTGGTGTTGGCTACTTAAAGCGGGGTTCGGTTAGGGATGGCACAATAATGACATCAAAGCGCCAAACAATCGAAAGGCTGTGAAGATTAAGACATGGCCGAGGCGAGTCGATGGGAGCTGGTGAGAAAGACATGGTACGGGAACTTGATTCTGGAGGAGCTGGGAACAGCGGGTGGAACGGAAGCCCGTCCCGACGCGGACCCAGCACAATGGGCCGCGTGTGCCAGGGGAAAAAAAGGAAGTGCCGGCGCGGGAAAAGCAGGGCAGATCAAGAGCTGGGGAAACGTGCTCCAACTCATCACATCGTAGGAAAGGATGAACTAGATCACGGAGCCCAGATCTCACATTACTTGCCGCCGCGTTTGAGGATGCCATCGTGTCCTACAATTGCAAGAGCTAGCCAGCCAGCCTACCCTGGTAATTATAGCATCTTTGAAGGTATCCCGCCCACCTAATTACTCAGCCGAGCCGGGATCAAGGTCGCGGTGATTGGTAGGCGCCGCCACAAAGTAGATGCGGAAGGGAGCCGAGCGCGGAGATAGCGGGGCGACGGACATGAGGCTAGCGATTTGTGGTGGCCGTGGTCGTTTCAGTAACGGAAAAGCGGAGCGAATGAAAGGAAAAGTAATATGGTACGGAAGTAGGCAATGCGATGGCAGCAGGTGCGGTGTTATAAAGCGTTGAGCTGTGAGTTGGCTGTGGAGGCGGAATGGAGCTATGACTATGGCGAAGGAAGCTGTCCGAATGCGGACTAGCGTTGGCGGACGACATTCCTTCGGTCGCGCCAGCTCCACCTCCGCATCTCCACAACTGCCCGCGCCGCTGAGTCCGTCCACTACTGCCTCGCCCATCCTTCCGCCAACGCTACGAGTCCCTACCGCCAGCACCGGTCCTCACGCTTCTCCCTCCGTCCCGCATCCCCGCCTGCAGTGATTCGGTTTCGCCGTGGGTGAGCTGCCTTGGCGGAACGGCTCGGTTCTTGCTTATGTTTACCTCGTCACCGAGCTCCCGTGCGGCTTTCATACCGAGTTCAGGCTACTTTGTGAACAAAGCCTGGGAAGGAATACACTTGATGCTACATCCATCGGAGTAGGCGCTAATTCAATGGGAGAATCAGGCGCCTTCACAGCCCACTATTGCCTTTCAACAAGGGCACACCGAACCGCTGCTCCTTGTAGAGCTTGATGAGGCTCTGTGGCTTCATGTCCAATCCATTGAAGTTTCGATCGGGGTCTGCGGACGTGGGCACCGCCGCAACTCGCTCATGAATCTTTTGTGCACACCTCCATCGCATGCTAAACTCTCGAAGGTGGACGTTGCATCCACCATCCGCGAAGTCGGCATTTCTCCCGACCGTCTGTCCTCCGCGCCCGTTTCGTCTTGATCAGTCCGGCTACGCAGCGCTGCCAAACATGACCGCCCAGTCCATCGTCCCAGACAATAAAACCGCGGCGCATATACTTGCTGCAGCACATTGGTTGTCGAGTGTTTGTCGAGGGTGGACTGGTCCGACGTTTTCGGTGACGACGCTCGGCGGCTAGACTGGGAGAGCATGAAGACGTCCGCTACAGCTCGTGGACAGAAGAATTTCCGTCCGAAGGGAAGTTCCTGTCTGGCATTCACACCTCACAGTTCTTACCCGCCTTATGTCGTGTCCCCTCTGACCGCCTCGCACATCCGCCCAACGGCTTCGTGCTCCCGTGCCTACTGCCATGCTACCCACAGCATTGTCACATTCCTCTCCAATCGTCCAAAAACCGCGATTCTCCAACCCAGCGTCGCAAGCCGTACCGGCTTCCCTGGACCAGTCAACGGTTCCGAAATTATCCTCGACAGGTCGCAGCATTTTCCATTAATCTCGACCGCCCAGCCCAATCTCCAGTCATGCCAGCAACAAAACCAAAGCCATGATTGCAACCCAGTCGTAGACTTCAGAGTTAATTCCTGCATCAGCGCAACTCTCTGATGCAGACAATGAGGACGTGCTGGTATGGGCGCAGATGCTACAATTGGATGAAGCCGCGCGTGCAGCCGCCCCGGCTGTGCATGTCCGGGCAACGGTGGCTTTGCTACCTGTGGTTTGCTACTGCCCTTTCGCTACAACCGTTGCAAAAGTGCATGCTTTTGCCGTATCCTACCTGGTATTGTCACTCGAGCTTCCCATCTTCCAAAAGATATGCTTGTTCAGCTGTTACATTAATGCATGCGATGTGAAATATCGTCGTCCTGCGTACTTGTACTGACCAATTCTGCGGCTGGTTTCTCTTTATTTTCTCTTTACGTAGCCAAGACTCCGCCGCTGCTTGGACGTAGATACTACCAGATGTGTCACCCAGATTTGCTCCTCGGCATGCCGAGGAAGCGTAATGTGTGAATCCATAATTGATATCTCCAGATGCAAATTCACTATTCCTTTGTTCGTGAACCATACTCGCGGCAGCATAGACGCTTCCATTGTTCTCCGCATTGTTCATTGGGCAAGCCTAATCTTATACAGAGGCTATCGCGATAAACAATGCTTTGGAGACTCAAGGGGGGCCAAGCTTGGTAACACTCGGCAATATGATAGTTCTCCTTTCTCTTGTCTTGAAACATTATACGCGTAAAATATTGCACATGTGTCCTGGTATCCCTCATACCTATCATCTAGCTAATAGGAGAATATTGCTTAAGGAGATTCTTTGGCAGTTCAAAAGAGCTTTTGAGCTCACGGCATAACCATATCCGGTCACTTATTTGGATTTTGACAAGCATGTACATTCCTCTACGGTATGATATCTTAGCACGCCTCTTACTTACCGTTTTTCTTCTCTCATCGCTAACAGACTCGTAATCGTGGCTTTAGTACTTCCTCTAAGAATCTTTCGAGTTCGGCAGACTGAGGGCTTCAAGAAGGTGGTCAACGAACTCGAGAAGTCGCTCCAGCTCAACCTCGTCGTCCGTCATGTAAGCTCCACCACGCAAGATCTCGACCTGCAGAGGGTCATTCAGACAGCACAGGACCGCAGCAACTTCATCGTCGCCATTCATCGCGTACCTGAGCGGAAGAGCACGGTCGACCTCGAACTCGGAGATGTTGCTGCGGCGAACGAAGCCGAAGCGCGAGCTGCAGTACAGCATGCGTCGCGCAACCAGCAGATCCTCCCAGCCCTTCGCGATCTTGTCGCGCAGCTCGACCACCTCGTCCTCCGGCTTCGCAGCCGGGTACGGCGTAGCAGTGAGAGAGAAGAGCTCGGTGCGGCAAGTGGGGCACTTCCGCTCGAAAGTGTCCAGCTCGTCGTTCCACGTCGCCAGCCACTGCAGCATGCAGACCCAGTGGTAGACGTGCTTGTCGGACTCGAGGCAGACGCGGGCGACCGTGCTGTTGTCGTGGATCTCCTCGCGACAGATGGTGCACAGGCGCTCGTCCGGCGGCAGGTCGCGTCCGTGAGGGCAGGACTCGTGCTCCATCATATGGTTGACGTAGTGCTCGCGGTCCCAATAGCACTGGACCCTCCTGTTGAGGCCGTTGTTCGGGGTGGTGTTCATGGTGACAGTTGGTGTTCGGGGTGTTCGGGTAGTCAGTCTCAGGATTGCCGGCATCGGGACAAGTTGGTTGAGCTTCAATGGTAGGGACGGTACAGTTTATGTAGAGAAGCAGACTGACATTGTTAGGGAACCTTGAAGCATGGAGAACGTTTGTTTTCTCTCTGTGAGTATACATTGCATAGTTCAACCTCAGTAACACCAAGTGTGCTCCGTATTGGTTCACTTGACATACACTCGTACACACTTTAGAGAAGAATATATAATTACATCAGTTCTTTAAATAGGCAAAATATGCAAGAGTAGCACAGATTTTACCATGTTAAGCTGTAAGATTGATGAAGTAGTATAGCTTATTGTATGAGCGTTGATTGATGTTGGTGTTAAGCCGTCGTTAACACTGTGCCTCCGGGTATCTGCGGCGTGCGGAAGTTCTGATTGGCTGGCAGTGTTTGCGCCGTACGCAAGCAGCACGGAAAGCATAGCTCTTCGCAACCAGCATCGGTGATTGCTACTAAGATTGTAGTGGCTGGAGACCAAGAAAAAAAAAAAAGGAAAACGCAGTATCATGTCACTGGTGCCACGCATGACTGCATGCTGTCTCGTGTCTTCATTCGGATCCACACCTACTACTCATGCAGCTCATCTGCGACCCTAAAATTCAGTTTCGTTAAGGTGTTGAATGAAGTGCATCTCACCTTCCGGAGGAGTCAGAGCCTAAGCGAGATGATATTTCAAGAAGGGAGTTGCAAAATACTAAATGTGGCTGACTGATTTGCCTTGCTTCTTTTTTTAGAAGGAAAAAAGAAAAAGGACCTTTCTCCTAGTTTCCATGTTCTGATCGAAAGTGCCAGGTGGCAATTAATAGCTGCAGTATCTACTGTTAGGTTTGCGCCACCGGCACACACTCAAAGTGCGCGCAGTAAGGAGAAGTTTGTACCAGAACAATCGCATTCCCTCGTTAAAGTAGCAAAATTCTTCATTGCCACAATTTAAAAGCACTACAATCTCCAACGACGAGGCATCAAAGACGTGTTCAAGCAATCTCTGTACCAGTGTGACAACTCTTTTCTCCATTACCAACGATTTCACGCTGTTCACCACAGATTCCATTATGGCAACTCTGCGACTGCCCATAATCGCCCATAGAGTGCTTCAAAAACCCATGGTCCCACTTCACTTTCGCCAAGTCTTCCTTCGAAAACTCACCGTCACAACAAAGAAATTTCGCGAGAGGAGAGACCCACATTACAAATGGGAATTGGAATGGAAACGCCGTGGTGGAAAGGAGTTCACAAACGATATCCTTCTCCTAACGGAATACGAATACCCCCACCGGCTGAACCCGATATACCACCGTCACCTTGGGACATCGATCCTTGATGCCCTGAAAAACTTCGCAAAAGATCCGACTCCAAAATTGACGGTGAGCAACATCTGTATGAACAGCATCTACGATCACCCGCTTGTTACAGACACATCAGGCCAATACGATCCCATGGCAGACGGATACGACTTCAGCGACTACATGGACTCGTACATACAGGAATTCGGAGTGGACCTCACCCGGCTTTATGTCATAATCAAAGGAGAGCGGCAATATGGCAATCTTAGGGATGAAAAGGCAATCAGAGAGAGCTTCCTCCAGCTCGAAAGATTGCTGGCGACGGCTTGGGCAGCGATAGTCATTGTGCACGATTCATACGTCGACTCACAGCCATCTCGATCCTCGGAAACATCAGCCTCTTTGGATGAACCGGAGTCCTTCATCGACGACATAGTGGACGAAGTACCGTCATATGTTCATTCTCCGCCTAACGAGTGGAATGCAGACTCAATCCACGATACTAATGATGCCCGTCTCTGCCTGGCTATGCAAAACGCAATCCGATCTTCGACATTACCGTTGGGTGTTCAAAATACCCCCGAGGCGGTTGAACAAGCTTTGAGAGCTTTGGCACAAAGCATCATCGATTCCCGTGACTGTGTCCGAGTCGCAGATCATTTTCAATCAGCAAGAGCATTATTGTGCTTGATTGCTCCTCTGGCACCATCCTTCGCGGAAGAGGCTTGGCGAGTACTACTCGAAGGTCCCAGTGTGACTGACTACACCCCCAACGGCGCAGATGCCATCTTGTTAGAGATAGAGCGTGAAGAAGAGGAGGATAAAGAACCATGCCCTTGGATAAGGCCAGAAGACGTGATCTTTGAGGTAATGTCACTGCCAGATTTGCCAATCAAGGGCGCTCCCGAGACACTTTGTTCTGTTTTTGACCAGGCATTTCCTCGGCGCATCTCCAGTTTAGAACTAAACAAGCTGAAGAAGCGTCAAAAGGAAATGGGGAAAAGGAAAGGAAAGAGAACTGTTGGTGAGAAGACATAGGAAGAGGTATGTGTGATTGCCCTGCAGACGGAGATGGTTCTTTGGTGAAACATAGGGTCACTCGCTGACTGAGTTTTTGTTTCTGGTTTGGCCTTTCCTTTCAGCTTCCAACTATCTAAATTTCAACTTAAGATATAGGGAATCTGTTGGTAATGCGGATAGGCAATAGTCAGCCTCTTAATTCTCGCAACACTCCTGTCCACTATGATAGACAACTGTGGTAGTCTTAAGAAAAGATACTATTCCTCTAAATACATTATTCGAAAGGTTACTCGGTGGCTCCATTCATCTACAAAATTTAATTTGGAACGCCTACTCAAAAGTTGAAAGGAAACACCGTAAGTGCGATAGATG
The DNA here is from genome assembly GCA_009829795.1 of Lasiodiplodia gonubiensis. Classification (NCBI taxonomy): domain Eukaryota; kingdom Fungi; phylum Ascomycota; class Dothideomycetes; order Botryosphaeriales; family Botryosphaeriaceae; genus Lasiodiplodia; species Lasiodiplodia gonubiensis. The sequence continues at coordinate 92,137 of RHKH01000120.1, forward strand.
AGTTTCAGAAGCCTCAAATGAGAGTCTCAACTATTTATACTATACTTCCCCCCAGCCTGGCCTCGTTCAAAGACGATCAACAAACGTGGGGGTGGGTGATTGCGTGACACAGACTTGCAATGAGGACATTATAATGACTGCAACCAATGTCCAATCAGAGAACTGGAGAACACTTCTCTATTCTAAAAAGGCAGAGAACACACAATTCCTACCATTCATAATCAATAAAAATCTGTGAAACGTAATCTAAACGCAGTACAATAAGCTATTTCCCAGCAGCAGCAGCGTAAATCCGAATGCAGTGCTCCGCCCCGCTGCGCTACGACGTGCTTGAATGAAATGATGACAACATCTGCTCACGCATAATAAAGAATGGAAGATCTACCAGGGCAACCGTAGGCCGCTCTCACATATTCCAAATTGTAAATCCTAACGGAAGAAAACCCTAGGGGCAATGAGTTCTACTTCAGCACTCCGCGCATTCAAGGTCGCACCATACGACCCCGCAGTCGATCTGCCCGACCCATACCCCCCACACACCACCTTCCCACTATCCCTCCGCCCATCTCAGCCCGACACGCCGCTGGCCGACCTGCTCTCCGAAATCCAGCGCCTCTCCGCCTCAGGCGCGATCCGCTCGCTGCTGGACGCGCACGGCGCCATCTACTTCCAGCACCTCAACCTCGACACCCCCGACGACTTCTCCCGCTTCGCCCACGCCTTCGGCTACGCCCCGCACGAAGACATCGGCAACCCGGTGCGGCGCACGGTGCTGGCGCCGAACGTGGCCACGGCCAACGAGGGCCCGCCGACGCTGCCCATCTACCCGCACAACGAGTTCGGGCTGTCGCCGCACTACCCGGCCTACGTCTTCTTCTACTGCGCGGCGGCGCCATCCAGCGGCGGCCAGACGCCGATTAACAACTCCGTCGTGCTGTACCGGCAGCTGCAGGAAAAACACCCCGAGTTCATCGACGCGGTCGAGAGGAGGGGCGTCGAGTACCAGCTGTTCTACCGCAACGACGCGTCGGCGTCGTCGTCGCCGGCCAACTCGGTGCTGCAGGCGTACGGCAAACACGTGCTGGAGACGGACGACACGGAGACGGCGCGGGCCAAGATCGAGGCCGAGATACGCCGCCTGCCGACGGCGCGGTGGAAGTGGGAGAACCGCAGCCCAGAGAATGAGCTGGGTGACGTGCGCGTGTGGCAGCGCCTGCCGGCGGTGCGGCCGCATCCGCGCACGGGCAAGCCCTCGTTCTTCAACAATACCGTGTCGCGCTTCTTGAATGCTCTGGCGGCAGGCACGTTGCTTCCGCCGCATGTGAACACCGATCCGGGCTACGAGAAACTGCCTATCTACGGCAGTGGCGGGTACCAGCCGCCGGCGTTCTATGGCGATGGCGGGCTGATACCGAGGGAGTATTTCGATTCGGCCGTGCAGTTTATCAATGAGACGAGGGCTGTTGTGAGCTGGACTAAAGGGGATGTTCTGTTGTTGGACGTAAGTACCCATTCGCTCTCAGACGTCGGCTGAAGGTGCGTTGACTAACTTGCGAGCAGAACCATGCGGTGCAGCACGCGAGAGAGCCATGGACGGGAGATCGTAAGCTTTTGGCAAGCCTTTGGGATGAACCGTGAGAAATTTGGATGTGAAGAGGGAATGTCACGATCTCGGGGTTGTGTCACCGCATCGTCAGGTCGGAGTGAATGAAGCAGCGGTGTGACCTTCATGAAATCGTAAAGCCAGAATGAAGATATGTACAGAGATGCAAGGTAGAGAACATGCTTGCTTCCAGGTGAAACGCTCTGTTTAAAGTCCTGCAACAGTGGATCTTTTGCTCAAACATGTGGGGCACCCACCACTACGCCCTTGCTTTCTCGCCGGCAGATTACGTGACTGCCACCAATAACACTCCCTGAAACTCCTTTTCCCTCACCGATGTATCTACTACCAAATTCTCCTTTTGAAAATGACTTATTTCATCGCAAGGTGTCTTGACTGCTTGTTGTTCGCTTGTGTGCGAAAAGTGTGCTTCGTTGAACAATCCGGATTTCTCGGTATGCATCGGAGGTTTAATCTTTACTTTTGTTAGTAATATGAAAGTCAAGCGTAGATAAGTTACTCGTACATCAATTATGGACACCGCGTGTGCCTGTTATCCATCGAGTGTGATTTTCGTAATCTCATTGTCTGGGGAAAGCACAGGGCTTTTGCTGACGTTGACCGGTGACAATCGGGGAGCATTCGATGATCCGTTCTGGGTGTTGGCTTGAAGAACGCATTTGCAGAACTGCTGGTGACTACGCCGGAGTTGATCTAGCTCGCTCCCCTTGGCATCGGACTGAGAAGCCGCTTTCCCAATGCAGCACTGCATAGTTGACAGTTCGTAGGTGAGAGATCCGTGTGAGGGAATTCTGTAGAAGTCTTGAAGACAATGAAATTGAACGGGTTCTTCGCCCGCTTCTTCAATCCTTATGAGCTGAGAGCCTCCTCATTCCACTCCGTAAGGCAATATGAGGGGCTCTTTGCCTGATTGCAGAATGTGGTGCCACGCATGGAGTTAGCGGCCAAGATGAGACCGACGGTGGTGCTTTGGGAGGCCACCCTCATGCTTCCATAAGCTGAGGTAGGCCTGTCTCAGCCTCCAGCGGGGTGCGGCTGGCCCTTGCATGTAGTCTTGGTTCCTCTGCAGGTGATGGCGCAGTGCACCTGCAGGGCCTGGACAGTTCCTGTATGCACGTCAGTAGGGCCGAACAGAACGGGGCGAAGCGAAGCGAAGCAAAAGGGTAGACTGAGGCGCCCGACCGATTGGATTATTAGGGCTTTGAGCTCGTGGAGAGTCTTGGACAGGGGCTCTGAAGCAAATTCGGCTCGGCAACGGAGAGTTTTACGGTAACGCTGCAGGTGGACATTGGCAATTCGGGGGTCCAACGTCGGTCAGTTCTATTATTGCGCACATAGCATTTCTTGAAGCAGCCACCCATACTCAAATAGCATTGAAAGTAACAAATGTTAAGACTACTTTCACCATCCCATATGCTTCGAGAGTAGATAAGCGTGAACCAGTCAGGTGGCAAAGAATCGGCGTCGTCAATTAGATCAAATGCATGCAAAGTCTGTCTTTGGTTCTAGAAAGTGGATTCTGGAGCGATAATGAGGAGGACTGATCGAAATGGAAACCGCTCTGTCAACAATTCAGACCACAGCGAGTGAAGGATTCCCAGAAATTGTCGAACCAGAGTTTTCCCACACCCAGCTCCAAAGAATGGCAGAAGAGGAAAGTAAAAGCAGAGAGCAGGAAATAGTACTACGAAACAGAAAAAAGCGAGAAGAGCGGTAGTAATAAGGAGAAGAGCCATGTTCATCCACAGTCCTCAAATTACTATTGGGGATCACATAACAGAATCATGCAGGAGGAAGTACATAGCCATCTCTCTCAGGGCGCCAAGGAAGCGAATGCTTCAACTAAACCTCCGAGCTAACCAGAAGTAGGCATCAGTAAAGTTAAGGATTATTGGCACAGACACGTACACTTCTGCACTATCCAGAGAACACCTGTGGAGGCACTCATGTCTCTCAGTGCCGCTGGTGTCTAGGGTATTTGACTTTGGCAACGAATGAAGATACTCCTTTTCATCACCGGCATTGAGAACCGATACAGCTTGAGTTTGTCTTCTTTGAACTTCTCCCAGTCGGCGACAAGCAATTCGTTGGCGTTCTCCTTTGGCTCCCACGAAGGATCGTAGTCTTCTCCCGTGGTTCTGTCTGGCTCCCAGTCGATAAGATACTCTGTATCCGACTCTTGGAGGATTCCCCGCGCCTTGTAGTATTTCTCCATTGCCCTCTTTTCTCTCCTTCGTTTCTTCGCGGCGTCTTTGCTAGATTTTGTTGCCTTGCGCTTCGGCATGACGTCAAAGGAGGGGAAACAGATTCAAGAATGCAATGTGAAGGCAAGGAAAACGTGGACTGATGCACCTAAGAAAAGGTGAGGCGCAACTCTAGTCTCCGTGCACATAACTTATGACAACTGAAGCGGAATCATTTACTTCATGTGTGTCGTACAAGACGGCAGAATGCAGGGTCGACCGCGGCTCTCCGCTGGACAGTCAAAGGGCGGTGAACTGCTGTCTCGTAATGCATTGGGCCTTCAGCAATCGCCAGGCTCCCAAAATACTGGCTTGAGTGACACACACTGTGCCACCGACCAAGCCATATGTGGAGACCGCTATCGATCGCCGTTCACCGCCTTTAAGCTCGATGCTAATGCAGAGTTGGCGTCATATAGAAGAGCCGCATTGTCATGCACCCCATCAATAGCGTAGATACCCAATCACGATTGCATAGAGGGTTTCTGGGCATGCACGGAAGAGGGTGAACAACGGGTGTGATCAATCATATGGCCTGAGCAGGTGAAGCGACATCTCATTAAGAGGCTCACGCTCCAGGGTGGGTGCTACAAGGTCGTCAACCAGGGGCCTGGAAATGAACAGCGTTGCTGTGCCACGTTCCTCCACACCAGCCATACCAACTTCGCGTCTCGCTGCCACGCAATCCAAAGACGATCGACCCATCATGTCCCAGGCACACTGCTGCAGAGCCCTGGCGTCACCTGCACACAATCTGCTCGCGGAGGCTGAGCTCCCTTTTCTGGCTCGCCATTTGTGTTTCTCAACAATATAGGGCGCAGAGCATAGCAAACGGGATTTTCCAGCGTAGGCAAGTGGGTCTTTGTCCTGTTTCAGACCCTGTCGTGGGGAATGCGGGACAGGGCAGCGGTCTCGGGTGGCGGCTGGGGCCGGGCCGGACGCTCATCATGCCTGCATGTTGCACAGATGAAGCTGCAAGGGCGCCTGCCGCCCGGGGCCTAGCCCTGCCAGCGCAGCCAACATCATCTGCATCCACGGGAAGTAGGCAGGCATTCTGCAAGAATACAGGTTTGGAGGAGGTTGACCCGTCCCCCGGTACGCGCTTTGCCTGCACGACAACGAAACCGCCGATCGCTACCGTCGCTGAAGATACGTGCGGCTATGGCCTGACTGTGCTGGGGAGCAGTCTGCAGACGTGCTGTGCCCGTCACCGCGCGCGTCTGCACTAGACGGCTAGCTTGGCAGCCCAACAGCATGCCTGGCGTCAGGCAGACATCCGTCTCTGCTAGCAAGTCGTCCTGTCAGCCTCACGCAAGGACCTGATCGCGCACCGCAAATAGCGGGATCTTTGCGCTTTCCCTTGCGGAGGATGGTAGCGCTCGCAAGAGAGCTGGTCATGAGGACTTTAGTCGGTCTATGAGGATCTCTCACAACTGAGCTTTTACCTGAAATCAGCCCTAGGCGTGACGACAAGTATTCCACAAAGCTCTCGCGTTCTCCCTGCATTCACCGTGCCGGAAGTGTCTCCTCAAAAGGATTTCTGCAACTATTTTTGGCAGAGTTGCCACTTATGACTGTACAATCCCCTCTCGCAGCCGACGGCTAGCGTGGATTTGCTTTTTGTTCGTGTCATGGGTATCTGAAGCTATCGTCCGGACGAGAATGTCGAATTAAAAATTCTACATATACGTCCGGACGATAGCTTCAGCGACCCACGTATGTTTCTTTTTTTTTTTTTTTTTCGGGTGAAAGAG